>NW_019775869.1:250072-269751 GCF_001039355.2 Lingula anatina
GACAAGATTTTGTAATGATTTGTCATATGTCATCCAGTTTGAAGTTTTTGTATGTGATATATAATACTAATCGAGGTCCAGTGGTAGATCCAAGTATTGTGAATATTCAATTACTTTTCTCATAAAAAAAAAATCTTACATGCTATTTTCTCTGTGTTAAGGTCAAGCACTTCCCAGTGATCTCAGTCTGTCTCAGCTGTTGGTTTTACTACACCACCGTGGGTTCCCAGAGGGTTACTCTGCCCTGGAGTTTACCTTGAGGCTTAGAGCAAGGAAGATAACTGCAGGCAAGCCAGAGAAGAGGGGCAAGGGATATGACCCTAAAGGTAAACTAAGAAATGCATCATTCATTAATCTATTTTATTGATATATTTTAATGATTAATAGTTTTATTTGTGATAAATTTGATATTATTGGTGCAAAAAATTAATTCAGAACTATTTTGTCAAAATGTATATGAGGCAATCAGTGGTAATCTTTGGTACCAATAAATAGTCTTAAGTTTTATTTGGCTGCTCTCCATTAGACTGTGACATTTACTGCATCCCTTTTAGATCCTAATCAAGTAGGAGAACTAGTGAAACATCCAAGTGAGCCTGAGGGAGAAACCATCCCAGATGAGGTCTTATTACAGACCCCCAGCTATCCCTCTGCCCTGCAGGTTTTTGCCAGTGTCGGGGGTCTTGCTCTGTTAGCAGAACATCTGCCACTGCTTTACCCAGAGATCTCACGCCATGTGTCGCCAACAGAGGGCAACAGAGATGCTAGCTCCAATAGCCTTGGACATGATTGGGTTACCATTGAAGGGGATGATATATTTGAAGATGTGAGTATAGAAGTTAAAAAATGGAATTGCAGTGCTCTGTAAAATGTTAATTAAATTTTTTGTTGAGTCAAAGTAAGGCAAGTTTATATGAATTGTAATGCATTTTATGATTTATTAAATGTAAAACATTTGTGAAACTTACCTCATTGTGATATTAATAGTTTTTCCCTTTCTTCAGGATATTTATGAACCTATATCACACAGCCAGCCATCTCAGTCATCTCGTCAGAACACTTTCAGCCACCCGTCAGTACCCCCTCACTCCATGGTGGCCTTTGGTCTGTTCCTGAGGCTGCCTGGCTATGCTGAGGTCCTGCTGAAGGAGAGGAAGAGGGCCCAGTGTCTGCTTAGGCTGGTACTAGGAGTGACAGATGATGGGGATGGAGGTGATGACATATGATCTTCACAAGCAAAAAAAAAAGAGAGAGAGAGAGAGAGAGATGGAGCTCATTTTTTGCTTAGACAAACTCACTACTTTATTAAAATTGTTAAAAGTTTCTCTATCTTTCTTTTCTCTCTTTAAATGCCTCTCTCATAAATTACAGATAAGTCCAGACAAGACCAATATAAAGTTATTGTACACTTTTGCCCTTTTAAACAGTTCACCAAGAATAACTTATATTGTTAATTTTCACAGGTCACATTCTAAGTTCTTCCATGGCTGGCTCCCTGCCAACTCTCCCATTCCATGTGCTGAGGACACTGTTTGCTGCCCAACCTCTGACTACAGATGATGGGGTGGTGTTACGGCGCATGACACTGGAGATAGGAGCTTTACATTTAATCCTGGCTTGCCTCTCTGTGCTGAGTCACCATGGTCCAAGGGAACCATTGCCTGGCTTTCATCAAGAGGTAAGGGACAAAACATGTGGTCAAGACTTAATACTGGGCATTAAACCCTAATGCAAATTTAATTTAGTATTATTGTATGCCTTGTTATAGAATCTATGATCCAACATATTGAGTTAGGTAAAAAGATTGGTCTGATTTCTGTTTTTAGCCGAGGATTTCTGCTACCCAGGTCGCCTCCTGTGTAGTTGCTCAGCCACAGCCACCACAACCACCATTTAAAGTAAGGGCAGATAGGACTGTTGCTGACTTTATAAAAAAGAATTGCTTTAAATCCAGTTATGCTACATTTCATTATTGACAATTAGTATAATATTGATTTTTTTGTGATCTCTTTGTCAAGAAGTCTACAAGTTGTTTTATCTTCTTTATATGAAATGCTGTTATTAAAATCTTTTCTTAATGATCAGAATATAGGTACCCTAGATTTTGCCTGTAAGACCCTAGAGTTTGCCTGTAAGTATGTAGCTTACTTTTAACAATCAAGTTTAGCTTACTTTTAACAATCTGTGTCCTTCAGCTGATCCAGGCCGCTACTTCCATGTCCAACTGGAGTCAGCTCCAGAGCAGCAGCAGCAGCAGCAGTGTCCAGGCCCCGGTGAACTCTGTTGGGGATGAGAAGAGCCAGCACTACTGGGCCAAGGGGACTGGGTTTGGGACAGGGTCCACTACCTCAAGCTGGGATGCTGAACAGGCACTGCTTAGACAGAAAAGTGAAGAGGAACATGTCACGTATCTACTGCAGGTGTGTACTGCTGGTTGTCACTGTTATCTGGTGGTGCTAATCTTTCAGAGGAATGTCACTTTAAATGTAGATTGTGGCCCATTGTAATATATTGCAGCGGAGTGAGAGTGACATCAATTTCCATTTGATGAATCCAGCTTCTCTGGTACACCCTTTCATCAATCAAAATGTGGATAATTAAATTTAATAAAATTATTTCAGGTGCCTAGAAATTATCATTTCGTTCCCCTTTAAATTATACGTTAGTATCAGTTTCTGTGATGTCACACTCCAAAATGACTGGCTCTGCATTACCTTTAAATATTTGTTTTAACAGCCAAGCAATAGATATTTTTGTTGTTGTCATTAACCAGCTGTGAAAAATTTTGTTTATACAGGTATTAGCTAGTTATATCAACCCAGGAGGTGCAGTGCCCAAGGACTTTGAATCCCCAGAGTACCCCAGCACTGCTGAGAAAATGGCTCTCCCAGCCAATGTACCAGAGCTGCTCAGCCAGTCCTGTCTTGTTCCAGCCATTTCTTCATATCTCAGGAACGATTCAGGTCAGTGGGGGCCTGTTTTTATACTTAATGGACACAGGACTCTTCCAAATCTGTTAATTTTTGGACTGTTTGTGAATGTTACATCTTGTACAGAGATAACATAAATTGCCAAACAATACTTTGGCATATTTCATATATTATATATTTCATATGTACAAATAAAGGATAGCTGGCTCTGAACACGATTGCTACAGTAACTGTAATGTTGAATGTGACTAGAATAAATTGAATCCATTGTGAAAACTTTTTAACTATGACATTTCAGTATTTCTGTTTATGGATTTTAAAGTTCATATATTTGTGTATTCCAGTATTAGACATGGCCCGCCATGTGCCCCTGTACAAATCATTACTGGAGCTGTTGCGTGCCATAGCTGTGTGTCCTCTCCTAGTGCCTTTACTGCTGCCACTGGACAAAGAGGAAGGGGCTGAGGCCTCGGTGGAGACATTACTGGAGAAGATGAAAGCCTGTGTGGACACATATGCAAGCAGACTCAAGTAAGTGGAGCTAGATCAATACAGTGTATTTCACAGTTTACCTCAGATTTTTCTTTCATTTAAGTGTATAGTTTTATTTCTGAGCTAAGTTTATTTCCAATCTGATATGTAATGAAAATTACATTCTGTGACCTTATTAAATTCATTTACAGCTATCATTCTTCATTTATCTATTTTATGTGAATAATTTTTGTCATAAATTATTACAAGATAAAATGTAGCCTGACCTGTTGAGCTTGTTATTGTTATTATTAAGGTGAAAAAAGTGAAAGACAATTCAGTTGCAGATGATTCCATTCAAATATAGTTCTTTAAAATTAAACATACCAGATTTTGAATTATTACCTCAGATGTCTGTTATGCTTTTGAATGTGCAACCAGTTATTTCTTTCAAAGCACTGAACCTTTTGTTACAGCTGTAATTCCAAAGGCAAGACTAAGAGTCGACGAGAGGATGATGATGAGTCAGAGGGGCTGGCCCTGTTGATACCTGACATCCAAGAGACGGCAAGGATGACCAAAATAGCTACTGACAGGATCAAAGATGAGACAGGTGGGTTGGGTGGTTGACTGGTTGTTGGTTTGCTGGTTGGTTGCCTGACTGGTTGTTGGTTTGCTGGTTGGTTGCCTGACTGTTTGTTGGTTTGCCGGTTGGTTGCCTGACTGGTTGTTGGTTTGCTGNTTGCTGGTTGGTTGCTTGACTGGTTGTTGGTTTGCTGGTTGGTTGCCTGACTGGTTGTTGATTTGCTGGTTGGTTGCCTGACTGGTTGTTGGTTTGCTGGTTGGTTGCCTGACTGGTTGTTGGCTTGCCGGTTGGTTGCCTGACTGGTTGTTGGTTTGCTGCTTGGTTGCCTGACTGGTTGTTGGTTTGCTGCTTGGTTGCCTGACAGATTTTTGATTTGCTGCTTGGTTGCCTGACTGGTTGTTGGTTTGCTGCTTGGTTGCCTGACTAGTTGTTGGTTTGCTGGCTGATTCATTGGATGACTGGTTCGTTGGTTAATTGGTTGACTGGTTGGTATTTTGGTTGTGTATGTGAGGGCGCAGATGTACCAGTGTATGTAAATGCTATTTTCAACTGAATAAGAAAGACCCTAGCTTGATTTAGGTTCAGAGGATGTTGAAGTTGCCTGTTTATGTATGCTTCTGTTTTATTCCTAGAACCAGGAGAACAGCAGACAAGCACTGAAGAGTCCAGAGGGGCAATGAAAGATAGCACAACATCAGATGCAAACTACATGGAGATCATGAAAGAGCTGCAATTTGGTAAGATGATTCTACTATATATATATATGTCATGTACTAAGTACTGAAAATGAAATAAACAGTATACTGAAATGGCTTATTTTGTGTTAATTACTTTTTTTATTTAAAAAGATAGTAAGATACAATTTATGTATATAAGATGCAAAATCAAGGTTTTAAGAATATGAAAATACTTGTGATGAAATGAGTCAATGTTATATATCACAACATTAAAAGGTTCACCACTTTTGTCTTTTCTTCAGACACACACCAACTACTCACAGATGAAAGTGGCACTCTGAAATTCCTGTCTCCCCATCATTACGAGTCCAATGTGAGATCTGCCGGAGAAATCAACAATCCTGCTCGCTCTCGTCGCCTGGCACAGGAGGCAGTCACGCTGTCCACCTCTCTGCCTCTGTCTGCTAGCAGCAGTGTGTTTGTCAGGTGTGATGAAGAAAGACTGGATATTATGAAGGTTTGTGTTTGCAGGTTCTTAAGATTTACTAAAGTGAAGGTAATGCGAATCACTAGAAGAAAAAATATGAAAAATAAGCTTTCTTTTTATGTTAGAATTACTAAAGTGAAGGAAATGTGTATCACTAAAAAGAAAAAAATATGAAAAATAAGTTTTCTTTTTGTGTTTAAGAGAGTAGTTGAATATGTGATATTTTTACTGCATCAGTGACTGAAAGATGTTTGTATTTAGAAACATTATTTCAAACAGGAATGTAAACTGCCTGAGATATTTTGATACGAACAGCATTTAGTACATACTATTTGTCAAAGTTTCCAGTAAGGAAAATAACATATTGAAAATTGAATATTTGTAGGTGTTGATAACTGGGCCAGCAGATACACCATATGCCAATGGCTGCTTTGAGTTTGATGTGTACTTCCCACAAGACTATCCAAACTCTCCTCCACTCATTAACCTGGAGACCACTGGCAACCACATAGTTCGATTTAATCCCAATTTATACAATGATGGCAAGGTAAATATTGGTGATTGCAGTCAATGCTGAGTGGGGTTGATATATTCTAAAACCAGATGTTTTTCATGTCAATAGGAATATGCAGAATATTCAGTATGGTCAACGGATTTGATTTCTTTTTTGATTTCCTGTAACGACAGATTTTTATCTTAATTTATTGAGTTCTATATAATCAACAAAATTTCAAGTGTTCCTTTTTTGCATCTTTGGCTGTATTTGTAAAAAGCATTTTGTATAACATTGTGCATTGCCTTTCAGGTTTGTCTTAGTGTTCTTAACACTTGGCATGGGAGACCAGAGGAAAAGTGGAATTCACAGACATCAAGCTTCTTACAGGTACTTTTAATAAGTTAGACAAGCTTATAGAGAGCACAGATAGTGGCATGAATCTTTATACAGACTTATCCGTGTACATATTATGATAATCACAACTGCATGCTAAAAGAAATATTTTTTTAAACATGGTACTATTCAACAACTGATTTTCTTCTTTTCACAGGTTTTGGTATCCATCCAATCTCTTATCTTAGTCTCTGAGCCATACTTCAATGAGCCAGGTTATGAGAGATCTCGTGGCACCCCTTCAGGCACAGCCAGCTCTAGAGAGTATGATGCCAACATCAGACAAGCCACAGTCAAATGGGCCATGCTGGAGATGCTGAAGAACCCTACTCCTTGTCTCAAAGAGGTAAGCAAAGATTGATTTTTTTTTCTCATTTAAATTGTAAATCCAATTTTTTTTCACCTTAAGTTCCCCCAGACTTGCTCATAAGGTCACCGAGCTAAATCTTTCATATTTACTAGAATTATGTCTGTGAATATCATGAGGACTTTCATACAGAATGAACCAGCATGTTATGCTTCAATAATAATAAGTTTCTAGAAGATGCAAAAATTTTTAATGCATTCCATGAGAAGCATAAAGCCATGGCAGAATCCGTTGATGCTACTGAATGATCAGCTGTCTTTATTGGTCCTAAATAATAATTTTTTTTTATACCATTCCTGATTTAAAATTACATTTAAAATGTATGATATATTAACATTACAGGTGATTCACAAACATTTTTGGTTAAAGAGGAGAGAGATCACAGCCCAGGTGGAAGAATGGATCCAGGAAATGGAGAGCTACAGTGGTGATAAGAGGACTGGCAGGGCCATTGCTCTCAGTAATGTGGCCCTCAAGGTAAGTCCATCACTTATCAAAAGACTGAGGGATAGCATAGAGGCCATGTGCATTCAACAGTGTATCACTAGAAGCAAGTGCATTGTGTAAGCCACATGGTGGTGGTGAAGAAACTGATGATGTTTGAAATTTTCTGACAGGATTTTCTCCCCGATTTGAATTGGAAATTTTTCCTTACAACCCCAAAATCATATCAAATTCTGAGATATTGTTTTAACAGTCCTTAATAGTGCTGCTTCACAAACTGAACATTTTGTTTTCAGCATTTGACATTTCTTTTAAAAATTTTCTGTATTATTTCAGAGGCACTTTGCACAGTTAAAAGAGGAATTTGCCAAAATGAAACCACCAGAGGGGTTGGAAGAAGAAGAACCAGAACAAAATACTCTCCATGGAAATCCACCAGAAACAACAAACTCAAACCACAACGGTGTGGAAGCATTGCCACATTCAAGTAATGGCATTGACAGTTACAACTCTGCAGATAGCACAACCAAAAAGACCACCACCAGCAATATGATAGTCCATAACTCTACCATGATGCAGGATGTGACAGAGAATGGAGTGAACAATAACAGTATTCATGCAGAGGATCAGAACCCACCTCACCTATCCCAACATGATGGGGTGATAGACTTGGTCTGTAATGGTGAGGACGAAGAGGACGAGGATGCTGATGAGGATTTGCTGGAAATGATGTGATGTTTTAGTGACTTTTATGAGGTGGTGTTGTTTTTGTTTTTTTTCACTGAAAAGCAAGGTTGAGAAAGAGTACCACTGGCATACAAGTGGGAAAAGGTTGATAATAAGTGAAAATATTATCAAAGATGCTGATCTCAGCCATAAAGGATAATGAATTTGACAAGTTGACAAAAAAGAATTGTTGCTTAAATAGGTTAAGCGACATTCTGACAGTGATTATGATCAATTTTAAGGCATCAGAATGAAAAAAAAGCAATGAAAAAAACAGTTTAATTTGGGAAATGTCTTCAGTGATGTGAGACATAAATGAAGTGACTAACTGTAGTGCATATTTAGCTATGGATCTGTGATTCTGAATATGGAACACTTTTATTATACAGAGCTATCATTTTTGTCAAACTGATTGACAAGACCTATAGACTTGTTTTGGGCATGTCCAACTTCTTAATTATGTCAGACTATAAGTGTTGAACATGACATGATTTTGTTGGAACTACCAGTGCAATTTAGCATGTGGGATGCACATGCTGTTTTTTGTTATTTTTTAATCGGAAAACATAAGAGGTAAAAAATACATCAAGCTTAAGCAATCATACCATTAATTATCAACAAGTTTAAAAAGTGCTTTAAAATGCATTTCTTTATTCAAATGTTCAAGGCAAAGCCCTTTGTTTACAGCGTTGTAAAACTCATTAAAAATTACTTGACACAAGAGCATGGGACAAGGAGATTTGCCCACGATTGAAAAATTAAGACGTGCATAAGAAAATCTTGACTAAGAAATAATGGATATGCTTACAAGCATATCATTTATTCGTAATGTGAATGACATTAATAATACCTTTAGTTAAAATAGGAGTATACAAATATCCCCCAATTATAAAAGGGAAAGAAGATCTTTTGTTGTAGATAATGTGTTAGAAATTGTATACAGTTTCATACACTTATATCTTAGGAGAAAATGAGATTTCAAACACTAAGAATTTGTTTCAGTACAGGTTTGAACTTGGGTTATATTGGATTAATTTAATGTAAGAAAAAGGGCATTTGTAGGTATGGATGTAAATTTGTACATGTAATTATTGTACTTATCACAATTTGGACATAAATGTTGAAACTGCTTCAAATTCTGACATGCTGCGTCTTATTTTACTTTCACTTTACATATTTAATTATACATTAACATTTTAAGGCAAATCAAAATCACTTACATCACATTTATTTTAAAAAAATGAAAAGTTTGCAATAATAAAATATAATCAACTATAATCATTGTCATACATCATTTTTCCTCTCCAAAAAGTGGACTTTGATTCAAACAATAACAAAATCACATGAATTACTACAATCACAACCATACATTATTTATTCTTTATGGAATAGAGAATTTCATTCAAACATAATATGATTCTGCACTTATCTTCTCTATACATAAAATATCAAAAATCTCACATGGAATGTTAAATGGGTGAGGAGATCGTATGACACGAACTGGGGGGAAAAGTTATCACTTTCTTTAATATGAATATGAAGTCAAATGTTTGCCACAAAAGCCAACCAAATGCCAGCATATAGTTTCAAATCATATAACTGAGAGAATTACCATAAGACAGTTTAATAATACCCAAAAAATGATATTTGAACGGATTTTTCTGCTCGCTTTCTATGCTGTATATAAATGGGGCAGACAAATAGGTAAGAAAAGAAGGTTCAATTTATGACCAAAAATTTAAAAAAGACCAGAGAAGTTTTAAGCTCTGGTTCATCTGGTGCCCAAGGGTGTATATTACCTTGGAACCAAAAAAGAGAATGGAGTAAATTTGAATGGGTCAAATATTAAATGGATTATATCAAAAACTAGATTTTTCAAACCAGTTTCCTTCTGGCACTCCTGGTTATTCATAAACCTTAGTTAGTGCCTTGGTGCATTTTTCCTTTCAGCTGAATGGTTTGTACTGAAACTAACAAGTACTAACCATCATCATACATGCAGGATTACTGAACTAAGAACCAAGTTATAGTCAGTGGTCCCATGTTCAGAGGCACAGATACCTTGTACTCCCTATCTAAAGTGTACTTTCGAGCAGGTCCTTCTTGTTCCCTGATCAGGGCTGTGCTGTTGAGCCCAGTGTAGTACAGTGGCAATTTCAGATTTGTTACAACTGTCTTGAAGGTTGGGTTGAAAACCATTGCAAGACCCTTATTTTTCAAGTGTGGATTAACATGCATGAAACTGTCATAACTCTGCATGTCAGCTCTGCGAACATGAACTACATCACTAGTGACTATATCCCTGTATTTCTTATAAAAGCTCACCCACTTCATCACAATGGCCTTAGACTCATAGCTGTCATACAGTTCAAACCCCCTATAGCATGCAGCAACCCCAGCCCCCAAGTACTGTGCAAAGGCCCACTCATACTCTAACAGGTGTTTGGACAGTGGCTCAAACTCTGCTGGGCCACCACCAGCATGGTACTGAACCAGTGGGACAAACATCCAACCAGCGGAGGGAATCAGACGGTACAAATCATCATACATTCCTTGTCGACTGATACTCAAGTCCTGCCACCGGGGGAGGGAGTACTGGTTCTCATTGTATCCCATCCCGTCCTTGTTCCCCCCCTGATAAAAGTAAGTATCTGGTTGGTTGATGTACACCTCTAAACTTCTAAGATCTCTATAAAATTCCCCTTGCAGTCTGTTCTGTTCATAGATGGAGTCTGTTATATCATCATGGTGGGAATGATTCGTTGAAGCACACTGATAACCCCCGTACGGCCCATCTGTCTCCAGCATCGACATCCCCGTCCTCTTTAAAAAGGAAAACAACTTGGTCTTGATATTATCATGCCATCCCGAGGCAAAACAGGCACTTCCTATTGAATGTCCATGGACATCAATTGCCATCCAGTCTGCCTGTACTTGTCTTGATAGGGATATCAAGTCATACCCACCCACCTCTATTCCCTTACTCAGGGCATAAGCTGTGTCGTTTGCTATCATGTCTATATAAGAACTGTTTGTGGATTCCAAGTTCAATCCTGAGCCAAAGCTGTAAATCATCATTTCAAAGCCAACCTGGAATAAAGATGAAAATAATAATTAATAAATTAACTAGTCAATGAACAGTTTTAATACAACTTCAAGGAACATTCCATGTGTACCGAGACAATATAATTTTCTCAAGTGTAAGTTAAATCTATGAACTCCATTTAGAATCATCATCATTTTTATTCACATTCTTCACCATAACTTGAAATCAAATTAATAATTTATTTTATTCTGGAACTTTTAAGATACCAGAACCCCTCACATCAAATGACAACTTTAGCAAAATTGACAACATGACCAGTTTGTTAGTGTTTGTTTAAACATTAACCTTATCTGTGGTTATATATATCAATGCACAACATATACAATTGCATTTTGGAAAATCAGTCAAATTTATGGGACCTTATCTGGACCTTAACGAGCAGTGAATCAGTTATCTGATAAATCATGTAAATAAACCTCTGAACAACTCACATGCCAGCAATTACTTTATGACATCTACTTTTTAAATGCAAAATTAAATCATGTGATTGTTAATGTTATCAGGTGACACGTACATATACTGATAACAGCTCCCATCAACAATGTTTATTACTTTATATCTAAAATTTTACAAGTGCATCTGCATTATTATCATTTATGCCCATAAATAATTCAAACAATGGAAATTGCCCAAAACAGCCCTAGGCCTTGTGACTTAGCATAAAATTAATAAAGATCTGGCAGGATCTGAAGAGTGGGGTCATAAAATAGCTGTACAGTACAGCAACAAATAAAAGCTGCCAGAATTAATCCATATAAAATGTTCTGGTTGCATTTCAAGTTTTGCAAAATTAGTCTTCAACATAAAGTATGTTTTCATTTTGTGTGTCACTTTCTAAGACAGCATTCCCAGTGCATAGAGTTTAACTCTTACTAAAAGTTAACACACCTAAAACTGATTTTTGCACATTTTTTTAAATCTCACAGTGAGGAGAGATTCATTTTAGGCTCAGGTTATTTTTACTATTCAGACACTCACCTCTGAAAGTTGATCTATTAATTTCTTCACAGCCACTGAACTACTATTGGTCATATGGAAGAAAATTGGGTTTTCCTGAGTCTGTGGAGCAAGAAGTCGGAACATGCGATGGTGTGAAAGTGAATGGCGCTCTGGGTCAGATGACCCAACCACGAGTTCATGGACACGGAAAGAGTCAACTGATGGCTTCAGGTCTAGGTCATTGTACACCTGGTATGAGCAGTTGACATTGGGCTGGAAGGAACCTGGCATGTCATTTGTGTGTGGATCAAGTGTCCAGGACACCTGAAATATAAAATGAAATGTTACCATGTTACCATGTTTCAAAACTTATGACAAAATCAACAAACATAAAATAAAGCCAAAACCCTTTAATTTAAACAGAAAACAATTTATATTAATGAATAAAGACAATGATTTAATTAAAAACTAAATTAAAAACTTGCCATCTTGTACATCTAAGGCAGTCAAGAGATACATAGTACTCTCTATCAAAGCCCAGCTGTGTGATGACATCATTTCTGATATTCTGAGAAACCCAGAGATATATTTGCAATTATCTAGAGAAAATATCTCTGTTTGGCCCTGGTAAAGGGTAGTCAAGAAGCACTTAAGTTGACAACAAAAAAGGATTCCTTACCACAGTGCCATGTGGTTCATTGGATTCCACTAGCAGCCATCCCATGGAGCTGGGGGCCCAGGGTTGATTCACTGCCAGATACTCCACAGACAAAATGGTGACTGCAACCTTCCCCACGGCTTCACCAGATGCACTCACACTAAGCCATTTCACCAGCAAGGGAATTCCATCATACATTTCATAATGAACAGTTACGGTCACCAGCTGATGATAATAAGGAGCATCAAATGGGGGTTTAAACTCTACATCCATCCTCATCCCGATTGGCGGCCAATGGATGTTTTGTGGCGCCCCCCTCCTAGGTTTGTACGGATATGGTGCTTGTGGTTCCAGAATTGTGGTGCCATGGAAATGGAAAGCTTTAGGATCTACTCTCATGTCTGAACCCAAGGCAGTGCGGTTGAGGTAGGCTGTTGGAGTGTTGGTTAGAAAACCACCTATATTGTACTGAATTCCATCAATCATAATGACAGCCTCTGGTTTGATGGCACGTAGAATAGAGCTCTGAGTGCTGTGATGGTCTTGAAAATCAATAGTGGCAAAATCTGGGTAGAGTGAGAATTCTCTGCTGATCAGGCCATTGCTCATCAGATATGTTCCATATTCAGTTTTCGTCACAGTGGTTTGGATGTTAATGTCTTTGATCAACCAGTCTTCTAGAGATAGACAGCCACTGGCCAGTAACACCAGCCACAAGATGTTCAGCAACATGCTGCAGTGAATGCCCAAAATCTAAAATTGAGCATATAAAAGTAGCAGTTGAAGGAAAATTCACTTTTGTCCACAATAGCAGCAGTTTTATATTCTGATCTCTATACACCATCACGTGGTGCCTCAGAGCAATTTGTACAATGTACTTAGTATTCTGAATGCGAGGCCTTTCACCTATACGCCGTGTTGCCTCAGAGCAATTTGTACCATGTATTCTGAATGTGAGACCTATCAATGTTATACAAAACTGTCATGACATTGAGATAGATGGTAAGATAGTTTTATGGTAATCAAATGCACTGCTGCCATGTGGTGATTAGGTAAAACAAATTATTTACAGAGAGGAAAAGTATACAATACAATATTATACAATAAAGTTTACAAGTTCATACAATAAAATCTTTAGAATAATTATGTTAGAAATTCTAATTATGCACTACCATGGCATCAGTACAAGTTTGACATCAAATTGCTAAATAATGGCTCACATTCAGCAATTTTTTATGTCTTTCATTGTAAACATGGCTATAATTTTCTCATGATCACTTGTTCTAAAAGTTTGGGGTGCTTTTCCTCGGTCTGTCTAATTAGCATCCACAAACATCCACAAAAGACCACAAGCTTCCATAAACAGCCACAAGCATAAATTGGTTGGAAAATCAGTAAAAAAATATATACAGTATACGTACATGTATATACAGTATCTGACAAAAGAAGATATTGTAAGTTGAAAAACAACTGTGTCCTAATATGTAGGCCTACTTAACAATAACAGAGAGAATGTAATTGTACCTACAAGCATCAGGGGCATCCACAAGAACAAATAGTTTTAAAATCAGCAATTAAACAGATACATGCATTTATCGTACGAAATATTCTGTATGCATTTTATAATAACACTACCTGTCTTGCTCTTATTCTTTTTGTCTGTTATAATTTTGTCTTTATCAAGCGTTAGCAATCCTATTGACGGTTCTAACGCAGTTAGCACACCCAGCATATATCAGAACCGTCAATAGGAGTGCTATAATGCCCTGAACCTGAGGCTAATAAACTGAGGCAACGTATAACTATATAATGTGCAATATGGCGATACATTGGCTCTTTTCTTACATTAAGTTAAAGAAACTATAACCCTGCTTTCAAAATAATGTCATTCTTAAAAAAACTCGACACTTACCTATATAATAATGGATCTAGTCTAAGTTAATTCTAACTAAATGTAAACAAAGTGGACAAAATCATGTGACCCTCTCAATGTCGCTTAGACATTTAAAAAGATTAAGCCTCACTAGTCTCTCCTCTTTTTCAAAGCTGAAGATGTACATGAGATAATCGAAAACGATTTTTTTGTTTGTTTTGATTTGTTTTTTTGTTTGTTCGTTTGTTTTGTCCATTTACTGCAAATTTTGGAATATATAGATATAGATATGAGGTAAGCGATTCACAACGTTCAAATGACGAGACAGAAGTGAAAAACTTACTGCATATGTGCTGATAGGCTCATCTGATATGCAGGTAATATATCAGATATATTAACGATTGTGAATAAAAGATCTGATCCTGTGCGGGGTCGTTGCGCGAGAGAAATTATTCAGCGAGTAACTATTGGAGTTCATGGATGGATTCTAGGAATACTGTATAAATAACTTCAAAAATATTTTCAAAAATCTGTAGAAGGGTCAGTCTACCCCTCCTTCCCGCGAAGCCTACGTCCTGTCAACTCACTTTCGGACGAAGAGACTTTTTTAAACTGTTATAAAATTTTCAATTCGTTAGATATCAATTTCTTCTTTTTAACTAATTTAATCTAAAAAGCCTTTCCCTCAAATACCCATTAATACTTTTAACAGGTTTTAACATAAAACTGAAGAAAATGTTGACGTAGCCTACCAGTACATGTAAAACTTTAAAATTCATGTGCTTATAGGCCTAATGTTTAATGTGTATAATAAAGATTGGTGCTCTAAGCTAACATCAGTCTAGCAATTTAAAAAATTAAAATAATTATAACTAGAAATATATTTGTTCTAAAAAAAACAACAAACAAAGGGCTAAATTTTAAATATTCGTTACTGTCGCTAGCATATCACATTCTCTAATCAATCTTGGATATTTTTTCACTTAAGTTTTAAAAAACTGCAACTTGTCGGAAAGCGAGTATGACGTCTAACGTCACAAACACAAATATCTAGAATGTTTATTTTAAATAACTCAATAAATGGCTTACGTCTACTTTCGCAATGTCCCCGGGTTTTGAAAAAAAAAGAGGGGGCGGATCCAGGTTTATTTGAAGGGGGTCTGGTTTTTTAGAAATAAAAGGCCACGGATACGTAGCCGAACCTGAAAAGATGGGATGATTCTGATGAAAGCTTAAATGAAGTTTTTTTTAATGGATACGGCTGAAATTGGCCCAAAAAATTGATTTCTGAGGGTAAAAGGGAACAATTTCTTCCATTCCTGTTCTCTGATCCAAATTGGGATAATTACAAGACTCGCCCCACCTGTCACCCCTTCTAATGCAATGGATTCGCCCTACCTGTCACCCCTTCTAATGCAATTGATTCGCCCTACCTGTCACCCCTATAATGCAATGGACTCGCCACACCTGTCACCCCTCTAATGGAATTGACTCGCCCAACCTGTCACCCCTTCTAAGACAATGGACTCGCCCTACCTGTCACCCCTGTAATGCAATGGACTCCTCCCACCTGCCACCCCGATAATGCAATGGACTCGCCCCACCTGTCACCCCCCCTCTAACGCAATGGACTCGCCCCACCTGTCACCCCTTCTAATACAATGGACTCGCCCTACCTGTCACACCTATAATGCAATGGACTCGCCCCACCTGTGACCTCTTTAATGCAATGGACTCGCACCGTGACGTATTATTCAACCGTATTTGCTTCAGTCAAGTCTTTACTGCTAAACCTTTTCACTACTCCTGTGATAGCTGACCTTGTAAACAATTTATTGGAATAAATTTTCTAAAATGAAGTTAAAACAATCCATTGATTCATCACAAATGCCAATTAACTATCAGGATTACTTGAAAACGCCTTTTTAATTATTTTGATAAACCTTATTACATAATTGAAGTCTATTTTTATAGTTTTTTTTAAAGCTTTTCATCATGATGGTAATTTCGGGTAGGTACCGACTGCACGAGGGTTCTCATCGCTCTAGTCGCCGATTAACCCCAACCCCAATTTGTAATCAGCCACTGAAATCCTTTGTTAATGTGTTTTTGTCAAAATTAACAAAAATGTATAATTTGTAAATTTAATCAAAGTTTATTTACGTTAATAGAACTTGCTGACAGTGACAATGTAGAACGTTAGCATAACGTTCTTTTAACACTTGTTGATAGTCTAGCCAATATATAACCCTGTTATCAAAACGTTCTGTGTAAGCTGGGTTTCTGTTACCTTCATTATTTTGCATGTGTTTAAAACATTTATTAACAAGAGACCTAATATCTATGAAATCATTTTTTTTAAATAAACTCAAATGGCACTAAATTGATTTTTTGTTAACGATAACAAATAATGAGTTATTGTTTTTAAAGTAACTACAACCTTAAAGGTGCGCTCCATGGGTTTTGAAATGGGTTTAAGACGTGTCAGGGGGGTCCTGACACCCCCTTCAATTTCTGAAAAAAATCACACCATTGGTCGCCATCTTGCAATTTGAATTTTGACTAGCTGAATCATAGTTCTAAACCGTTCGCCCTCTAAATTACCAAAAACTTTCGGGGCCCTTCAGCAGGCCCCGAACCCCACCCCAAGGGGGGGGGGGTAAGGTCGGGTTCGCATCCGTGCCCCACCCCCCCACCCCCTTCAATTAATCCTGGATCCGCCCCTGAATACTAGTTTGCTAACATGTATTTCATTTTAGATCAGTCCTGTGGCAATCCCGGTCAGGTTTACAGGAGGAGAACCTTTTTTGTTTTTATTTATTTATCCTTTAATTATCTTTTTATTCGTGTCTTCACTATAGTTAGGGGAGACCGGGGCTTATTGGATCCCGGGGTAAGTCCTCCCTCCCCCCCCCCCCACCCCCATCGAGTCTCTTTAATAATAATAATTTAATTAATCATTTCATTTGGACTCACTGCCGACGCTTTCTTAGCAATATTGGATACGATCACTTTACAAAATGATGTGATCAATTAGTTACTGAATATAGTTACTTTGTCATAAATTGATGGGGGGCAACTTACTCCGGGGTCCCTACTGCCTACACTTCATTTTTTATAATAAAAATTAAAAATTTCCAATAGATATCTACACCCCTCCACAAAAATAATTATGGATGGACGTTTTTTTATCAGTGCTGGATCTGATAGTGTGTATAAGTGGGTAGGGTCAGTGTTTTATTTCAAAGTAATATTTTAGATAGAGTAGCAAAAACGTTCAGGGAGGACACAAACGTCACATACACTTCGGTTTGGTCTCGTTGTAACAGAGGCGAGCCCCCAAAAGAACCGTAAGGGAATTGAATTCCAGTCAAATATTTTAGAGAATATTTCAGCTATATCTTTTGTGACCCATGCAAGAAATATTGTATTTATATTTCATCACTGTTTTATAAATTGCAAAGATTGATGAAAGTATTTCAATTTATACTTTACTACTTGTTAAACAAATTGAAGGTTTCTGCTTCCACTTTGAACCCCTCCCTCGCATGCACCTCGGTCCCATAACATCAAAATGGCTGACAGCTGCAGTGAGATGGAAGCAGAGAGCGATACCAGTTCTGTCGATGGGGGCCCTACATTAAAGATTTCGTCCCCAAGCCAACTGGAGCAGCTAGCGAAGAGAGTGGAATCTCTTCAACAAGAAAACAGAGTGTTGAAAATCGAGCTGGAGACGTACAAGTTGAAATGTAAACAGCTGCAGGAAGAAAACCGAGAGTTGCGGAAAGCCAGCGTATCAATTGTAAGACCGTGTTTTTACTTGGTATTCTAGCTTTTGTCAGTCTGCTGTTATGGTTGACAACAATGAAGTTGTATTGTTATTTTAAGGGCCATCAGAATTGGGATAAAAAGATGACAGAATGAATAACAGCGACAGTGTGGTCACGAAGTTCAATCGTCCACCGTCAACACACTGAGTGAAAACTGAAAGATCTATATATACCATAGCCCAGCAAGCTCGGCCCAGGTCTTGAACAGTTGATTAATCTTAAATCCAACAAAAAATCTTTATAATGCCCCACTAGACTTGTGAAAAAATATCTAATTCAGTAAACCATTTAAAATGAATTTGGTCATGTCACCAAACGTAGATCACAGGTTTAATTAAAAAGAAAAAGAAAACTTGGCATCCTAATGTTCTCCTTATGGGTCAAGCAACTTTTGATTTTGCAAAGTAGTGAGTGTTGCAAGCATTGGTAGTGTCACTATACTGGGTCATTAATTGTGTGTGTGATGGTCTGCTAGCTCTGTATATCTCATACAATCCTGTACATAGTGCAAACCGTGACTCTTACTTTGAGTTTCAGAAATATCTTACTTGCTTTATCATTTAGCAGTGAGTGTAATGACTGAATGTGACTTGTGACTTAAAGAGTTGGCAGACACAAATTGGGATCATTCAGAATGAGAAGAGCCGAGTGCTAGCTAAGCCAAGACCTAAATATGGTGGACCTACATGAAAGTAAGACCGATTAATCCTATAATGGTCTCTCCGCCTCTCACGCCCCCCCACGCATCGTCCCTCGACCAGTTGAATGAGCCAAGATTTAATGACTTTGCCCCTAGCTAGCACTCAGCTCTTCTCATTCTGAATGGTCCCTTTGAGCATTATTCTTAGTTGTCCAGGACTGGTTGATTTTGAATTTCTTTTTTTCAGGATCAGGGTATCATTTGGGACTTTTCATGATGTAATCTATGGGGCATGTATGGTCATTTTATTCAGTTATGGTATTAATGCTTGGCTGATTTTCAGTCTTAGTTTTTCATTATGGAACTTCATTGTGGTATTAGTATAGTACACATGTATTGTTAGGGTAGTTCTTATATGGTTTCTAAGATTCGTCAACCAGCAAGATGACGACAGATCCTGGTATTTATTTACTGATCTTTATCTTGAAACCCTGATATATGGGTTCAAGCTTTTATAGGTAACCTTGCCAGTCCTGTTATCATAATCTTTAATTTCTCTCTATCATCGGCCACCTTCAAATCCATGACCATGTCCTTCCTTGACCCATCTTGATCATTGGTGTGCCATGATGGTTTTGGCCTCTTTTTACCTCTGCCCACAGTCGTGCCATGTATCTATGTGTCATTGTTTATTTTTCAAATTAACAAGTATCCAGACCCCTGGAATGTTCTTTTCCACTTCACATAATTTCTCCTTAATTTCTTCTGTTCAGTGATAACAATTTTTCTGGAAGTATCACAATTTGTAAGACTGCAAGTTTTTTTAAACCTGAATGCCAATCTTACGGCTTATCTGTTCATTAACCAGGAGCAACTGCTGGCCTGTTCTTATTGTTTCTTGTAAGAATTAAAGAATCTTGTACAAGAAATAAGCTCTTTTCCTTTAGTGACTTTCTATTTTGATCGGTACACTGGTCTCTCTGTGTAAGGTTATGGTTTCATTTTATTTTTTCCACTGAATATTTGCTGGGGCCTGTTTCACGAAGCAGTCGTTAG
>NW_019775869.1:270604-317539 GCF_001039355.2 Lingula anatina
TTTTTCACATTTCCTCAGATTCAATTATTAGGCATGTTAACAGTCTCATTATTTAACTAATAAGATGCGTAAAAGTGTTTGTTTGACATTTCCTGCATCTTTACAACATTGTTAGTTGATTATGTAAAAATGATTAAACTTTTTATCGTGTATTGTGTAATAAAGTGTCAAAAATGGAAATAAACTCATATCATTGCAGTTTGTCAGATTCAATCATCCACTATGTTCAGAATCTCAGAATGGAGGAAATTGGACATTTAACACTGTTCTATTGATATTTTTCCAATATCATTAATTTTCTTAGTTGATCATATAAAAATGGCAGTAAACTGTTCATTTTGTTTTATGTTAAAAAAGTGTTAAAAATGGAAATAAACCCATGTCAGAACAGTGCTGTCTTGTTAAAATTTGATGTTGAATTTGCAGTTTAACATTATGTACTTTTGCATCAGAATTGGCAGTAGCCTATTTTGTGCATAGTTATTTCCTGCTTTTTGTCTGTACATTTGACAGCTTTGCTGCCTTGTTTATTTTTCAAATTAACAAGTATCCAGACCCCTGGAATGTTCTTTTCCACTTCACATAATTTCTCCTTAATTTCTTCTGTTCAGTGATAACAATTTTTTTTGAAGTATCACAATTTGTAAGACTGCAAGTTTTTTTAAACCTGAATGCCAATCTTACGGCTTATCTGTTCATTAACCAGGAGCAACTGCTGGCCTGTTCTTATTGTTTCTTGTAAGAATTAAAGAATCTTGTACAAGAAATAAGCTCTTTTCCTTTAGTGACTTTCTATTTTGATCGGTACACTGGTCTCTCTGTGTAAGGTTTTGGTTTCATTTTATTTTTTCCACTGAATATTTGCTGGGGCCTGTTTCACGAAGCAGTCGTTAGTTAGAATAACTAACTACTGAACTATCTCGTTAATGAGCAAACTTAAGGGGTGTTTCACAAAGCAGTCGTTAACTCATCGTTAAGTTCAGTCGTAAAGTTCGGTCGTTAGTTGTCTCGTTACTCACTGTAGTCTCGAAACAGTCTGCCGGAAGTGGAACTCTTGCGTAAAAGAGTCATGAAAGCACTAACTCTCCAATTTTTGGCGGCTGGAAATACATAAGAAAGTCTGCTTTGAGGTCGTCGAAAAGGATCTTCACCACCTTTTTGCCGCTCTTTTTGTCACAGCTAGGCGCAACCTCGTAAATTGCATCATCGCATATATATTCTAATAGATTCTGCCTATCATGAAAACGTCTTAGTCTACGTTGCCGTCTGGCAGTAGCTGCTGTAGAAAGGTAGCTGCCATATTGGATACAAAGACAAACGAGAGACAACGGTAACTAAGCAATATTTCTATTTCATTTATTACGCATGCGTACGATGAAACTCTAAAGTTACTAACTGGTCTGACCAGTCTTTAAATGTCCAAGGTAACAACGACAAAATAACGAGCGAGAGAACTAGCAATAGCTTCGTGAAACGGCACTCATAACTAGCGAGAGGCTAACTATCGATTGCTAACTAAATACTGCTTCGTGAAACGGGCCCCTGTTGAGTCTAGTTAATTTATGAGATCCCCCTATTCACTTTTGACAGCAGCTATTGGGTATGTGTATTCAGCATATCTCACTTTGTTTACTTTCTTCTCTCAGAGGAAGCCTATTTTCCTAAGTTGTTGATATCATTTATCATGATTTATCAATTATTCAGAGATGATATTTTTCTGAATAGCAGAGGATTTCTGACTATTATTTACCTAGGCGGGCCCCCAGTAGTCCAGGCCACATTTTCCAACTTTTTTACTTATTTGCAGTCTCATCCCTGATTATAATTATTTTACACATTTCTATCTTTTGGGTCCTTAATGATGGTTATCATTATGTACAACTGTATACTAGTAATGTATTCCCCAAAATTTGCAGCCTATTTCTTCATTAATTTCTGTGGGAATTGTTGCCAGAAGGACTTCTATCACACCAGTCTGGTGCCCTGGCACAAATAACCAGTCTATACCATTATGGGATTAGAGTTCTTCAGCCATACAGCCCTGATATTCTGCCAGGGTTTTCACATTATCTGTAAAAATGAAGGTATTATTCAGTATAATTAATGTATAAGAAGGAATCTCTCACTTAAGGTCAACATGGTATTGCCCATTAAAAGGTTAATGTGGTCACCACATGAGGACATTATGAGTCACATCAACAGGATCGTGAAATATCTTCTGAATCTGAGTAAGAAGATCCAACAAAAAAAAAATGATCTCAATCTCTGAATCTGGTTAAGAAGAACTAACAACAACAAAAAAAAATGAACTCGATCTCTGAATGATGATGATGAACAGAGGTGTGTTCATATTATGGAAATGGATTTAAGATGTAGTATCACCTTTCATTAAGACAAGTTCAGTAGTTTGCTGCATTACTAGCTTTGCTTTTCCAAGCACATATCACACTGAGCAGTGACTATCATATCATGTATATCAATCTATGTATAGAGATAGTCATATATGAATTTCAGTTGGTATTATAAAAACTCCAAATAGAATTTAGTGCCATTAAAACCTGTGACTGGAGTCACAATAGTGAGGTGATCATACTTGGTTTGATTGGTCTTCTTTTGTGTACATAGAGAATACCTTCAGTCATTAACCCCCTTTAAATAAGTAATCTATTTATATTTGATAAAAGAATAATAACATAAAAGGTTGGGTATTGTGGGAACATCTGTCATAGTAGACTAAAACCTGGGGCTGGTCTATTACAAAAGAACTTGAGCCAGAAAATTGGTCTAAACTTTAAGATCAAAATATGGTTTGCTTCAGTTTAAGATAAATTTGTAGTAGTCCACATGACTTAAGTGGGTATGGGTCTGAAACATTAGTCATAAAAACAGATGCAGTATTCTATTTTTAAAATCTATATATCTTGGGTCAAAGTTGATGGAAATTTTAGTTGTGAAGCTAAGCCAAATTTTCATGCTAAAATTCTGTGTAACTTGCCTGGTTGGACCCGACTCATCAGAAAGATGACTAAATAAGTTGAGTATAAAATTGTTGTGGAGTAGACAGAAGACCTTTCAGCCAGAGTAAAAGATTAAAAATGTAAGAAAAAACTGTTTATTGTTTGAGAATAATACCAGGACAGAATGTGTAGTCACTGACAGGCTAATTGAAGGGATATTGGATGTCTGGACTTGAAATGTCACCTGAACCTTATATATTATGTTGATGTCTTTTCAAGGCCAAAATATTTAAAAACGATCAAAGCTTAAATCTCTATTGGTCAATTGTCAAAATCTCCATTGAATGAAGAATTGTACACTGATAGATTTGTTCATCATAAACCAAAGGTTGTTATGTTTTATTGTTTGATTATTTCATTGAATAAATACTCTGGTTATGAGAACAGAAAGGCCATAATGTGCTTTATGTCATCTTTAATTTGGGCAAACATACCATACACCATATTTACCTTCGTAGTATATTGTCACCTCCAAAGAGTATCAACAGCTATGTGAATTCTTAATAGTTATAAACACCCCAGTTTTCATTCATATTTAAGGGAAAAAATAATAACTAAGTTAAAACATTGATGGCTTAACAGGCATTTCCTTAAGTTGTAGATCTAATGACACCAAGTTGTAGACATAAAAAAAACACTTGAAAGGAGTTTACTATGTTAAGGTATATGCCTAGGGGAAAGGATGTTATTAGTCAGCTGCTGAACACCACATCATTTCCAATACTAACAGCATTCCCAGCTTGCCAGCAGTGCCTTCTAGTATACCACATATAGTATATAACCTTCCTAAGCTCACAGATCCGGGTATCAGGCAGATTTACACTGGAGCCCTGATACATGTAAGGTGTCAACTAACCTTATTGACACCATATATCTTACAGGTGGCACCTGCTTAACTTGCATAGACTTACATATAAAGCTCCTGCACTCTATTGCAATAACATCAACTGCTGGTTGGAATGATGGTTTTTGATATAGACCCAGTAGTGAAGAGCAGAGGAAGCCAAATAAATACCTGGACTTATATTGATGAAGTAACCCAGGGAGAGAATTATGAAAATGAGAAGGCTCCCTAGCTGGTTTGCCAGAATTCAGTTTTAGGCTCACAGCATATCTTTTCCATGCCATTATTTTTAAATGCCTATGAACAAGTATTGTCTCCTAACAGACTGATGTGTATATATACTTATACAGAAAGACCAAAAAGATAGAGACAGTGCGATGATGATTAGATGTGTGAGCTCACTTAACCAAAATGTTCTGACTTTCATTGTCACTAAATCAGGGATGATTAAGTAAAAAGCAACATCATCTCATTTCTATTTTTGTAATCCAAAGCAAAATATTTTCAGCTTATTACATGTAAATTTCTTTGAATGTGATCTAGTGATTAGATTGGTTTGGTAATTTGTGCTCACACTCCAATATTGACTTTATATACAATTAAAAAAGAAGTGGTTTGCCATTAGACTTTTTTAAGGTAATGAGCCAGTAAAGTCATCAGTTAATCAGGCAAGAATAAATCACTGTAAAATGTAGGAACGGCATAGCTTTATTTTTACCCACAGACCTAGCATAATAGTCCATGGAAAAACACAGACCCATGATGTGAAATAAGATAAGGTTGTTTGTGCAAGAAAACCAGCCGTCTGATAGGAAATGATGTGTTGTTGCCAAGGGAAATTATTGAATTGATATGGGCTATACAGTTGATTATACACCATGCCCTGGTAATCACATGATTATTCAGGGTTTTTCCCCCCTATTTTTGCAGAGGTGTAGTGTCTTTGCTTTGAGGTATAATTTTTAGAATGAAATAATAAAAAGAATACCAGGATGTATATCTTTAAAATAACCAACCTTGAAATCACTGGATTCTTTTTGAAAGCTGTTGTTGCTGACTATTGTGCCTTTGTGATGGAAATCTAAATTATACCTGTGAGAAGTTAAAGATGTGTCAAGCCTCACACATTACCACCCCATACAGGTGTGGCTGAAGACTATTGAAGCATAGTTGATAAATTTGTTTTGCTTTTTTATTAAAAGAAGAAGATATTAAAGTATTGAACTCTTAATTTCTGAACATGTAGCCCATTGTGTTCGCTCCAGGAAGAATAGTTTTTGTGAATGTTGCTTTACTAGTACTCTCTGCAAGATGTGATTGTAAAGAATATGGTGCTGTTATCTTGATTTTTGCTGTTTTATAATATTTAGATAGTGGATGTATACACAAAAATTGACTTCATAAGTTATAATACTAGCTCAAGATGGGAAGGGGATTGGGGGGTAGGGCAAGACTTACTCAACCTATTTATTTATTTATTTATTTATTTATTTATTTATTTATTTATTTATTTATTTATTTATTTATTTATTTGTTTGTTTGTTTCTCAGGTATTTGTATAAATTCACTTCTGATTGCTAATAAAATGCCTATTTTTGCAGACATTGTTTACACTTGCTGTACTGTGTCTCAATTGTTTATATTCTATCTCCATTAACATCAGCTTGGATATAAAAAAAAATTGCAGGAATTAAGAAATCAGTGTTTCTTTTTCAGCAAGCTCGAGCAGAGCAAGAGGAGGAATTTATCAGCAACACCCTCTTGAAAAAGATACAGAGCCTGAAGAAAGAAAAAGAAACATTGGCCATGAACTATGAGCAAGAAGAAGAATATCTGACAAATGATCTGTCCAGGAAATTGATGCAGGTTTGTGGCACATTCAGGGAGAAAATGATATAGGTGTGATGCACTGTCTGAAAACTATACAGCTGGTTGTGGCTTCATATGAAGTCTGTCATATACATGTTTTATAAGATAATGATTTGCAAATACAGAGAGGGTTATTTTCATGAAAAATATCAATGTAAGATGTGTCTTTTGGCTATTTTCTTTAAGATGTGATAAAAAACAGGACGTGAGTTAAAATTAGGTGGTTCGTCTATGACTGTTGTTTATCTGTGGTTTTCTGTGTATTCAGGAATAATTTTGCATTAAAATTGCAACACTTCTCCCTGCACCTGCATGAAATTCAAATAAATGATCACTAAGTATGCCAGAAGCAGTGGTTATCGGTCCTCTGTCTAGAGAATAATGAATTTACAGACACATTCTTCTACCTCTCCATATTCATAGTGTTAGGTTGTTTATGAAGTGAAACAGGAAGAGCCAGTGTGTGTATGCAGCTATTAAGTCTCACAGGATAGTAATTTGAAAGGATATGTGGAGAGAGTTAAAAGGGCAAAGCAATCCAGACCAAATCATCTTCATGGCTCTCATATTTGTGTCTCAATTAGATCAAAAAATTATGGTGACTGTTGTGAACATGAAAATATGTCTACAAAATATTTTTTATAGATTATTTGGATGAAATAGTTCTTTGAGAACTTTTTATTGTTCAGAATTTTTTACTAGTACTTCATGAATTATACAATACAAGTCCATTTCATAAAACATGGAGGTTTTTGTTAGATCAAAATTTTTTACTAGTACTTCATGAATTATACAATACAAGTTCATTTCATAAAACATGGAGGTTTTTGTTAGATCAAAATATAAATAGTTTTGAAATTCTTCCAAGTCTATCTTTGATGATTATGAGTCCAAATTGGGTTTTGATGATAAGATATTCATGTTGCTGCCACTGGGATGGCACCATAGTTGAGATATTATCTTACCACAACCAGACTGGTTGGAGATTATGATTTTATTTTTATTTAATTATTTATCAGGAGGTTATTTGAAAATGTTTTGGATGTGAAAGGCTTGGATTGGTAAAGTGCATTTAGTTTTATTTTGATATAACATTTTAGGTTATGAAAAAAATATTTTTATAATTGTAAAAGCACTATTGAAGACTTTCTTATTGTACCTCCAGTATTTTATCATACAATACCTTTTTTTACACATTTCAAATAGTACATAGTTCATTTTAAACAAAAGATCTGATGAAAAATAAAGGCATAATGACAGAAGAACAGAACCACATATATTGAAAACCTTAAAAATGGAAAAAAAAAAGGTTTCAAAGAGGGAATTAGAACAATGCATCCAGTGATTTTGAAAATGAAACATTTGTCATTTTGATATTTCAGTTGCGGCAGGAGAAGGTTGAATTGGAGCAGACCCTGGAGAAGGAGCAAGAGTATCAGGTCAACAAACTGATGAGGAAAATTGAGAGACTAGAAGCTGACACCCTGTCTAAACAAACTACTCTGGAACAGGTAGACCATCTTTACTAATGCAGGCATAGATCTCTCTCTCTCTGTTAGCCAACATTTATTGATTTAAAGAGAGAAAGACTCGGGCTGAACACAAGATATATCATTTCCTGGGAGGATTTCAAAAAAGAAGAAAAATAACCATGGTCTTGAAAATGGATTTTGTGCATCCTGTGATGGTTTTAACCAGGAAATTAAACTATGGGAATTTTGCATTTGCTGAGATGTTGGTTCAAGCACATTGCATTTTAGTCGTAATTTAGATGGGGTGTAGTTATTGCCTTGGGGAAGTTTATCAAAAAACTCTTGCACAATATAGTTAAGTAATGATTTCTCATGGGAGAGAGATAGGAGAGAAGGTGTTGAATAAACAATCATGTATCAGGGCACTTTTTTTGGCTTACAAAACTGTATTACCCTCTTGGGACTAACAGAGGAGATGTAGTGAACAGAATGTCGTCCTGTTATGATTATTGTTGTTAATATATTTATGTGCAGAAGAGAAGTATGTAGCTTAAACTGTGATGATTGAGCTTTGTGGGGATGATTTCAGCTTCGCCGAGAGAAGATTGAACTTGAAAATGCTTTGGAACAAGAGCAGGAGGGTCTAGTCAATCGTTTGTGGAAGAGGATGGACAAACTGGAAGCAGAGAAGAGGTGAGTGTGGCCATGTGGGGAGGTGCACTGATTTTGGGGATTTAACACATTATACCACAAGGTGAATAAGTGTGAAAATACACCACGAGTTTTATTTATTATTATTATTATTATTATTATTATTATTATTATTATATTTCATTTTTCTTAAGAGCCGGTTGTATTTGTCATCTTTTTGGTATGGCTCTATAATCAAATAAACTATACTTTTTTTAAACCTTATATCATTGATAATAGCTCAACTCGATATTATTGATCAATTTTCAGCATTTATGCAAGATAGCACTTGGAATATCGTGTTCATGCTTTTCTTAAATGTCTAAATATACATCACAAATACCAACTTGTAATCCATTATTTATGGAGTCTGAACAGTGTGAACTGAACAGCAGTGGTATAACTAAAAAAAAATGAGTGAGTTCTGCTTTTCAAGATAATTTATGCTCAGTCTTTCCTGGTGCCCTGCTTAAGGAAGTGACATATCCTTTTGATATAGGGGTTTACACCTGCTATTTGGTGCAACTGACAACACTAATCTCATCTTCAGAGACTGTGGATATCCAATTTCACTACTACACATCTACATATCAATTCCCCAATGATTAATTTCTTCCATTATAAATTATCCAAGTTGATGTTATTAAGTATTTGTCTTGAAGTCAACATGATGTAATCAATCCTGTGCTTTGATTCAGGATGTTACAGCAGAAGTTGGATCAACCGGTGTCCTCCCCTCCCTCACCAAGGGATATCAACAATGGAGACACTGCCGCCAATCTCACGCAGCACATAAATCGTCTGAGGAGTGAAGTATCTAGGCTCAGAAATCAACTAGTCACAGCACAGGCAGAGCGTAAGTCTGCTGAAATACAAAGCAACGTGTCTGATGTTTGTCTTGTGTAAATTTTTTAATTAGACATAATGTATGGTATTGGAGGCCCTGGCCGTGTTGAACACAATGAGCATTGCAACTCACTGGAGTGTACCGATTGGTAGAGCCAGATGCATTTGTTTACAAGTTACAAGTTTTGTTTATAGGTGAAAGTTTTTACTTTATTATGTTAATTCAATTTTTAGAGTTTGCTGTAGAGGATGCATATGATATTAAGCTTCTGTTGATTGCTTTTCTGAAATTAATCAGGGATCAAAAGGTGGGCTGGTCTTTAGGTGTATACTTGCGTGTGTGTATGTCTGTCTTTCAGCTGAAACTCGCAGAACTAAAATTGAGTTGATGAAAAAACTATTGGAGACATAAGGGACATATTATCACTTATATAAATTTCTTGATGTTTAGTTTACAGAAAAAGAGACTTGCATTTTTGTAAGCTACTACACAACCAAAAGAACGTCAATTTATCCCATTTTTGTTTCCTACCAGATGTCCAGAAGATGGCTCATTATCAAGAAGAAGAGAGACACATCAGAGAGGAAAACTTACGTTTACAGAGAAAACTGCAGATGGAGATGGAACGCAGGGAGTCTCTGTGCAGACATCTTTCAGAGAGCGAGTCCAGCCTCGAAATGGATGATGAAAGGTTGGTTACCAAGGTGACAGAAAGGTTGTCGTGGCCTTGAAGCTGGCAGTTGCTTCGAGAAATGCATCTAATATTGACCCCCTCCCTATGGTGTTGACCCTCTCTCATAGTCTTATATAGATTTGGACCAAATTGAAGAAATTGAGACTGGGTCCATTTCAAACACTCCTGTGATAATTCTACTTGCGATTTTGATTTCTCGTTAAAGTACCTAGTCTTATTTTTTACGTTTCTTCATGATCTCTTGTAAACTTTGTTGCTATTTCTTTTTTTATGTTACAGACATTTCAATGAGATGACAAAGCAGCATGAACATCAGCATGGCAAGCAGGAGGCTGGTGCCCGCCCTAGAACCGTGTCCAGTCCAATCCCTTACCAGTCTCCTTCACCCAGTAGTGCAAGGCCTATCTCTCCAGGTAGATGATTAGCATATTATGGATCTCTCTTTGTATTGTCCTATATAGTTAAAGATAATAGATCAGTAATTCATCTCAGGGACTAGTTTTTTTCAGAACATTGTTATTTCTTTATTTTAGTTATACTTTTGTTAGTCCAATATTTCATGTAAATCTGAAAATTTTTATAACAAGGAAAATAACAATTTCAACATTTTTTAAATTAAATGTATGTTCTTTAGCATTTTTGTATTATTCTGATAAGTTACATAATTGTTGATTCAATTTGTTCTATATTTGAGGTCTGGGTCACCTCCCGCCTGCAGTGACCCCCCCTGGGCCCGTGCGGTGTAGAGAGTGCGGCTTTGAAATGCAACTTGCTCATTCTTCTCCTTCCCATTACTCCCACTTTCTGCCAGGGACTTCCCCACCAGTTTTTAGTCACATTGCCAATGTAAGTACACTTTATGTGTATTGCTTAGAGTATCTTATTTGGTGTTTCTAAAATAGTGATTATCAGATTTGCTCTTGGTATATAAAGGTGCAGTTGCCTTTTGTTCTCATTCCTGTAAAATGACTTCTTAGAAGATGTTATTGTATGAAAGTCTTTAAAGTCTTTTAACAATTAAATGTTCCTAAGTGTTTCCAGTTAATGGAAATGGCTCTGTTATAAAGCAGTTCATGCCTGACCATCTTCCAGAGAGCCAGACCTGTTCCAGACAAGTTTGCCAAGCCAGCTCCCCCTGCTCAACAAACTCCAGACAAGTCAAACCCAAAAACTTAAACATAGATGGAGCCTTGTTCAAGACAAGATTTTCCAGATTGTCATCAGTGCGCAAGAGCTTGATATTGTTTGCCTTGTGTATTGTTTTTGTCTGCCATGCAGAGGTCAAATACCAGCATTAGAGAACTTTATCAACACGAAGGAATGTCAAATCTGTGGCATAAAACTTGGATGAAATAGTACACATACACACGTGCAAAATAATTAAAATTTGAAGATTTGTTGTTGTCATTGTCTGACATGCTTGGCTTTTGTGAAGTGACTTGGCATCCTTAATATCATTGCCAAGCTTCTGTTGCTGAAAGTGTACTAAAATCAGATGAAGCCATCATTGACTTAGTAACTGTGCACAGATTATACAAGAGTAAAAGCAAGTTGTTGACATTTTGGATTTGACATTCAGTGAAACACTTCAGATGTTAATATCTTTATTTTTACTAGTGTACAATGTTAAGTTCTACTTTTCTCAGAGCTAAATTGTCTGTACATTATTTGAAGAGTGCACCTTAGCCTAGCCCATATTTTCCAATTTTGTTGTGAAAATAAATTATGTCCAGCTATACTTCAAAGCAGGTGATGGGCTTCCTTAATTAAAGGGAAAACATGCTTCATTGCAAAGCATTTTTAAAGAATCTGTGAGTTGGAATACTTACAGGAAGTGAGACACTTATTTTGAAAATCTGGTGAGCATTGTATACAAGCAGTGTACCAGAATTTACTTTAGAATTATTCACTTTAGTAAAGTAAAAAAAGGATCCACTATTTGAATTTGTAAGATAGCATTGTTATGAGTTGCAAAATGGATTCTAGTCCTTTATTTATTTATTTATTTATTTATTTATTTATTTTTGCAGAAAAGATTATTGATATAAGTTGCCAAGTCGTGTATTTTGGTTGTGAATTACAAGGCCCATATAAGTGATATTTGTTATGTTTTAAATGGGGATGCTGCTTCATGCATTTCAATACATATGCCATTGCCTTAAATATATGCCTCAGCTTTAATTTCTTAAATAACATGATTTAATTTGTTTTATAGTTGAGGTAAATATTTGTTTCCTGGTGTTGATGTTCCATGTAATAGACTACACATTTAAATGGATAATTATAGTTTTTTTTTGTGCTCTATCAGACGTTCCTGCTGTTTAAGTTTTCTTCTACATAGCTCATTCTCTTTTTCTTTTTGTGCTGATCAGTGACGGATTACTTATAATTATATAAAAATGGAAAACGAGCAAGATGCTCTGTTTAAGGTAGTTTACAGCCTGTGATATTTATGACACATGACAGTTAATGATCAAAGGCAATGTTTAGATTTTAACATATACTTAATTTTCAAACATTAATTCCCTTTNCTTAGAAGATGTTATTGTATGAAAGTCTTTAAAGTCTTTTAACAATTAAATGTTCCTAAGTGTTTCCAGTTAATGGAAATGGCTCTGTTATAAAGCAGTTCATGCCTGACCATCTTCCAGAGAGCCAGACCTGTTCCAGACAAGTTTGCCAAGCCAGCTCCCCCTGCTCAACAAACTCCAGACAAGTCAAACCCAAAAACTTAAACATAGATGGAGCCTTGTTCAAGACAAGATTTTCCAGATTGTCATCAGTGCGCAAGAGCTTGATATTGTTTGCCTTGTGTATTGTTTTTGTCTGCCATGCAGAGGTCAAATACCAGCATTAGAGAACTTTATCAACACGAAGGAATGTCAAATCTGTGGCATAAAACTTGGATGAAATAGTACACATACACACGTGCAAAATAATTAAAATTTGAAGATTTGTTGTTGTCATTGTCTGACATGCTTGGCTTTTGTGAAGTGACTTGGCATCCTTAATATCATTGCCAAGCTTCTGTTGCTGAAAGTGTACTAAAATCAGATGAAGCCATCATTGACTTAGTAACTGTGCACAGATTATACAAGAGTAAAAGCAAGTTGTTGACATTTTGGATTTGACATTCAGTGAAACACTTCAGATGTTAATATCTTTATTTTTACTAGTGTACAATGTTAAGTTCTACTTTTCTCAGAGCTAAATTGTCTGTACATTATTTGAAGAGTGCACCTTAGCCTAGCCCATATTTTCCAATTTTGTTGTGAAAATAAATTATGTCCAGCTATACTTCAAAGCAGGTGATGGGCTTCCTTAATTAAAGGGAAAACATGCTTCATTGCAAAGCATTTTTAAAGAATCTGTGAGTTGGAATACTTACAGGAAGTGAGACACTTATTTTGAAAATCTGGTGAGCATTGTATACAAGCAGTGTACCAGAATTTACTTTAGAATTATTCACTTTAGTAAAGTAAAAAAAGGATCCACTATTTGAATTTGTAAGATAGCATTGTTATGAGTTGCAAAATGGATTCTAGTCCTTTATTTATTTATTTATTTATTTATTTATTTATTTTTGCAGAAAAGATTATTGATATAAGTTGCCAAGTCGTGTATTTTGGTTGTGAATTACAAGGCCCATATAAGTGATATTTGTTATGTTTTAAATGGGGATGCTGCTTCATGCATTTCAATACATATGCCATTGCCTTAAATATATGCCTCAGCTTTAATTTCTTAAATAACATGATTTAATTTGTTTTATAGTTGAGGTAAATATTTGTTTCCTGGTGTTGATGTTCCATGTAATAGACTACACATTTAAATGGATAATTATAGTTTTTTTTTGTGCTCTATCAGACGTTCCTGCTGTTTAAGTTTTCTTCTACATAGCTCATTCTCTTTTTCTTTTTGTGCTGATCAGTGACGGATTACTTATAATTATATAAAAATGGAAAACGAGCAAGATGCTCTGTTTAAGGTAGTTTACAGCCTGTGATATTTATGACACATGACAGTTAATGATCAAAGGCAATGTTTAGATTTTAACATATACTTAATTTTCAAACATTAATTCCCTTTCAATAAATTAAAACCATTTGAGGTCTGAGGCTTCATGAAGTAATTTGTGGCACAGAAAGGCACTCAAGCCCCCAAATTAGTAGCTTAAAAATGATATATCCATGGTGATTGGCACAAGACAATGTTTTAACTTTCAGTTCCCAGTTGAGGAGAGAAAGCTGAATATGCTTTTTATGAAATGTTGCTTATTCTGTTTTGTACATCTTTATATTGTCACCTATAAAGGTAAATATAATATGATGTAAATGTATTTGCTAATAAATATTATACATGGTAATTTTTTGTAAGGGTTTATTATACCAAAAGGGATGCGTGAGTGTACATGTAAATGATTTGAAATCGTCAATTAATAAAAAAAAATCTCGAATTACTTTCTATTGACAAAATAAATGCATGGGTACCTTGTGGTGTCTTCTGTGACATTTCCAGATGACTTAACGTGTAACTAAACAAGGAGTAATGCCCTATTAAATGGATTTAAACTGCCGTTTCGATACTTTCATCGCAACTCCCAACATCACCTGCACCGTATTCCTATTATATGCCATCTAAATGCTTTTGCAGAAAACTTGTAACTTGGCAATAAACTTCGTATTTGAGCGATAGGTATGTTTCAAATTACAGTTTAGTCGCATTCTTATCCAATAAACTGCTAAGGAAGAATAAGACTCGTCAACAAGGATTACTGCTGTCGGGACGTTGCTGATGAAAGTCACTGCCGTGAATCCGTATTGTAGTAGTTGTGCCAATAATCAGAATCGAAAGCACATTGACGCCAGCTCATTTCTAGACAAATCAAATTCACCTTCAGACAATTTGAAAATTACTTTGTGGCAAATGATTGAGTTCACTGCCAAGTCTTTGCCTTTATTTTTCTTTCACATGAAATTTTCTTAATTTTATTTTGTGAACTGAACTGAACAACTTTTATGCCGTTAACAACAATAACATGATCTTTTATTCTCTTTCTTTATACCGCACTGTACATGTACATGCGTTTCAGTGCTGTTTACAAGAAAACGATTAAGTTCAGTATCAGAATTAAAGAAACCCAAAATAAATGGTATAGTCCTATATGATAAAAAAAGTATTAAGACATACGTTAATAGACAGTAAAGCTAACAATGAAAGAAGTATGTAAAATCAGCTAAAATACTGTTTAAATAATCATTCAATGTCTTTTTAAAATATCAAATAAAAGTGTATATCAACTCATTGTGGACGCTGAAGTGCCAAAATACACCTAGTGATACGACTGGCGTTTACCCACCATTAAATTGGAATGCTTTATTTTTTGGTGAAAATAAAAGGGCTATCCCGGAAGAAAAGGCATCCCAGCAGTTTCGACGCAAGTTTGATCTTAGGCTACATTATTGTTGTGTCTTCACAACGAAAATTCAAATAAACAATCAAAAGCAGCAGCATTGACTGCTGATTGGGAGGATGTTTTTTCTATACAGTGAATTTTCTATATGACAGCATAAAAATGGCCCAGTAATATAATTGTGAAAATCCTTAAACTTTCCCAGTTGCTCTATCCAGCTTATATAATAGTTGAGTTTAATAACCGACGCTTTCTGTCAGTCCCCGATCTTAATTAAAATCGATGAGGATTAAGCCTGCCATACAGCGTTAATGTGACGGTGCAGGAATGACAAATACGGCTGAATTACTCTATACACTATACCTCAAACATCAAAAACATGAAAATTGCATTTTCTCCCTGCGTATACAGACATTAACTACTATTAACGTGTTCATCCGATCACATTCAATGGCCTATTGTGTGTTTGCAGTCAAATAATGTCCCACGACGAGACATGCAATAGGAAATGAAAGGATTACCTTCTTCAGGTTTAGGTGATGTGTAAATATTTTAATAAAAAAAGATAAATCAATGCTACTCAGTTGTTTCAGTATCCGTAGAAACACCGTAACCAGTTATCGATTTTAATCGTACGCCAACTCCTCAATCGGATTAAGAGATTATAGAACGTGTTTCTGAGAGAGAGACGCAGTCGATTTTAGAGGGCAGTTGCAGATATGTGACCGCGGTCACTGGCGACAATGTAAAATGGAGAATTCGTTAAGAATGTTTGTAATCAGCATAGGTAAGTGTAATGCCTATAAACCCCTACGCTCGTTATCGCAATGTTAATAATGTTGTAATGTAAAAAAATCTAGAAAAACTTGTAAGCTTTGGGTTTCCTAAACAAGTGGTTTGTCTTATTACATCTGTCTGCATATCTCCAAGAAAACATTTGGGTTTATTGAAGCACATCGAAATGTAAGTAAAAAATAACTGCTACGCTTTAGGGATGCTGACTGGAACAATTTAACAACATCGAAGAAACATGCCGACTTCTGGTATAGGATCGCCAACCTCACAAATAAGACAAAGTTTTCTTAAATTTCACAACAAATAAACAAAAATGGAACTTGGGGACTGCTCCACAAATAATAATATGTTACAGTTTTATGATCATTATTCTGTATGTTACAGTTTTACTTCTACTCGGCGATGCTGACCAAGTAATAAGCATGGTTGTGACAGGAATGGGGACATTCTCGTACAATCTGTCCTGTTATGAATGTTCGGAAGCGTTTACAGACAATCTGAAATCGTACGAGCCTTTCACTCCCTGTCAAACTAACCTTGAAGAAGTAGACGTGAGACCCTGCGGTAGCAGGGATTTATATTGCAAGGTAAAGTTTATGTGTGTGTGTGTGCGTGTGTGTGCGTGTGTGTGTATGTGTGTGTGTGTGTGTGAGAGAGAGAGAGAGAGAGGGTTCATTTCTAATGCACAATCCGAATAATGCAACCGATTTGTGATATCAACAACATTAGGCTTGGCTGAAAATAGGAATCAAAAAGTTATAACGAAAACTTATCCACCTGTATGTAATATTTCCAAATCCATTTCACCACTGAACAAAATGATAGACGAGTATGTCACATCTTTATTATTATTTATTATTTTTGTTATTATTGCTCAGGTTGAGAGGAAATCCTTCAAGGGCCAGACTGTGACCATTGAGCGCGGATGCACCCAGCGTTGCCTCCACGGCTGTAAGTTCACCGGATGGGGCATTACGTTGATGACGTGTACGTCATGCTGCCAGGAGCACGTGTGCAACACAGGGAACAGGGCTCCAGGATCACTGCACGCGCCCACAACACAGGGAGAACTCTTTTCCACTTTATTCACAACACTATTAGTTAAACGTGCAATTAATTTACTGAACAGATAAAAAAGACAGAGGATGTTCCTGATACGAACCGTTATTCCGTCTCAGAGGTATCATTTTTTTAGATTGTGGTTGTTGATGACATTTTGATTACTTTTTTGTTAGAAAAATCTGAAAAAGTGACGCATGTAGGATCAGGATTCCTATCTTCCTATGTAATACGTCAAAAGATTGGTTTATTAAACATACAGACTTGACANCTCAGTGTGCTCTTAAGCCTATGCATATAATTTTTGAATCAATGCCCTACAAACCATAACGGTCCTTTGTTAAGTATCAGAATACACAAATTTTAAAAAGGGTTGTATTGCACAAAACCCGAGTATTATAGAACTTTACATTAACGATGTCTGTTTTACCAAATTTATGGCAGTAGGGCCTACACTGCAAACCCAGTGCGTTAGCGGAGCCTTCTCTACACAGCAAATACCAGTGTGTTTGATGTGACAAGTAATGTATTACGGTGCAACAAGCACAATCATCCTATCTGCGCCACACTCTCTTGTCAGGGGACGCGAAAACCAGCCTGCAAAAAAAAATAATAATAAATAAATAATAAAATAAAATAATAATAATAAAATAAAAAAAACTTATAGTTGGGTCATGCATACAAAATATATATACTCAGTCCAAATAAAGAATTTACAAAACTGAATTTAAAATGATCAATTTATTCACAAATTTGTTAATTTTCTTTAAATAACTTAAATATCTATACATGAAAAATCTCAGGGCGCCAAAACTGAAGAATAAGCAAGCGTACAGAGTAAAGAAAACCTATCAATAGGACCAACATTTTCAAACTCTGGTCGCGAATTCTTTACGACTGCTATACCTGTACAATAGCCCGGACACGCAGGCTCCGAGGAATGGCCCCACCCAGTAGATGTAGTGATACTTCCAGATGTCAGGATTGTAGCTTGTTACTGCCACCGCTGGACCGAACGTTCTGGCTGGATTCATAGAGGCCCCAGACAGCCAGCCGCTGTAAGATAAAGCAAATAAGCATACGTGAGAGGGAGAGAGAGGAGGAGGGCAGTTTTCTTTCTTTCATTTTCTAGGGAACTATTAAAATAGGTGTTGGCAAAAGTGATCAAAACAATATACAGCATTGTAAATTATTTACCTGTCTGCCTGTTTATCTAATTATTTATTCATTTCTTGCTAACATTTGAATAATGGATAAAACAATGCATTATGTGATCATGTTAGATCCCATCGCTGATTTAGAATTGATACCGTGGGTATTGGAAAATGAACCGCTTACCCCGCTAAGATGCAAACAACAACAGCCACACCTATTATTATTGGTGCCAATGTTTTGTTAGTTTTACTATCCACAGCCACCATCAGAATGGTAAAAACTAACACAATGGTCAGGAAGATCTCACAACCAATGGCTGTCCCCCACGTCACTACACTAGGGTTGATCGTCTGCGCTCCGCCGTTTGTCATATTGAATAGCTCTACTGGGCTTAATAACTGGAAGAATAATTCCCATAGTTGTCATCAATGCATACATATGCAAAGATATGTTACACTGTATTTGATACCGATTTTCTATACTAATTACTAGTGTTTGGAAATGGACACTTTTTGTGGGTCTATCCCTAAACTACCTGTGTTTTGATTAAAAAATGGTTCCCGTGATTTATTTTTATAGAAAAATACACTTTGCTTATTCAAGGACCTTTTTAATGTTCAAACGAATAGTATATGGTGAATGATAGGTCGTTAATTGCACGCATATATAGTAAGAGGAAATATGCGCACATCCTATGTCTAATCCAAAAAAGGTGAAACACTAATTTTGCAGGATCAGCACTAGAGAACATCCGTGGATATCATTTAAAACGCAGGGGCCGGAAATTTGAAGGATGACTAGCCTATTGTCAATATTAAACACCAAATAAAGTGGGTTTGCCAATTGTATGTCTAATTTAGAACCCAATGTACTTTATGAGTCCCCAGACATAACACGCTCATCAAACGCTTGAGCATTAGATTGTTGTCTGCGTTGCACCTCGGAACCCGAATTTCCCAAAGGCGGGATACACAAGATAAACGGTAATAGAATTGTACGTAAAATTCACATTCGCTCTTACTCACCCGGACAAACCCTGCTCCGACCATGCCGCCAAGTAACTGGGCGAACAGATAGACGACTGCCACAGGAAGGGTTATCCCACCTGCTATAACAATCCCCAAAGTAACCGCGGGATTGACGTGAGCCCCGCTGAAATGTCCACAAACATAATTTGGTATATCCAAGAACTACACATGTCATTTTAAGTAGGTTCTAATTTTGTAAAAATTAACTCAGTTGAGTTTACTGAGTTAATCTTTTTGTTGCAAGGAAAGTAAAAACAATGACACCCCCCCCCCAAAAAAAAAAAAGGATTTTTTTGTGTGATGCAATTGTGACAAATTAGCTTTGAAGTGTAATACGGTAATGCAAACCATGGAATTCGCAGATTATGTATGCTGAAAAACCATTGCCTGCACTTAATTCATATTAAAAATTGCTATTGAACCATGAACTGAAAATGAAAATTACTTTTTTGGGGGAAAATTAAATCAATATTTTATAATGCACAAACTTTTGCGACCAATAACTACTGGTATGAGCTGGTATGATGGCCAGTTTGCCTGTTGAATTAAAATGTAATGACTACAGTTGAGACCACCTGTTAATAACCGCAACATATGTAGGTCATTAATGCTCCAAAACAGCACTGAATAAAGAAAGGTGGCGGGAACAATGGAGGTCATCCGAAATAGCCTGGAATGTCTCGCGACGTAGCGTAAAATCAAGCGATATTTCGCAGAATTCAGAGGAAAGCAGGGTCAGAAATCAGACTAGCGAATGCTGTACAACCACAATTAAATGCTGACAGAAATTATCCACTGGCATTTTTTCTGAATGTTTTCCCTTAACTTCTGTATAACCACCGTCTTTAGAACGACAGCACGCAAGTACTTTTTCTCCATATTTTACGAGTTATTTTTGTATCACTTTCTAAGACGACTTTTACAGAGTTTTACCCTTATTGTTAAAAGGTTAACTTCAACTCACGCGAATTCTCGCACGTTTACAAGGCTAGTACCAGTCACGTTATATTTTAGAGCACATTCAGAACAGATTATCCGCGGATTTACTGATCCGCCGAATAAATAAGGTTGACCCCGCTTAAAAAGCGATGCCCTGATTCCCTGATGGTCTCCCTGCCTCCACACGCGCCGTCGCTGCAGGCGCCCAGCAATTAAACCTTGGAGCCGAGATTTAATCCGTTAAATGGCGCATTTGGAGGCGGGGAGACCCTCAGGCATCGCATTTTAAGTGGGGTCGGCCATATTTAGTCGGTGAATCAGTAAATCCGCGGATCATCTGTCCTGAATGCGCTCTTAGCATATCTCGGATGCTTGTCAATCTAAGTTACAATACAATACGTAGATATGAAAGTGTTGTCTGAAGAAACTGTTTTAACATAGAGGTGAGGGACTTTGAGGGAATGAAATTTTATGAAACCTCATGCTCAATCTTTTTTTCTGTTACTATCCACAACTAGATGTTCGTATTACACCTTGTTTTGAATCAGGCGAGGTTTAAAATTTAAATCACGTTATTTAAAGAGATTATCTATTGTTCACGGAGGTTACTAGGTCAGACATGTGACTGTTTATAACGATACCTCCGTATTGTATTATCTAAAAGGATGTCCGACAGGTGTGATAATGCTAATGCTACGTACAGGTATTTTCTGTAAATACAGGTAAAAAACAGATGAAAATATTTAACAGCCTGAGGCTTCCAGGCTGCAAAGGGAATACTTGTTCAATCAAGTGATAGCACTTATTTCTATCTGCACAATGAGGAAGTAGCCTCCACCTGTGTTGGAAATATTTTCAAACATGTTGAAACGCCTGAGAGTATGATTTTTAATATCAAAATTGCATTTCACATCGTCATCTGTTACAAAAGGCTCTGAATAAAAGATATCTGATGTCTTGTTTTTATCCTATGACTGAGTATGAGTCTTACATATTAACGGGATATGCTGGCTGCATAGTTGTTCATTACCGCCAGCAATAATCACAAAATGAGGTCTTGACAATATTTCCGCCGTTACCGAGTATGCTGGTAATTATATAATGTAAAACAAAGGCAACTGTTGTGCTTCTGCTCAGAACTACTTAAAAAAGTGAAAAGAATCTTAGAAGTATGTTGAGACACATTTGGAAAATCTATTACCAGAATGTACCAGCAATCACAGACTATTACAAACCTGAATGCGCTTTTTAGAGCCCTCCACACCCTCACCCCCATCAATCTCTCAATTACCAAATTGTGAACAGAACGCCAAGTTCCTTGATAATACCCCGAACCCTTCAATTTCAGGTTTTCAAAACTGAAAAGATCTTTATGTCTCCTTGATCTAGGCTAATTTGAATATAACAACATGCTGATAAAATGATGTGACAAACTCAGGTATGATGTTCGAAATTTGGCCGGTGACGGCCGCATTTATTGAAAGTCCCAAAACTAAAAGAAATGAAGCAGACTAATAATAAACACTGAAAAGTGTTGACAAATGACATTTAACATTAATGTGTGCGCCTGAAATATCTACATTTAAAATAAAATTTCCAAAGAAATAGTGCACACATTTCAATTTGTGGGGTTGCAAAGAAATTACCTTGTTTTTATGTTAATGGGGGTCGTTTACAGCCTGGTCGAAGATTTATACTTCGTCACCGTTAAGTGGATCGAATATTGTTTATTGTGCAATGTTATCAGGTTTGTCATGTGACCGTTCTTGACTTTATCTCACCTGTTATAAACATAAACAGCCGTAAGGATCACGCCCACATGTAACGAGAACAGTTGAATGATGTTTTTTTTTTGTATATATATATATATGTAATGCGAACTCAATAACATCTGGAATTATGACAGGTAAAAAAACAGGCAGAATATATCTTATGACCTACAAAGCCACAAAATGAACTACCGTAGTATGGGGTTTTGCAAGTTTTGCAAGTCATTCCGCTTCATCATAATTCACGGCTTTTGACATTAGTACACAAAACTTATCTGTGCGGTCTTTAGCTAGGTTAGAATGGTTTTCAATCTAGCCAAAAAGGGTCCTTAGCATTATTTTTCATGTACATATAGATGAAATAATTGTTTGCCACCTGTTACATGGACGTAAATAAAAGATGTATCATTTCACTCTAGAGTGATGCACCTCACCAGACTGTTCTGACAATCGTGATACCTAGACAATCATTAATGATCTATCATAAATTACATAGGCATATGGCCAAAATTTACTGCACTGCCTTCATATATTGAATGTGTGCTTAACAATATTTTTGCCTTCAGTGTTTCTTTAACATAATGACAAACAATGGCAACTAATGTGCTTCTGACTTATTTGAGAGAAGGGTGAAATATATTACCAGGATTGCGATTTTTGTTGTTGTTGTTGTTGCATTGCTGGTCCCTCAGACGAATGTGCCGATACACATTTGGGAAATCCATTAGGAAACTTATGCCTGTTAGTGCTTGCGAGTCTAATACAAGATGAGAGGTCAAAACTCTCTCTCTCTCTCTCTCTCTCTCTCTCTCTCTCTCTCTCTCTCTCTGAGTGTGTGTGTTTGTGTGTGTGTGTGTGAAGGCGAGCGCGCGTGCTTGTACGCGGAACTGTACAACTCATCACATGTCATTACAACAATACAGAAAAACCTAACCGACTATATTTCCTGGAAATTCTCAAAACATTGAACAGCAATTCACGTTGGAGCGGAGGCACTAACCTTATATGCCCAAAGCTAGCTACAACCAGCGCAATAGTCAGTCCGTGTGCCAGAGCTACATTCACAATGGGCCCGCTACCAGTGCCCACCGCGGCCATGCACCCGACGAATACAAAGAGCAGGGTCGCCACAAACTCTGCACAGCCAGGCAGAACGTACTTTTCCACTACATCTTGCTCCGTTGCTTCTCCTCCGGATTCATTGATCAGGTGTTCTTTCTCCGCGGACATGTTGTTCCCGTCCTTCGCGTGGCTCGGGTCAGACGGCAGGCTCTCATATGCCCGCTTATCCCGCTTGTCTGACAGGAGGAATCGTTCTAACGCGTGACTCGTCATGTGTTCTTTCGTGTCGCTGTGTAAATAACAGTAAATATAGATTTCTGCTTATATACAAACGTCTGTTTGCCAGCATGTCAGACAATGTACGGTGCAGAAAAATTGACAACTAAGTAGGTTTGCAACTACCAAATTATGATTATGAACCTTAAAGAGACCGTTCATCTTTTTTTTAATTCTTTACTATCTTTTTAGCAAGAGCCTGGGATTTTTGTTTAAAAATCACGCACATCCTTTTTAAGTATGATAATATTATTAGGCTACGCTTTTTCAAAAGTTGCACGTGAAAACCCATGCAAGTTATTTGCTAGGCTTAAGGCATGATAAAAAGTGATTGACAAAAAGCAAATATGTGGGATATGCTTGGAATATTGGAATTGGTGTTGTGAGTTTTGTCTGTGGTGTTGTGAGTTTTGTTTGGTGTTGTGGCCCTTACACACTTCCATAATCAACAGAACAATTGTTGATAACTACTAAATATTGAAATTAAAATAAATATGGTTATATGATTTAGTGCTAAAATCGGTTGGTCCCTTTAATCATTTCATCGCTTCTAAATTGACTAGTGGATAACTTATTGTATTGTACCGGGTCATTACCAATCCCAATTTCCTTCATTTCTGTCACTGTCAGTATGGGTTATGAACCATTATCAATTTTACCTTTTTTTATACAGGTTTTGTTTGCACGTGGCTGCCGAACCGAAGCCACTTCTTTTATTCTCGACCTTTTAAGGCCCTTGGCGAATATTCATAATAAAAAGGCTTCTGACCGATATTCATAACGATGACGCTGGGGATGACGATGGGGTTTAATCAGAGCCCACATGGGGCACGTGAGGCGACGCTCTATCTCCCATATCTATAAGCAGCCGTAGTTTCAGGGGATTATACCGGTATGACCGCCAAAACAAGAACACTGATTTTCAATGGCACGAAACTGACACAGAATTTGGAGTAAAAATGCGAAGTCAAGTGACTCATCTTTAGAAAATACAACAAATATTTATTAATTTTCTTATTTACTTTGGAAAATACTACCATTTAAAATCTCATTCAGCTCTTTTTGTTTTTGTTTTGTTTTATTTTATTTATTTATTTATTCATTTATTTATTTATTTATGTTTTTATTCAGTTATTTTATTTTCTTAAGGGCTACAATTATCATGTGTTTTTAAGTTGAAAACGGTTTGGTTAAGATTGAAAATAAACGGTAAATCTAGGCCTGAACGCAAACACACACACACATACACACACACGCATATGCACATGCACATCGCTCTCTGGCTTATGCCTATACACGCCGAAAGTGCGAGTACGTGCATGTTCTGAAGTACATAAAAACTTAAATGCTATCCGAACACCAGCAGTACATGACATTACTGTTCGAGAAGAAACGATGTTGATTGCTTGTCCTGATGGCAACTGATCTGTGTAGTAATTAATGTTACTGATACTGAGGAATTTTTATACTTTTAAATTTCTAAACTAACCGAAAGCGTACCTTTATAAACTAGACGTGTCGGTGAACTTTTGAGACAAAAACATTTCCAGGTACCGGGCACGCTGTCAGTCAGTGTGGAAACTGAATAGTTTTAATTTTCTGGTCGTCCTCGGATCAACTTGCTTTGAATGCGCTCTCAGTGTGACAAACCGGAACCTAGGAAGTAAATATACCAATGCCGGATTTGTCGCAAATTACCCGCACACGTTTCTTTCTCTTAGTACTTGTTCGTGTACATTGCATGATGTCTGTTTTTTTTTTTTTTTTTTTTNACCAGCAGTACATGACATTACTGTTCGAGAAGAAACGATGTTGATTGCTTGTCCTGATGGCAACTGATCTGTGTAGTAATTAATGTTACTGATACTGAGGAATTTTTATACTTTTAAATTTCTAAACTAACCGAAAGCGTACCTTTATAAACTAGACGTGTCGGTGAACTTTTGAGACAAAAACATTTCCAGGTACCGGGCACGCTGTCAGTCAGTGTGGAAACTGAATAGTTTTAATTTTCTGGTCGTCCTCGGATCAACTTGCTTTGAATGCGCTCTCAGTGTGACAAACCGGAACCTAGGAAGTAAATATACCAATGCCGGATTTGTCGCAAATTACCCGCACACGTTTCTTTCTCTTAGTACTTGTTCGTGTACATTGCACGTTGTCTGTTTTTTTTTTTTTGTTTTTTTTTTTTTTTTTTTTTTTTTTAACTTATTTTTTTTTTTTTTTTTTTTTTTCATTGAAGGATAATGTTTTTTTTTTTTTTTAAATTTAAAAATAATTTCATGGAAAAAACTTGCCTTGTTTACCCTAGTGTTAATGTTGCCAGAAAAAAAAATGAAATTGTAGACATCAGATTCTAAGAAGCCCCTTTATAAATCAGCATTAAATAGACAAAGAAAGCTTCTTGCAATTGGAAGTATTTCCCAAAAGTACTTTGATGAAAACCAGGCCACGGATATCAGCGTTATCTACAAAATGTGTCTCCATAAAAGTATGATTAAACATGACAGGTCTCTCATACTTAAACCGAGCTGAAGGCCCGAGTTATTTACACAGCGTATTTCTGTGACGTACACTTTAAGGAGAAGGACAGACAAGTTTCTACGTCTAATATAGCGACTACACCTTGTCATCGGGAAGAAACTTTTGTTCCACTTCTTCAAAGCGTTGGTGTAATATTTCGTTATACTGAACAGTTTAATAACTATCTAACAGCGCCTGTGACCTCCACGGGGGTAGATTTACTGGGTCCGATTTTCTTACGGCTTTCTCCTCGTGAGTAAGGGGTTAATTAGTAAAGCCGCTCGGAAGTGCCTTTATTTGTGAAGTTGAGGACCACAAGGCACTGAAAAGGCTCTGGTGAGCAACATGACGGCCATGAATCTGAACGTTAAAGAAGGATGACTGCATCTTTTACTCGCACCGACTTGATTAACATCCCGTGACGACCGAGAAATCAAACCAAGCCTAGAATCAGTAAGGACACTTTCACCATTGTGTTCGTTAAGGTTCAATGAAAACGGTATTACTCAATTCGGAGCCGAGTTCGTCTGCCAAAGCCTCCGAAGACTTTGAAGGAGAGCCAAAAGAAACGGATAAACCAATGGTTTCATAGGCTGGATTTGGTTGGTTATTTCCAAGGATTGATCTTATTCGAATATCAAAGGTCGGGGATCTGTTATAAGACTATTCGAGATGTCGTAACTTCAACTCTATTATTTGCGATTGATCGGTGGCTGACATCGTGAAAAGGGAACCCGATAACTAAGAAACTGACTGCTTCACAAGGCTAGGGTGAGTACAATTTTTCGATTGTCAAAGAACTAGTAGCTGCCACGATTTTCAACCGTATGTCCCTTTGAAGATAAGGCAGTGGAATGCTAGTAAATGTTTATGTGATCTTGACAGTGCCGACCATTATATCAATGGCTACTTCAAAGTTTAGAGATAACGTTATTTACCGTAGCAGAGCCCAATAAATACTGATACATCCATTAAATGAAGATATACTGCAAGTGTTTTTTGACAAATTTTTGTACTAGAAACATTTCCTATCTTCAGCACTGGTGCTGTAAAAGTGTGCACACATGTGTGTGTGTGTGCGCGCGTATGTGCGTGATATTTGTTGGGAAAAGGAGAAGGGGTTAGAGCCTTAGAAGCAAACCTATGAGTAGTACATAAAGGCCCCTTGGTTTGCCTGGGGTCCCTTCATAATACACAATAAACACAAAGTTGCAGTTAAACTGTTGCGTGGTTGAAGTAGAAACTGACGCATGCACGAGAGAGAGAGAGAGAGAGAGAGAGAAAGACAAGGTTCCTTGCCAAAAGATGTCCATTTTTGTTTGTTGCATCCTCAATCGGACGACAAAAAACATTACACTTGACACTTTTCTTTGTTAGTGCACGACGTTTTAAATATCTTCTATTTTCGATTCTAAAACCTGCCCTTTTAGCCTTGTCATTACACATACGAGGATTTTAAAATTTCTTTGCTCATATTTGTTATTATTTCCTGCTTTCCTTTTATCTTTTTAATGAGCCGCTAATTTGTCGCCCCGAACTTAACATACTTCTGTATTTCAAAGTAACTAAGTACCAGAACGCACAGTACGTTCCAAGGGCTTCCACTTATCACAGCTTTTGATCGCACGTTTGAATACGTTGTATGCTATCTTAATACCCCCCAGGTCAAAGAAGTGTATTCAGCATAAAATGTACCCTGAATTTCGACCATTTTGATCATTTTGCCCTATTCTACAGACCACTGAAGAATTCTACAGACCACGTTCGATCAGCCTGCAATCATTGCGGTTGCTACACATTACAATTATTGTTGTCGCTGCTATGGTAACTGTTCAATAATGGTTGCATTTCTTTTTCGCACAGGACCGTTACGTTTATTAAAGAAACATGACTTCGACCGAAGAAGGGATCTCCAACCCCGCGTGTGAGGAAAGAGACACCATCTCGCCACCGTCTGTCAACGGAAGAGATGACAGAACACTGGTGTCGCTGGAAGAAGAGTATGTAAAAATGCTGATTTTCTTTTCATTTTAATGAAGAATCTTTGAAAAGTTAGTCAGCTTTTCTTCAAAGTAACATCATCTTCAAATATCAGTTTAAATATTGCAACTTATTTTTATTTCTTTGTTTCAACTTAGCGAGCCCGGTGTAACAGGGGCTGTAACGGAAAGGTATGCCCATCCGTTACGTCAATCTAAAGCAGTTTTCATTAAAATGCAATTATTATGCCTTTGATATGTTACGTTAGAAATTTAAACAGGCATTGTGATGATAGAAAAAGAGATCACCCAAGACTCTTACTGGCAATAAAAGAAATTCATGAAGTGATCTAGACATATCGTTTACAACTCAGCTTATATGGAAAAAACAATCTAAATTAAGTATTTCGCGCAAATAACTTAGAAAGCTGCTTGTTTTTTTATGAAGAATCGCTACTGTCATTTTCGGCAGTCAAACAATATGAAGAATAAATAACAGCCGATAATCGTTCATTTATTTAAAACCAATTACTTGGGGCATTTATGATTAAGATTTAGTTCAGATGATTTAAAGATGACGAAAGAGCTTATCAGCCACAAATCTGTTCTTCATTTAACACTATAAATTCGCATATTTTACCTTTTTGTGTAATTGAAGTGTCCGTTCCATTCTCAGTGTTGGATGTACATTTCTCATTTTCTTTCTTGTTAATTTTTCTATTTCCTTTGCCTACCTTTCCGTAATACGTGTTGAAATGAGGTCTGTGAACTCGTTTGTTCTCAGTGAGGGGGGAATGTCATCTAGCGTTCCTTGATCTCTTAATACACCCGAACTTTGTTACGATAAAATTACAGAAGGCTGAAATGGTGAAATCGTACTTCAAAACATTTCGAAGCTGTACCCATTTTCAACTGTTAAAGATAGCTTTAAACCCATCGGGCATTTTGTGCACATTTTATCTTATATATAACACGGTAGTGCCAGCCTTTAGACCGTATGAGAGGGATACAAATTACCTGAAATACAATTTTATCTGTTTTGTATTCAAGCCGTCGTTCTCTCAAAAATTAGTAACCAACCAAGGTTACATATATATTAATCCCACTGAGTCTAAGAAGGCATGTTTGAGGGAGCTCTAGGCCCATTTAGCATTATGTGCACATTTTTATCTTATATATTAATCAAAATGAGTTTATAAAGGCATGGCCTTACCCTTTTACTATATTTAATGTAGGAGCGATGCGCATCATTTTGCCATGTTGGTAAATGCAAAGGAAATTTTAAAAAACACAGGCGCTATTATAAATATTAGCTTAAGTCTTAACAGGAGTCCAATAGTGGTAAAACTAGCAGAAACCAAATAGCTAAGACAACTGCAGATGTAAAAATATTTAACTAAAATGGAAATCTAATAAACACTAGTAAAAGCCTTTGTGAGTAAAGGAAGCTAGTGACTTTTCAATGAAAGTATCAAATGTGCTCCGTCCTTGTGTATATAAAATATATTTTTGTTTTGTCTTTGAGAAATCATATTTAAAATATAGTAACACAAAAACAAACGTGATGATACACACACACTCTCTCACACACACACACACACACACACACACACACAGAGAGAGAGAGAGAGAGAGAGAGAGAGAGAGAGAGAGGTCAAGCAGTGCATGTTGATCTGACTTCTGCTGATATTAATGCCCATCTATCGTCAAAATTTACAGTCAGCGCAAGAATTCCAAGAGTTCGGGACCATTACTTCCAAGTCACGAGACAAAACAGATATTATCTAAGTCCTTGTCACAGATGGCACTATGTAATTGATGAGAAACTATCAAAAATTAATTTTGACCGTTCGGCCATTTATATACGCTTATTCAGCGAAAAATAGCAATCTGTTACTCGCAAACCCCCGAACGGCGTTTTTGCTCGCTTTGTAGTATTGTGGCTCCAATTGATATTTTCGACATACTATCCACCTCAATGGACCTCTCTTGCTTTTGCATCATCGTTTCTTATTCTTTTTTTTTTTTTTTTTTTGAAAACGATATTTTGCCGTGCCTTTTACATGTTGATATGACAAGCGTTATTTATTGTTTATTCCACAGCTGCGAGATATCGTTAAGAGCAGTTTCTGAGTGTCTGAGTTGATTACTTCTGCAACCGATAGATAGATCCTCTAAAGGAGACCACAACATAGACTGCGCCTCTTTCAAAACTTATATAAGAGTCTTTGATTTTTTTCGGATTCAGAGTGGAGCAGAGAATAGTTTTCACAGCGTCTCACATGATTCCCATAAGATTTTGTCAGCTACCACGTTATAGAGGCTCTTCTCTTCACTCCCCTTGTACGCTTGCTTTCGTAATGTGTACGCAAACGTACCCTGTGCAGTGCTGCGTTTTACCGATATGGTGTCCGTTCCAAGCCGAAGCGGACATGTATAGACATATTAATTTAAGGGATTTTTCTAGACGACATGATTGGAAATGTGATTATCAATTTCATTGCCCATCTTTGTTATTGAGGTTTACAATGCCGTTGATATGCGGGTAAGACAGACGTTTAATTGATCGGGTCGCCTGTTTTATTTATCAGGATGTGAAATGTTAGATTGAGATTGAAATTTTCAATTGACTTGTTATCAATCAAATCGTTTTTTAACGCAATTTTGAACGATTTGTGTAGATCGCCATCTTCGGCGATATAAATACTAGGACAATTTTAGGCCCCATTTCCAGAGATTAGATCGATATACTTTAGATCGACCTAACTCCCTGGGGGTTCACGCTAAATAGCTGTCAGCCGAGCGGACACGAAAGTTAATTACCCCCTTACAGCTTGTAGTAGGGGGACGGACATTTAAGCCGGATTATCTGACAGTAATCTAGTGAGACTCCCCGCGGGGATAGATCGATCTAAAAGCTCTGGAAATACAGCCTTAGATTGGGTTCCTGATTATTTGCCGTTTTCAAGACAACGGACAAGGAATGTGCTCCTCATACATCTTTAAAATGTTTTTTTTTTTATAATATATTTGCAATACTGCTTGAGAGAGAGAGAGAGAGAGAGAGAGAGAGAGAGCTGGAGTTTCCACTCTCACTTCCTAAAGTTTTTACTTTGTACATTGCAATATCGTCTTTTGCCCTGCGCTTCTTCTGGGTAAGACATCTTATAAAATATTGATACTTCATTGAAGACGAGGTTATTAGGTTTGAATGTTGCTAGACTAAAACGATTTCATAGGTACAGATGCACTTGAGTATGCGCACAGTGCATGGTGGATTAACTGGCTTTAGAAAAGAATGTCCCCCATGGAATGGTAGCTATATTTGTTGGCGCAAAAAGTCTCCTTTGAGTGATAAGTTCACTACAACATGCTCCTTCAATTGGGTTCACTTTTCCGGCAATTCCTTTTATTTTTTTCTTTTTGTTTCTCAAAAGCTGTTGACACTTGCCTTCAAATATTTTCACATTAGAAACGAAGAAAATGGCAAAAAGGGAGGAGAAATTGACCCAAAATGTTATCGTATATGCGTAGACCAGAATAAAAGGTTGCACTTTTCTAAAAGGAGTGTTTTTTCGATCTGCAGGCCGGAAATCGATGAATGTAGCATTTTAGTTACAACTGTTTTTTCCCAATTAACTCAACCCTAGTGCTTTCCAAACTTTTTTTTTCGTTGCTATTTTTCTGTTCTGGCAACATATTTACATTGGCATAGATATTTGGCCTTTGTTTATTTACTTTTTCGGAAGGCATGAACTATGATACTACATGGTGTGAAAGAAAAAAGTTGAATTGAATTCAATTGTGCTCTAGTGAACGTCCTGTCACCCAGATGTTAAGGCAATAACAATCTGATAATTTGAACAATCTTTCATTTGATCAATTTGGATGTTGGATGTATAGGCCTATGCCGTATAGATTATCTGTAGATTGAATATATGCCACAATGCAAAATTCTAATGGTCATTTATTTCATGCAGTTATTTGTATAGGATAAGAAAAGGTTTTTGTATTGATTCTAAAGCGTACTACTACAAGCCACTCACACACGGTATTTGGTTCCAGAATTTTAGGTCACATCTGGCACACCAAGTTTACAACACAATCACACCTAACACAATTACGTAGGTCTAAAAGAATAGGCTTGCTTTCATCAGGTCTATATGGAATATTCATTATGATTCTCTTTTCTTTTTTTTTCAGAAATAAGACACCCCACTATAAGCAATGGAACTCACGATTTCCTTGCTGCGTAAAGAAATCTTACGTGGATCTCACGCTGGTCGGTATTGTAATCCTAGGAACGGTGATCGCTGTGATTGTCATCGCGTGTTTACAAGTGGGTAAGTAACCGCCGCGTTGAATATGTATTGGGTTTTTAATAAAGTATAGGCGTGGGCGTCAAGTATTTTTCCTTTTGTAGCAAAAAATAAAAAATAAAAAGAATAAAAAAAAGCCAAAAAATTCAGGCAGACCTTAAACATGTTATGAATTTAAAAATAACTTTGGCATCTTTAATATACAGCATTTCTTTCACCAGGGAAACGAAATACAGAGTCAGGTCATGGTAGAGACACGGGTGCGACAAAGATCTGTACAACGTCCGAATGTGTACGGGCAGGTAGGACCTTCTAATACAATGTCTGTGTTAGCATTCAGTAGATAAGGTAGTCTGGTGTAACAATAGCATCGATCTTTAGATCTAATTCAATCTGTTAATAATATCATTGACAGTATATATGCATGACAGTACATATGCACTTATCTGATTCCATTTTAATCTTCATAAAGCGCTTCAAAATTTAAAGAAAAAAAGGAGCTGTAAACATCCGCAACATCACAAAGGATTTTTTTATTGCAGCCGCCATGCTCATGGAGGCAATGGACATGGAGGCAGATCCTTGTGGAGACTTTTTCCAGTATGCATGTGGTCGATGGAACAGACGCCATCTTATTCCAGAGCAGGGCAAGGAGATCACTCAGTTCACACGGCTTTATGATGTCCTTCAGATTCTGATGAAAGGTACTTATTATATATTTATTATAATTATAAAAATATATTATTATTTTTCTTTTTTCCTGATGAAATGCTGTCTACTTCATACACCGATGGAATGCTCCTTAAATCCAGCGACGACGAAAATTAATGGGTGCATGAGAGAAAAATATATCACATATTTTAGAAATAATTTCAGAAGTTCAGATAGTAACGAATTGTTTAGTACTCTGATTTCTCATAACTGCAGTGGATAAGGGGCTACAAAACATTTTTCTTCTCTTAATGCAAGGTCTGTTGGAGAGATCTGTCAATATAAAAGAACCCAACAGTGTCCAGAAAGCCAAGCGCTTATACCAGGCGTGTCGGAATGAAAGTAGGTATCATTATACTTGTATTATGTCCCAACAGTTTTTAATGCGAACTTTCTATAGGATTAATGACATTTGCGTAGTTTATTTCCATGATATACAAGTTACAATACCTTTATCTCTCACTCTCTCTCTCTCTCTCTCTCTCTCTTATGATTTGAATTATCGAACAAAATTATGTTCCCACGTGCATTCCACCAACATCCTTATTGCCATGGCACTTCCATAGACAGGCAAAAATAAAATACAATATGTACTTAACAAATACCAGCCCTAGTCGATGTCCTGAAGGAAGAACCTGTGTGGAAACTCCTGACAGCACTAGGGGGATGGCCAGTACTTAACGACTCTTGGAATGCGTCTCAATTCCACATTGAAGAGGAGATGGCAAAATTCCACTTCTACACCAATGTCTTACAAGAGAGAACGGACTCTAATAAAGTTTTGCTTAAACCGTATGTTGCCGTGGATAGGAAGAACTCTTCATCCTTTATACTAGCAGTAAGGTCTTAGGCATTGTTTATTCTTGCTAATGTTTGTCTAGATCATCATACTAGGTGTACAGACTACAATTCAGTGTCCGAATTATAAGACAGTAAAACAGTTTCCTTCAATTACTAAATAACACAATTTTCTCACTCTTCAATGCACAATATTTCTGAAATTTGCAAATGTTTTAAAGCTCTGAACATTACAGATTACATTGTACGTTACAGTCTATAAGTTAACCACATGGCACATATTGACATTCCAGATCGACCAGCCTGATCTGGGACTTCCTAGTCGAGAGCATTACCTTGGTGCCCGTAACACCAGTTCACTCCGGGCCTATGAAACGTACGCAGTGTCCATTGCCATGGCGTTGGGTGCCAGTGAGAGCACTGCCAGGAGGGACATGGCGGATGTGGTCGACTTCGAGATCAGGATTGCAAATGTAAGATCTCCATTACGGCATTTATGGGCAATAGAGTAATTATTGTTTGTATGTTGTTTTTTAATGTTATAATGTGGAGAGGTGTCTACATTTCATGAAAAATAGAAAGCCTGAGTAGATTTCTTTCTCACAAAACAGGCAACAGATCTACCAGAACAGCGAAGGGACGAGGAATTTACGTACAACAAGTTGACGGTGGCAGAGCTTTCCACAAATGCCACAGACAAGGTAGGTACACATAGCTTACCAAGTATTTCTTTGTGTTTTCTTTCTTTTTCCATTTCCTTTTTTGTATCTTTGGTGAATTTCGACCATTTTCTAATTTTTTTCAAAGCTACATGTAGGTTATATAATATGCTATTATTATAATACAGTTTTGGTCATGGTCAAATATTTTTGGTATTATTGGTTTCATTGGATAAGTAGTAACAATGTGACGTGCAGGTTTACAACTTTCCTCTCGTAGATTGACTGGAGGCGTTACCTGGAGACCCTGTGTCGCCTAGGTAACGCCCGGGTGCCAAATGTGGTAGTTGTGGAAGCAATAGACTATATGCGGAAACTGGGAGATATTTTGCAAGAGACGCCACCTAGGTATATATCTTAAGAGAAAAAATACATTTTTTGAAAGCACTTATCTATTAATGAACGTTTTGTTGTCAATATTGTTGTGTAATCTGAAAGGATGTCCACGCTTCTTTCTACATGAAATTTGGTTTATTTTCTTAACAAAAAGAATTTGAATGTACGATATATTTTATTTGGTTCATTAGGTATGCGTGCATCATGTAAACTGTGACCAGGTTGATGCTATAAAATTAATTAATTTGTTTTTCATTTCAGAACCATTGCCAACTATCTTGTCTGGAGAGTGTTGAAAAATCTTGTAATTGCTTTACCAAAGGAGTTTCAACAGCTACAAGAAAAATTCAAATATGTGAGTTTTCGAGAAGGACCGTATCTTTGATTACCATTTCCTTTTTATAACAAAATACTCAAAAATAAAAACTGTTATATCTGTTAAAATGGAGTCGTATGGTACGTGATCAAAATGAATGAAATGACTTTATTTTCATTTCTAGGCGGTAGATGGCACCACCCGTATGTATAGCAGGTGGTATAGATGTGTCACTCTCGTCAACGACAATATGGGTCTGGCAGTCGGGAGGTTATTCGTGGAGAAATATTTTGATGAGGAATCCAAAACGGAGGTCGAGATCTTTTTTCTGACATAACTTTCATCCTTGTATAATTTTCACTATCTGTCATCGATTCTGTACTGCACCAAAACCTTATTTATTGAACAAACGTATCATTTGTCTACCCGATGTTTCCAATTCAAATGAAGACTCAAATATAAAACGATCAGTAAAAGTCTATAATCTGTATTTCTCNGGGACATGGCGGATGTGGTCGACTTCGAGATCAGGATTGCAAATGTAAGATCTCCATTACGGCATTTATGGGCAATAGAGTAATTATTGTTTGTATGTTGTTTTTTAATGTTATAATGTGGAGAGGTGTCTACATTTCATGAAAAATAGAAAGCCTGAGTAGATTTCTTTCTCACAAAACAGGCAACAGATCTACCAGAACAGCGAAGGGACGAGGAATTTACGTACAACAAGTTGACGGTGGCAGAGCTTTCCACAAATGCCACAGACAAGGTAGGTACACATAGCTTACCAAGTATTTCTTTGTGTTTTCTTTCTTTTTCCATTTCCTTTTTTGTATCTTTGGTGAATTTCGACCATTTTCTAATTTTTTTCAAAGCTACATGTAGGTTATATAATATGCTATTATTATAATACAGTTTTGGTCATGGTCAAATATTTTTGGTATTATTGGTTTCATTGGATAAGTAGTAACAATGTGACGTGCAGGTTTACAACTTTCCTCTCGTAGATTGACTGGAGGCGTTACCTGGAGACCCTGTGTCGCCTAGGTAACGCCAGGGTGCCAAATGTGGTAGTTGTGGAAGCAATAGACTATATGCGGAAACTGGGAGATATTTTGCAAGAGACGCCACCTAGGTATATATCTTAAGAGAAAAAATCCATTTTTTGAAAGCACTTATCTATTAATGATATCGCTTTGTTGTCAATATTGTTGTGTAATCTAAAAGGATGTCCACGCTTCTTTATACATGAAATTTGGTTTATTTTCTTAACAAAAAGAATTTGAATGTACGATATATTTTATTTGGTTCATTAGGTATGCGTGCATCATGTAAACTGTGACCAGGTTGATGCTATAAAATTAATTAATTTGTTTTTCATTTCAGAACCATTGCCAACTATCTTGTCTGGAGAGTGTTGAAAAATCTTGTAATTGCTTTACCAAAGGAGTTTCAACAGCTACAAGAAAAATTCAAATATGTGAGTTTTCGAGAAGGACCGTATCTTTGATTACCATTTCCTTTTTATAACAAAATACTCAAAAATAAAAACTGTTATATCTGTTAAAATGGAGTCGTATGGTACGTGATCAAAATGAATGAAATGGCTTTATTTTCATTTCTAGGCGGTAGATGGCACCACCCGTATGTATAGCAGGTGGTATAGATGTGTCACTCTCGTCAACGACAATATGGGTCTGGCAGTCGGGAGGTTATTCGTGGAGAAATATTTTGATGAGGAATCCAAAACGGAGGTCGAGATCTTTTTTCTGACATAACTTTCATCCTTGTATAATTTTCACTATCTGTCATCGATTCTGTACTGCACCAAAACCTTATTTATTGAACAAACGTATCATTTGTCTACCCGATGTTTCCAATTCAAATGAAGACTCAAATATAAAACGATCAGTAAAAGTCTATAATCTGTATTTCTCACAGACAAAATGGACTTCTGTTTAGTGATCTCTTTGCAGGATTAAATCTTATCGTGTAATGAAAGCTACATTGCTTTTGAACTGTAATGATTCATTCATAAGTTCACGCCTATATCGTTTTATCATTTTATATTCTAATAAAAAATCTGTATTCTAGATTGCCTCGTTTTTGCTTCTGTAGGCATTGGACATGATTCACAAAATTCGAAACGCATTCGTGAATAATGTGAAAGAATCAGTCTCGTGGATGGACGAAAAGACCAAAGAAGTGGCCACAGAAAAGGTGCTAGTTATCTTTACAATTATACCACCTAGAGTTAATATTGTATAGAAAAAGATAATCGGAAGTTTTGTTGTCTTAATAAAATGTCTTATCTACTGGAGTATTCCAAATGCTTTAATTCAGTTTTTGAAATGAAAACAAACATATTGACACATTTACTATATTTTTCCTCGAACGTCTCTGTCAGGCGGCAACAATGTTAGAGAAGATCGGCTATCCACCTTATGTACTGAACAACAAAGAATTAAACGCAAACTACGAGCAGGTAATTATCGTATTTTATGAATGAGACTGAAAATTTGCTGTAAATTGAGGGCCATATCAAATACTGCATCGTGCCCATGACATGCAATAACAAACGTTCAATGTCTTCAACAGTGTTCATAAGCATTCAGAACGAAACGTTAGTAATTTTGAAAACTTTACAACATTTTTATTGTCTTATTTAGTGTCATCTAAAATTTTGTAACATTATTTTTAAGTTGACCATCAGCGCGGACAATTATTTTGAAAACATGTTGGCTTGTTTTCGACATACTGCCATCCATGATTTAAAGCAGCTATCATTGACACCTAACAGAACTAGGTAAATGGCAAAAAAATTGTTTTTCTCTTAACCCCTTTAGTAAATATATATTAGATGCCGCTTTACTACTTTGTTTGAAAATATTGGTTGAAAAAACATTTTGTTATTTCATTCTATTCAACATCGACAGACATTTATAATCATTAAAAACCATTACATGTTCTTCTCGCTGCAATTATTTTTAATCGATTGATTGGGATTGTTTCTATAGTAATAACGTAAAATATTTCAGTTTTGATATTTAGCCACTAAGATATTTGCGTCTGTAATTAATCCAAATGATCCTCCTATTTCAGATGGGAAGACATCAACATCGTGATGGTAAATGCTGCGTATTCCCCCAACAAAAATCAAATTTGTAAGTAGGCAACAGTGCTCATTTTTGGTCTTAAATTTATATGCGTGCATTAAAGAATATGTTCAAGGTCGTCACACCCAAACCCAACATTGAGGTGCATTTCACATGCTGAAGAGCCAAAAACAAAAGAAATGAAGTTGTATTCAATTTTTTAAAACATAATATTGTAAGGAACAAAAATCCAATAATCAATTTTTATTTTTTACCATGTCATTACATTTAAGTTTAATTTTCATACCATGTTCCGACATATTTTGTAGTGGTTCAGTCATGGTAAATTGTACATGACGCAAGGATGTTTTTTATAAATATTTAAACTGTAACTCAAGGGGCTTTGCGTCATGGCTAATAGGCCCTACTACGTAACGTATGTTCCCCAGGAAAATTGTCAGAAAGTTTCATTTTGTCTAAGTACTTGTATCAACTACTTCTATGTTCTCGTTTCAGTGTTTTCCGCTGGGATGCTACAGCCGCCTTTTTATAGTAAATATTATCCAAGGTAAGAGAGCTAATTTAAGTAGCTTAAAATTTAAATTGCTGTAATTTATTAAGGTGACAGGCGTTCCTGGAGGTTCCTAAAGGTTTATTTCTGATTTAAAACACCTCCATATATTGAGGTGTGAAGAAAATAAAATATTTCAGCGGACGTGAAAATATACTGACGCCACTGTTTTTGTGTGTCCTACATTTTATTATATTTATCAATTGTCCCCATTCTCCAATCTCTCACATTCTCCGATCTCTCTTGTACATACATCGGAATGTATACACTTGACCAGTAATTACCTTTCTTTGTATTACAGGTCAATGAACTTTGGCGGTATAGGTATGGTGATCGGACATGAAATCACACACGGTCTTGACGACCAGGGTAAGCGATGGAAACTGGGTTTATTGTTTACTAGAGTATATTTTTGACACCCTGGGTGGATGGTTGAAGGATTAAAAATTTTAATATAAAAATCATCAGATACAAACTACAATTACCACACTTTAGTTTGTAGTGATGCTCAGGTGGTCAGTGGCTTCCAAAGTAAACAAGGTTTCGGTTTTGCATGCTCCGACGTCCCCATTTACAGTATTTACATACTGTACTTGCAATAATCATAAATAGCATTTACATATATTCTTTCAACGTTTAGCATTTTTTTAAAAATTTATTTGAAGGTCGTCTTTACGATAAAAATGGCAACTTGAGGGAATGGTGGGATGAAACAACGTCGGAACGCTTTAAGGAAAAAGCAAGATGTTTCATCGAGCAATATGGAAATTACACAGTGGAAGATGTCAATATGAAGGTGTCTATCATGTTTCATATATTTTGCATAGTAATTCAGTATATAATAGAAAATGTCGCAATTCTATGTTATTTCATCATCTCCTCGTGTGGTTTTCAGTCAATTCCAGTGAAATCTTACACACAAAAAGACTTCACCTTTTGCACCTGAACTTTTTTCTCTCTTTTTTGTTTTATCATATTCTAATAATCAAAGAGAATTAATTTGTCTATAAGCAGTACGGAATTCTTTTAATGCTTTAATTCAGTTTTGATGATAGCTGACCTTAACATGTACCCGTATGCCAAGGTACATGTACATATATATAGCGATTAGTACATGTGTAGTCCCTGTCGCTGTATTAGTGAAAAGGGAACTCTGTTGGGCTGTCTGATACGAGTAGCAGTTAGTTTAAACTACTTGATTTTGAACGTATTCTTTTTATTTATGAATTCATGTGGAATGTTTTTTCTTAATAAAATTTTCAAAAGGCCATTTTAAGAAATTATTCTCGAATTTCAAGAAAGAGTTGAGGTAAAACCTTCTTGTGCTCGAAGTCTAATTCTGCGACATTTTAAAATTTTGTGCCCATCAAGTTGCTGCCATGGAAACTTATTTCGTGTTTTTCCCCATTTCTTCTCCGGCAAAGCCGTCCTGTGGGGGGTATGGATAGTTATTGTATTATTGTAAGTTTTTATTCAAGTTGATGCCCTTGTTTTACGAGCGATTTACAGATATTTAGCAGTAATGTAGCGACGCTATTTCTTTAAGACGTCATCTCCACATACTAAGCTTTTATCTCATGAATTATCTTACAGAAAACCAGTGCTATGGGGAGGGGTTTTAAATATTTGCATTTTTTTTTCAGATCAACGGTAAGCTTACGCAAGGGGAAAATATTGCCGATAATGGCGGGTTGAAACAAGCCTTTCAAGTAAGTTTTAGAGGGGAAAAAGGTTCCCAAATAATATATATCAGCAGTAATAAATTAGGCTAGCTCTTTTGTTACCAACTGAATAACGAAACACAACGACCTAATAACACAAACATGATGACATGTTACAGTTTAAGTAGCAAATAGTTGAGAAAAATAATTATGATCATTATTTTGACAAATTTTAGAAGTTTCAAGAATATCCATGCGGTCTACATAATCGCGTAGACAGAGGGATCTTGTATCATTTTCTATGATAACTTATGTAATTGTCCTAGGCGTACAGAAACTGGGTCAGTAAGCGTGGGCAGGAAGAGGAGAGACTGCCGGGATTGAACATGAGTCACAATCAAATTTTTTTCCTCAGTTTTGCACATGTAAGCCACAACTTTTCCTTTCAAATATTCTGGCCTTTTACTAAGTTGATGTACATTAAAATATAAAGTCACTGTTCCTGAAAGCAAAACAGGAGTTTTCTTGTGTTGAAATAGTGTTGTGATCTAAGATCAAGTAAATTAAATTTAGTGACAGCTTGTTTGAAACCCGTACAAATTGATCTGACAAAATAAGCATCAAAGTTTTTCAAATCATAAGGTTCACCTTAGTTGTGGCTGATCTATTTAATGTTTGAATACCGTACTTCTGTATTGTTTCTTTTATTCTCCAGATGCTATGTGGTCATCAGCGTCCCAAGTCCACTGTGGACCAGATTAGAACGGACACTCACACCACCTTAAAATACAGGTAAGAATGGCCATTGGCGCGGGGGGGGGGGTTCTAAAATTTGCCATTTGTTTCTTTTAGCAAGGAAGTAAGGTCTACCACGAAATTTGACCTTCAAGACCAGAGTGTTTGGCTGTTGATCTTGTTGTCAAAAGTAGTACTTAACAAACTCTGTAATGATATTATGACTTAGAGGGGGGTCGGAGGAAGTCCTGACTCCCCCCTTCAGTTTCTGAAAAATATATCACACCAATATACCCCTCTTGAAATTAGACCCTGTCTAATCCTCTTTCGAGATGGAGACTTATTGTGCCTTCAAATAAATAGACTATAATTCAAATGAAAATGATTTCAACAGCAACCCCTCAAACAAAATGTGCCGAACCCGTTGTGATTTGCATAACAGTAAGTCGCTCAGCGCAGTGCGCACTACTCGTACCTTCTTGACTGGTCACTTGACAGCTGCACACTGTAAGGACAGGATGCTGATATGTGTGTTGAAGTCGCAGAGCCGGAGTTTACATTCAGCTTCGAAAATTGTAACAAATTTGTCATGTGAGTAAACGATTTTCATGTTTTTTTACGAGTTCAAACTACCAGATAATTGTTTCTTATTATTTTTCTCGTTCTAAACTTTAAGTTGGCCTGAGTAGTTGACTGGATTTGAGAAAAGTTGCATAGTGATATCTTTAAAAATCTTGAAAAGCACGTGCTGCCAGTAAAAACAGAAATATAATATAAAGAAAGTTATATTAGATAGTTTGATTTTTGGTGCCCAGATGCTGTCACTTCAATGCCAGTCAATATTCATAATTAGGCCACCTGAACACATTTTGTATTTTAAACACTTCCATAGTACATGTAATTGATGTATTAGTGTGCACCTTCTCAGATGCCTACATTACAAACTGATTAGTATAACAGTGCATTTAGTTTTACCAGTATTGTATAAAAGATTTCCATATTTTTTCCATTCACGATGACTTGTTTGTGTATGTTGGCCGTCTAGACTCTAATGCTTTGACTTAGGGTTATTGTAACCCTTTATTATCATCCAGATACCAAAAATGAGTTTTTTTCTCTAATCATCAATAATGCATCTATCTTTGCGCTGATTTAAAATGATAAAAAACCTCCAAAATATAAAATATCGGCGTTTATATTTTTTCGTTGCCATGTGTAGGCATAGGCAACTCAAAGCTCTAATCGTCAATTTAACTCCTTTCTATTTTGAGGTAAGATTGCAATCGGTATGGAGCGTAACTTCATCCCTGAACAAGATTTTTCGGTTTCTCGCAAAACTGCAATTAACTTAAGCGGCTTAGATGTCTGGCACGCCTAGTGAAGCTGCTAAACAATTATTTATTACCCCCTAGCAGCTCCAATAGGCGTGACAGACATCTAAGCCGCTTACGTTGATTGCAATTTTGCGAGAAACCCCTCTGAGACAGATCGATTCAAAGTTACTACGATAGGGTCTGGAAATGGTCCCTTTACCTTGAAAACGATTTCCAAAAGTATTGGCCGCATTATTTCTTGTGATTCTTCTCTTCGTTAAATATATTTTTTTAATCTTGCATACAAACCCTGTTTAGTCGAGTTTTTAAATTTGGTGTTCAGTTAGCCTCATTATGATTTTTTTCGGCATGAGCAGAGGTTTTTCCATTTTCAGTTAATCTAATCTTTATTCGGATTATCTGCTTTCGAAGATTGAAATGTCATTTAAATGTTATTTTGATATTTCAGAACTGCAAACGCCTTTGCCGAGATCCGACAGAGTGCACGTGCGCCTGACTAAAGCTTTCCTGGTCTTCGACACGTATTTTAAAATCTGCTGCAGATCCAGATCCATTCGCATCGCAGATGCTATATGTTGAAAATTGTACATGGTCTCTCTCTCTCTCTCTCTCTCTCTCTCTGTGTGTATTTTTAAACACGTTTTTACACATTGAAACTGTGCACTGAGATATTGTTGCCTTTAGATATTGTATTTACAAATCGATCCTTTGTTTATTATATATATTATACCCTAAGGACTGATCACGATATTTTAAAAATTATACCTGTGCATTATTTTATTTGGAACCAATCCAGCTTCTTTTAAAATTCATCTCATTATGCCACAGTGCAATTATTAAAGTGTTTAAAATGGCATGATGTTATTTTCAGAGTGTTTGCAAATCTCAAATTTCAAAGTTGAGAGCAAAAACGCAATTTTCACGATGTTGAAGCTCGTTTGAGATATTATTATAATTTGCATTGTATAAGTCAATTTTTATTGTTAATATTTACACTTGTGAATGACAAGCAATTTATGAAAATAAATGCACTTTTTGGGGGGTAGTTTTTGATTCAATCTCAAATAGACAATATTAAAGTAAAATTGATATGTACTGAATTTTTAGAACCAATACTATACTATATTTTTGTTCTCCAGATTAAGTGTTCTCCAGATTAAGTGAACAATTTGGAATTAAAACAAAGCAGTTTCATTATAATGGCACGAGTTATTACTATAAGTGAATTCTGTAGGAGCCAATTTTCAGATTTATCATTTCCGGTCATATTCAACAGCTTAATTTCGCCTGTCGGCCTATTCTTTGTCCAATGAATCCAGTCTTGTTCAAAGACTGTTCTATTTCCTCGTTATCTTTTATTATTCGAGCACATGAATCCTCTAGTAAATATTGAGTTGTTTCTTCGTGGTTTTCTGTCGTTAAAGATATCATATAATAAATAATATATTGAAAATTTGTTCTTTACTTGTTGATTGAAATGAATGACACTCGTTATGACTGCACTGATATAAGTGAGAGAAAGAAACGTCTCGTCTTTGGGCGAGTCTATCAAATTTGAGGGATGAAAGGTGGGACAAGTCCATTCGATTCGAGGGGCGTCAGATGGGGCGAGTTCACTCCATTTAAGGGGTAACAGGTGGGGGGAGTTCATTCCATTTGAGGGGCGACAGGTAGGACGATTCCATTCCATTTGAGNCGGGTGACAGGTGGGGAGAGTTCATTCCATTTGAGGGGTGGCAGGTGGGCTGACCCCATTTCATTTGAGAAGTGACATGGATGTTGCTACAAACAAATTTAAATCTTATGAATAGATTGTAAGATTGTAAAGTTATACTTTAAATTGAAATTTAGATATTCTTTTAGCGGGTTAGACCTTTTATGTCCAATTTTATTTTTACAAAATACTGTGCATAATTACAATGCTTCAAACCATTTCAAACCAATTCAATTTTAAATATTGCCTGGTTTCATAGAAAACCGTCATCCCCAAAAGAACATTACACGATTTTTCCAGATTGAACTTGAAACAGTTATCATATCTATGTAATCTTTCCCCTTTTCCCATTTTAATATTGCTGTACTCTGTATTTTATATCAATACCGAAAAATAACGAGGAATTATAAAAATATTTATTCAGGTTTGATATATGAGATACATGAAATTGAGCATGATATATGTCAACCAAAGACCTTGTTGCTTGCAGGCCCATGTTGCAGCTTCTCCGTGGGCTTCTGAAATGACAAAATAACGCATAGAAATTTTGATTCAATTGACAGACTGAAATCATTTTGACTTGTTCTAGAGAAGCGCAAAACATCTTATTTCGACGTGTTCTTTTGAGAATATATGAAATAAATTACGGATAACTTGGATGAAAGTACAATCAAGTCTTAATATACATGTATTTGGTCGTATAATGGAGGGACAGAATACTGCACAATGGAGATGGAAGTCAACCAGCGTAAAACTTTCATCTGTAAACCATCGCTTTATTAGCAATTGACATGTGCGTGAACGTTTGTTGTATTATATTAAAAACACTTACCTTACAAAAAGATCTTTGACAGCATGTAGATTTTTAAGCATAAATTGATTGCCCAAGTGTAATCTGAAACAAGAAAGAGAACTTTAATAGCTATATGGAGCTTTATTCTTGTAGTAATAATAATAACGATAAAATGATGTATCTTAAAAATTGCTAATTTTTCCCAGGTGAAATGATCAATCCATTACAGAACATAAATATAAACCAAAATAAATCGTTGAAAACCATCGTAATTGTCTTCAAAAGCGAGGTTTGAAATTTGACTTGATGTACACCTTGATAGGGCAGACTTCTCCTTGTTGTATCCAAAACTCAGAACAATGACAAGAAATATTATCTTAATAAATCAGTCTTTTTGTGCAGTCATGTTTATATTTACACGAAAACATTTTAAATTAAGTCACAAATGGGCTTTTAATTGTCAGGGGTCATACAAAAAATTCCACACGTGCAGAACTAAAAATAGCTAGTTTGAAAGATTTCAAGCAAACTTATTGTTTCATCAATGGTCAGCTGATAGCACCATTTCTCCTGTACGTTTGTAGTCCCAAAGCACTTTAACCAACATATTCTGACATTGTGAGTGACATGCAAGTAACGATGGGCATAATATCACAACAAATCGCGCTACTTATATCTACAATAAATTTTCTCTTATTCGGTTGCACTTGTGTTTTATTGAGGGAGGTAATTGAAGAAGTAGTGTTACTTACCATATACGTGCTTCAACGTCTTATAAAAGCTGAAATTTGTGAATTCACCACACATAATGTTGCGTCTTCTCTCAACTGTGCCCAATTGCAGAGTGAGTATTCAGCTTGCACTACGACGGACAACTTATTGTTATGCAAATTACAACAGATTTGGCCCATTTTGGGTGAGTGGTTTTGGTTAATACTGCTCACCTTCAGCGGGCCCCGAACCCCTCGCCAAGAAGGGGGGGGGGGGCTTCGCATCCGCAGACCCTCCTTTCAAATAATCCTGGATCCACCCTTGCATCAGGCCTACATAGCAACCAATCGTAAAAAAAAAATGAATTCGGGTTTGCATGGACACAACAGCTAATATGTATGTGTATCATTCTGACTCAAGTTTATTGGATTATTTATATGCTTTTGATTTCTAATTTTAGAGTTATTGGATCTCTATCAAACTCAGCTGAATTTGCCGCAGCTTTCCAGTGCCCAGCGGGGAGCCCAATGAACCCCAGTAAAAAGTGCGTCATGTGGTGATGGAATCGTTACGGTTTAAACTAAGAAACTTGAAATTTGTAAATTAATCTTTATTGTTACTTTCAAAAGAAAATACGTGGCTATGATTTGACCATATTTATTTGACAAAACTGTTTTTGAGGTAAAGAGAAGGAAACATTTCTGCGAATATTGTTTGCTTATTACATGCATATAGGTATATAGTGGCTATATGCATGAAAATGCGCAATATTTTCGTACTGTTAAACAACGTTAATAATGCTGTTAACGTTATACTTATATATCATGTATTTTTGTATCTTATTGAACAATGCCGTTGAGCTATCAAGTTACTGTGAACTGTAGATATGAGTGATAAGCAGTTTAAAATTAAAAAACGAATTTGCGTTTTTGTGTTAGTCCAATGGTCATGGCTTTATCATAAATAAACAAAAAGGAAATGAAATGTTAAGTGTCTTATTTAATCGTCGTGGTCGGATACACAAAATAGCTCTATACAGAGAAAAAACGTTCACCCCCTAAACCGGCGATATGATGCCATCAGCAAAATGGCATGCTTTTTCTGAACACAAATAATGCCCTTACACATTAGTATATGATAATATCAAAATATTAACTTTAACATGAAGTAGATTTTAATCTGATTTTTGGTTAACAGGGTATATATAAACTGAAACAATTTTAACGTCTTCATACCACCGAGTGCATTTGCAATTAGATATAATTAGTGCATAATACCAATGCATATACACACACTGGACAAAAGAAGTGTCACCTCTACTGAGCCAATAGAATGGGGGAGATAAATGACTGTGGAATGATATGCTCCTGTATCATTTTATTAACATCAAATTTCACAAAAAATCACAAAATGAGAACAAAATATACATTCTACCAAAATATGCAGTTTCAAGTCCAAAATTAGTACTTAGTGGCATAGCCACGTGACCTAATAATAGGTGCCAGTCTACGAGGCAAGGATTCATATAATTGTCTGTTGCGTTCAAGGCTTATGCTGGCCCAAGCATGAAACACTGAATATAACAGAGTTTCTCTGCTGGTTAGACGGGCATTTGTCAAAAGTTTTGACATATCATTCCACACATTTTCTATTATGTTTGCTTCCGGACTCTGGGCAGGCCACATCACCCT
>NW_019775869.1:319267-460701 GCF_001039355.2 Lingula anatina
TCCTGTTGACCCTAGTTCACTCTACGTTGCCTGTTTTGTAACGATATAAGAGGTTTCAGTCTTGCTACCCTGCTGTACACTCTATGAGCATGTAACCGACGCCTAGCAATTTTCACAGACACATTCTTATGTGTGAAATTTTTCCACTGTGTTGTCAACTGACAAGCAGTGTCGAACTTTGACAACCTGGACATCAAAATCAGTCGTCGGTCTTCACGGCCAGTAGTTTTCTTGGACGACCCATCAGAGGCAATTTGCCTCTTGATCCAGTGTTTCTATACCGAGACCAGACCCTCTGCACGGTTCTGACTAAACAATTCAATTGTATCGATATACTGACATTGCTTATATTCCGCCTCTTCAGGTTAATAACTTGCACCTATAACCGTTAGATAATTGCCTGTATCTTGCCATATTGGAGGAAGACAGGAATAACATTTGCTGTACATTTACAAGACCAACAATACAATCCCATGGTACAGCGGTTTTATACTCATTAGTCACATTATAAGTAGACCAGGCATTATAATTACCCAAGATCTGCCTACTTTTATTACTCTGAGTTAGGGGGTGACACTTCTTTTGTCCAGTGTGTGTATATATATGTGTGTACATATATACGCTAGCCTCGACTTTTTGACGCTTTAGAACATCTGCGGTTATCCCACTAGAGGACTGGCTTGACTCTGAAGTGCTGTACTTAACTTGATGGTGTTTTTTACCCAGTCAAGGTAATCAAATACATTGGTGTAGACACCAGGTTGGTTCGCACCGCCGCACGAAGCACCCCAAGATGTTATGCCATAGAGGTAGAATTTTAGACCGGAATCTCCTGTACATACTAAAGGTCCACCACTATCGCCCTGAATGGAAATAAAATATTAGAAGTGAATCACTATAAGGAGCCAGGAATTGTGTGTAAAAACAATCCCATGACACGTGCCCCTTTAGAACGAGGTTTTGCTTTTGTGAATTGTAATATAAGAAAAAATGAAAAACCAAAGTAACGAGACATAGACATACGCCCTAGACCCGAAAAAGTTGTAACTTTATAATACACATAAACTCAGTGAACAGCTTGGATGACTTTTATCCAAAGTAACAAAAATTAGACTTCTTTTCTAACCTGGCAAGCATCTGCCCCACCGGCCACAAAACCCGCACAGAAAGCAGTGTCCTGCACCGCGCCATCGTATATATTTGTGCCGTTACATACTTCGGGTGGTATTATCGGCACTGCGGCCTGCTTCAGAGAGTCTTCCCCTCCGGTGCCTGCAAGGCAAATCTTTGATCAGTGAAGTTAGGGGTATTAACAATGAATCAAAATTAAAATGATAACGCACACATACACAATGTAATGTCCACTATTATTATTATTACATTTTTTACTAGGTCAGATGGGGTTTTAAGATGCTTTAGATACTTTAACATCTTTTTTAAAAGGTACTCCCAAGTCACCAATTGTATGTACTGGTTTTTGACTAAGGTAACATTCAGTTCTAGGACGTCAAGTTTATATTGTGAACTTGACCCATTGGGAAATAACCAAGTAACCAAGCGCGTATGAATAACTTGGCCAACAACTTCTCTATACCGCCAGTTACAGCAGCCGCCTGATTCTTACGGTGTCTATTTGCTTAGAGATATTACTATTTTCATTTTATTTCTTTGCTATCTTCGTTTTCCAAAATATTTCCGAACCAAAGGTTAAGTCTGTTGTATGCTCTGTCCCTTTCATCGCCTCTTAAAACCAATGTATTGTTCCACATTAAAAAGAAAAAAATCCACTTAACCTAGAAAATATGTGTCAAAAACATTGACTCGCGTGCTGCTTGTTTTTAACGATGTTGTTTAAATGTTTTAGATAGCCTTACACTCCGTGGGCTTACTTTTCATTGTCAAACAGAAGATGTTAAAAAGGTACTATTTTTCGTCATCTGAGAATTTACCAGAATAGTTATGGAACTAACTTCTACATAATCAACATCACACTTTGGCCCAAAAACGGGTCTAATTATGCAAACACGTGGGCAGGGGCACGATCTAATAACACGACAAGACACACCTTTAGTATCTCCGAACCCTGTGATGTAGCAGATGGTTCCAGGTGAAAAATACGTCCGTGGGAGACACACTGGTGTCACCTCTGCTTTTAGAAAAGCTGGTGACCCCAGTTGAACTAGAGCTATATCGTTGAAGTTGGCGTCGTAGTCGTAATCTGGATGAGGGATGATTTTTTGGATATGAAGCGTCTGTTGAACGTTTTCGTATGAATTCTTTAAATGTTTTCCAACAATGACTTGCCACCTCCAAACTTGAGGGAAGCTGAAAAAATTTTTTTAAAAATACATGAAGATCATGGACATCTGTATCAGTTTTACAAATTTTCCCTGATGTAAAATCCAATGTCATCATTAAATGGCTTTTGATCATGTAGCAAAAGCTTTCTAAGTGTGTAAATGGAAGAGCTTAGACTGAATTATTGGATTTGTAGTGTGCGACAATTACCATTTCCCCACAACTACTGCCTCCATGCAAGTAAAATATATTTTAACTTATTTAGCTTACAATTAATGCGAAAAAGTCCAATAGACCATTCCAATTAACTATCTCGTCCGCAAACTTTTTTCTCCGAGATTGATAATAAGTTCCTAATCCAAATATTATTCCTTCTTTTGGATAGGCAAAGATGGGGGGTTTGTTATGGAGGTTGAGAATTCTCCCACAGTGTCCGAATAAAGGCATGACGTACTCGTAGAAGCAATGTGCAGCAGTGAGCACCCAGTGAGGGTCAATCAGGGCACCCCCGCAGTAGTGTCCGTAGCGTTCCAGCCGGAACATCACCTGCCATGGCCAACTGTGCGGGACAGCTACCCGACCGCCGACGATTCGTCTGCTCGCCAAGGAGGGCCTGATGGCGGGCACCCCGCAGGCGTCGTCTTCTGGAGAATATCATTACAACTGCATAAGATAAAGAATTTGTACCGTTTTAACATGCTTTATATGGTTTATAACAATGATAAAACGGGCCAAACACCTTGTAGTTACCCGGGACGCATATCGAATGCGTTGTAGGCCAATTTCACATATACCATTTTTTCATACATTTTCATATCTTGAATATTAATAATATTATTATTGAATGATATCCTCATGCGGCTAAATTAGTGAAGAAAAAGTAACGAGAAACATATTTTGATTTTTCAAATACAAACCCTGTGGGTTAACTTTGTATGCAAGTTTAAATCCAATGCCATTTACAAAGTTGTCCGTTTCAAACCGAAGAAGGACCCCACTATTCTGCACTGACATAGGCGTAGGCAGTGTATTTCCGCAAAAGGTACCCTACAACAAATGATTTCGATTTGTACAATTTTGATTTATCCCTTGTACTCCTGTGAAATACACATCTTCTTTATTTACTTCAAGAATTGGTTGCATCATCAGTAAACTGGTAAAACGTTTTTCATTTGTTGCGACATTTTTACGCAATGTCAAAATATCAATGTCGGCAATATGTTATGGTTTTTGCCAAAGCCTAATTGACAAGACTTTAAAGAGCCATTGTCCTAGATTGATAAATATTCATTTTTCCTGATACAGCATAAAAAGCATAGCCCACCAACAATGGGTCCCTCTCTGTGGTTCCATTAAAAACCTGAAGACGATCATGTTTGCATCCAGTCGTATTCTCGCTCTCAATGTCCATGTACAGGAACGTTAAGGTTAGCACCTATTTGGAATAAATGATAAAGACAAATGATCTGACGATGCCTCTAAGTTCGTCACACACATATATATATATATANGTTTCTGTGGTAAATTAGTGTTTCCAGCTGTGTACTGAAAACATAACTTTTCTTAAGCAGTTTTTTTTTTTTTTTTTTGGACTGTTTTTTTTTTTTTCGCCCGCTCGCACCGACTTTGGGGTCCCCAGAGGATGTCATCCATAAAAATAAAAAAGTGTGGCCTTAGATATAATTAGTGCATAATACCAATATATAATCAAGAAAAATGTGTAATCAGTAGAAGGGCAGCATACTGTGTATTGAGACTTCCTTCATGTTATCATCAGATAGTGACTGTTATTTACTGTTGTAAATAACCGTGATTATAATTCGCAGCTGGGATAACTGATTACAGTGATCATGGCATCGCATAGATTATCATCAAATAATCTCTAACAAAAAATTTTCTTACTGCGCAAAGTAAGTATATACATTATTTTTATTTATATGGATTACATTGAAAAAACACGCCAAACTACCACTACCAACCTCAATAAACAGTGCATTTACTGGAGGAGTTATACTTATTGACGACATGTCGCCATCCTCTAATTTTGTTAATTATGTCATATATCTATATTATAAACCTATTATCTTTCTATGTATATTTTTGGGCTCTGAGGTGTTCAAATAACTCTACAGCATGTAAAAAAGGGATGTATTTTTATAAATAAACTTGCCTGTGGAGGTGATTTACAAACTTAAGACAAAGCTACGCGACACGCAGCTGATATCGCCAGTTAAGAGTTAACACGGTATGCAGTTTTCGTTTTTCACTTGTTGGTAAGTTTTGCCAAATAGTTTTTTTGCCATTTGTATCTTTGGGTCCAGCCTTTAGCAGACTCTGAAAATGAAGTTATAACACTGACGCCGTATAATCAACGATCTGTTACGGGAACTTTTTTCTCGATTTATGACGCATTTAAGGGAAGTTGTACCACGGCCTTATCTAATCACAACGAAAAGACGCGTATTTAAGTATCGTGATTCTTTTGAACTCATTTTAGAACGCAGGGTGTCAAAGTAACAGTGGTAATCCCAGCCTCGTTCTGAGGCTACGCCACCAAAGTGTGATGGATTCTGACCTCTTCTTCATAATAACTGCGACACTACATAATAACGCACGTTTTCTACAACGACACTATTTGTGAATAAGCGTTGGAGCGCAGTCTCAGAGAGAGACACAGACATCACAGTAATAGAGACAACGTTATTTTCAAGCGAGTAAAATGGAAGCATCACTGAAAGATCAGGTTGTCATGATTACAGGTAATAAAATATGTGGTATTTTTCTAGTACAGAAACTTTTTATTCAAATGAACTGACCTGTTAATATCACAGAAAACCCAAGTTTGCCACTACATCCGCATTAACCAATAATTTTAGTCAATCTACCCAGAATTAATTGTGTAAGTACTAATACATTAGTTAAAAAGGAGTTTAGTAGATTAGCTTATGGTCACATTCACTTAACAATTCCAAGTAATACAAATATAAATAAAAAAAGTGAATGAATAAACAAATAAATGTAATTTAAAAAATGATTATGAATAATCATTTGTCCCGTTCATATTGGTATTTTGTATAACATTTGCTAAGGTCTTTTTGGATAAAAAAAAAACAATTGCCATTTCGTAATATTATTTCAGAAAACTTTATTTATTGTAGGTCGAAAACANTAATCAAGAAAAATGTGTAATCAGTAGAAGGGCAGCATACTGTGTATTGAGACTTCCTTCATGTTATCATCAGATAGTGACTGTTATTTACTGTTGTAAATAACCGTGATTATAATTCGCAGCTGGGATAACTGATTACAGTGATCATGGCATCGCATAGATTATCATCAAATAATCTCTAACAAAAAATTTTCTTACTGCGCAAAGTAAGTATATACATTATTTTTATTTATATGGATTACATTGAAAAAACACGCCAAACTACCACTACCAACCTCAATAAACAGTGCATTTACTGGAGGAGTTATACTTATTGACGACATGTCGCCATCCTCTAATTTTGTTAATTATGTCATATATCTATATTATAAACCTATTATCTTTCTATGTATATTTTTGGGCTCTGAGGTGTTCAAATAACTCTACAGCATGTAAAAAAGGGATGTATTTTTATAAATAAACTTGCCTGTGGAGGTGATTTACAAACTTAAGACAAAGCTACGCGACACGCAGCTGATATCGCCAGTTAAGAGTTAACACGGTATGCAGTTTTCGTTTTTTCACTTGTTGGTAAGTTTTGCCAAATAGTTTTTTTGCCATTTGTATCTTTGGGTCCAGCCTTTAGCAGACTCTGAAAATGAAGTTATAACACTGACGCCGTATAATCAACGATCTGTTACGGGAACTTTTTTCTCGATTTATGACGCATTTAAGGGAAGTTGTACCACGGCCTTATCTAATCACAACGAAAAGACGCGTATTTAAGTATCGTGATTCTTTTGAACTCATTTTAGAACGCAGGGTGTCAAAGTAACAGTGGTAATCCCAGCCTCGTTCTGAGGCTACGCCACCAAAGTGTGATGGATTCTGACCTCTTCTTCATAATAACTGCGACACTACATAATAACGCACGTTTTCTACAACGACACTATTTGTGAATAAGCGTTGGAGCGCAGTCTCAGAGAGAGACACAGACATCACAGTAATAGAGACAACGTTATTTTCAAGCGAGTAAAATGGAAGCATCACTGAAAGATCAGGTTGTCATGATTACAGGTAATAAAATATGTGGTATTTTTCTAGTACAGAAACTTTTTATTCAAATGAACTGACCTGTTAATATCACAGAAAACCCAAGTTTGCCACTACATCCGCATTAACCAATAATTTTAGTCAATCTACCCAGAATTAATTGTGTAAGTACTAATACATTAGTTAAAAAGGAGTTTAGTAGATTAGCTTATGGTCACATTCACTTAACAATTCCAAGTAATACAAATATAAATAAAAAAAGTGAATGAATAAACAAATAAATGTAATTTAAAAAATGATTATGAATAATCATTTGTCCCGTTCATATTGGTATTTTGTATAACATTTGCTAAGGTCTTTTTGGATAAAAAAAAAACAATTGCCATTTCGTAATATTATTTCAGAAAACTTTATTTATTGTAGGTCGAAAACACAAAATTAGATTTGGAAGATATTTATGACGTGTTTCTAATACTATTAGTTAGTATTGAAACCATTTATCTCCCATAAACAACAGTGAAGTTCATTTTATGTCTAGACTATCTGAATAGAAACTATATACAAGGTCTGTTAAACATGATGATTTCGGTCATAAGATAAATTACTATCATTATTGAAGTTGAACTACGTTTCAAGACCGAAACACTTACTGTAAACAAGGATACACCTGTAGCTGCCCAGTAACATTTACATTAGCCCCTTTTTAAGGATTTCGTTTTTTTTAATGAAAATGGGGTGCTTCAGGTAATTTTATCCTAATGATATTATCACTTTTCTCTGCAGGCGCGGCATCAGGCCTGGGTTCCGCCACAGCTGTGAAGTTCGCGACCTTAGGTTCGAAACTGGCTCTTTTCGATAAGGACGCCGAAAATCTACAACACACAGCAAACATCTGCAAGTCCGAAGGGTTGGCAGCCGAGAAGGCAAGCTTGAAATAACCGGCACTGAATTTAGACGCAAAATAATAGTTTCGCTTTGATATCTTCAAACCACACAAAAAATTAAAATAAATAAATAAATAATACAAAACACTCATAGACCGCATACCTCTGCAAGACAAATGATTAATTAATAATTAACCGTTAATCAATTAATGAACCATCACCAAAATCTAATCACTAGTTAGCCATGATCTATCCTGAAAATTGTATCGAAGTCCGTCCATAACGTTTTGGGTAATGTTGCTAACAGTGTAACGAACTAACCGAACCATAAACGTTACCTCTTTTTTGAGGTAATAACAAGTAAAAATATTGATGGTAGTCTTAATACTTGTGTACTTAAACTATTTACATCTCTCTCTAGATATTACTAATAAATGGAGATGTAACAAATGGCAATGACTTGGAACGTTTTGTAGACCAGACAGTTGCTAAATATGGCAATATAGACGTGTTGGTGAGTACAAAATGTCCCCTTGCTCCATCGACACAAGTAATACGTAGGCTTATATGTACATGCACAGGACAGAACGTCAACATACGACCAGTCACAGAGAAACAATACTTAGTTCACAGACAAACAATCACCTAATTATGTTTGTTCTTTGTACAGCATTATTTCCCTTCATGCAACATGCAACTCAATCAATGACTTAAGGAACCTTGGCATCTTTTTCCCACTGGTTCTGAAATGTGATACCTGAGGTTAGAGTATAGTAGCAGAGGTAACCTAAATAATTTCAGGTTAATTGTGCAGGGATTCTACGATGGAATGAGCACCAGAACACGCCCATGGATGAATTCGACCTCGTGTTTAACATCAACACCAGAGCGGTATTCCAGCTCACCAAGCTGGCCATACCACATTTGATAAAATCAAAAGGTAAATGAAATGGTAGAGATTATACATATTACAATATGGCCTTAAAGCGCCTTAACTAAAAGAATAAGATACGTTTTACAATTTAAAGATGTACCTCTTATATACAGTGCCAATCTTTTCATGGTAAGAGTAAATGTAAGGCACTGTGTTTGCTCTCATTTTTGAACCAACTTTCGTTCTACAAAGTCTGTGATAAAATGTTTTGACATTTCATTTTCACAATATATTTTCAGGCAGAATTGTGAATTTTACAACCGTAAATGCCAACCAAGCTGTAAGTAGTGTATTTCTGCATATGTTTTAAGCATTTCAAAAGTAGCCTATCTATTCGAATTTGATTATTTTATCAAAATATTGCCATTGATGAATTATAATTTAACATACATATAGCAATATGGCAAAATATTTTCCTTTAAAAGACGACTTGTAAGTCAATATTGAATTTTCGAAAATAGTCAATATTTGCATCATTTGAAACCCATTTTAAAGTATTCTACACCTTTCTGGGCACTGGAAAGCGTTATCTTAATATTTAGTTTGCAGGTTTGATGGCGTATAGCATGTCCAAGGCCGCTGTAGCACATATGACTCGCTGTCTGGCTTTAGGTAGGATATTCGTCTCCAGATTTTTCTGTTGAAAAGACGTGAACAGATAGTTGCTGCATATTATTGATTTTGTGCAACTTCGTCACCAGATTTTCTATTAATGTGAACGGGTCGTTGCTTTAAATTAGTTATCTTCGTTAAAACTACCATGTATATGTCATTAATCCGTATTATGTATTCTAGAGTTGGCGCCTAAAGGTGTACGGGTGAACAGCGTGAGGTAAGCAACGGTCAAACATACAAGAATATATATTACAATATTCGTATTTTAAAGGGATAACAACTGTTCATTTTGGTGGGAAAGTGCCATAAAATGGATTTTCCTGAGGTAAAGGAAGATTTTTCCACACTTACCAATGGTTAATGTTCCGACATTCAAATAAATTTAGTCATGTTATTTTTAAATAATCTCTAAGGGGATCGTAACACACACCAGCCATCTATGAAGATTCCAGATTAATTACGCTATGTGCAGTTTTGATGATAAAATGGAATTTATTATTTTTCTATGAGTTGTTGACAATGTATTTATTGGGAAATATGAATCTCATACGAAGAGTTGTTATCCCTCTAAGCGAAGACAGAAGAAATAGCATTGGATCAAATTGTCGATTTATGACACTATTACGACGTACAGATACATCCATCTTCCTTGATATGGGGGCTTTTTTTTCATTAATAAATATGTGTCCGTACATCGTCTATTTTTTATTGTTTGTTTTTACAGTCCGAGTACTATATCTACCAATTTGCACACCAGTGCCGGTCTCGACAAAAACCTTCTGGATCAGGTGAGCATGTGTGTTTGTATGTGCGCACGCGCGTTTGTAGGCGCACACGAATGTTATTATTTAAAGCATTGTCTAGGAGTGTTTTTTGAATAGGAAGAATGTAAACCATTGCACCATGTTATTGTTACATGTAATATACCATTTTTTCTTTTACCTATGTTAATATCCATGTACTATGGTTAATAGATATTTCATCTTTTGACAGTTTTTTGAAAAGTGCAAAAATACCCATGCTCTGGGACGTATGGGACTACCCCACGAAGTGGCCAATGCAGTGGTTTTCTTGGCATCCGACGCTTCCTCATTCACTACGGGGATGACCATTCCGGTCGACGGCGGTAAACACGTTATGTGTCCGCGATAAAAAAATATTTCTTGGATACGACGGATTAACTCAAGATAAAACTTACATAATGAGTGAAGGGGCATACATATATCGTTTTGAAAATATCATACATCAATGCATGAAAGTTTAACATAGAGCGACATTTTGTCATCGTTTCCACTGCAGACTATTCAAAACGCACTAAGACGTGAATAACAGAAATGGAAACAGGCAGACTTTTACTGTTAAATTTTCCATTATGGTATGACTTCATTTCGATTTCTATCAAATGTATGTGAAACAGGCGCATTTATTAAATCAGTATGTGAACACTTGCGTACCTGTACAGTTTTCTGCTTAATCACCCACGAGCAAGCCAAGTTTGATTGATATAATTTTTGCCCATCAAATTCCGGTGATGACACTACCCCACTTGGAGCATGCAGTTCCACGGGGTTTCCGGTACATCCCTGGGGACTGGCTGGCTTGGGTGTCCCGGGGGAGGAGTTCAAGATAGTTCCTAGTAGAAATAAAACTACATAAGCTGTATACTGATTATAACATGCTGTTTAAAAATAATCGAAATACATGCACATGTATTTCTGATCATGTTACTTACAATAATGACAACCTTGGTTACTATGACATTGAGTTTTACAAAAAATGTGCAGAGTTAAATATTTAAAAAGATAATATAGAGGTATGATGTTAAATTCGTTCACATGGAAAGTCTATTTTCTAAAAATCTATTTTCTATTCGCGGTATCTTGTAATCACGGTCCCTGTGCCCTGAATATCCCGAGAATTAATTACAGCTTTGGAAGTAACTGGCTCGCGCCGCAAGTAATTACGCCGCGGGATATTCAGGGCACAGGGACCGTGATTACAAGATACCGCGAATAGAAAATAGATTTTTAGAAAATAGACTTTCCATGTGAACGGAGTCTTAACTGGTAGTAACAAACACACTGCGTTCTAGATAATCGGTCTTGTTAAATCCCACGATTTAACAAACTTCAGTCCTTCTCCTTGGCTCGGTTTTCAGTTTTACATGCTCATGGTAAATGTACCTTTTAACAGTGGTAAGGGTACCGTGAGCATGTAAGGCCGAAAACTGAGGCAACCCTTCCCCTATCTTTTACTTTAAAAGCTCAAGATATAACTAAGAATAATGGCGTTAAATTTAAACAACGTGAAAAAGGTCATCTCCTCTCTTTCTGAATTGTTTCTTAACCTACCAGTCCAGGGTCGGTATGTTATCTTGAACCCACGACCAGTCTTGGAACTGTCACTAGTAAACTCGAGAAGAACGACCGAGCTATTTGTTATAATAGCCGCTGGCAAGTTCTTTCCACAGTACTTAACTTTAGATTTCATTAAAAAGAAAGAAAAATCAATTACCAAATGAATGAATAAACAAGGCATTAATTTAAAATGCAAATTGCAGAATTAAAGAAATCCCTTCAATAGTGCTTAATCAATGTTGTATGTACAACAGCATAAATACCAATGGCTATAAAAGAGAGGGCACGATATAAGTGTCGTATGAGTATAATGAACTAGGGACAATGCATCATTTTAGACAATACGACGAAAAGAACTGTTACGTTCTCTCTGCAATGATACATAATTCAAAGAAAGGAAAGGATAAATGAGAGGGAAGCATTTTAATGTTTTTAAATTATGTAGCCCCACTCCATTTGTTTGCCGACATCCTGATGAAGTCGTACGGACAGTTCATGGCGTCTCCCTCCACGTCCAGATCTTCAAATATCACCATAATTGCCTGGGAAAATTGACATGAAAGTAATTAAAGTAATTAAATATTTTACCTTTATTCATTACTTTGCCTGAAGTTTTTACGTTAAAACATAACTATAAAATGAACGTCGAAAATGGGATATATATATATATATATATATATATATATATAACATTGGTCAAAAAGGTTTTCCCACCCCCATTTCCATGTACTTTTATTTACAAATGATCACCTCACAGCTGTGAACTGTTAGAAATAGTGCATTTTATTACGGATACCGTGTCTAACATGATTAATGGTTAAAAAAATACAAATTAGTGGTGAAAATATACACATTTTATACCATTTAGTAAAATTTATAAGAGGTACCCCCTCAAATCGACTGTTTCACTGTGACTTCTACAGATGTAAAGAAATGTCTATAAAATTGAAAAGACACCATCAAAGGTCACCAAATTCACACACAATTTGACCAATGTTGTTTAGTAATGCTAACAGCAAGATACAAAACACCTAGTATTGACTATAACAATATGTTTTGGTACATAATATTTTTAACTTTTTAAAAAGGAGTTATGATATGTAAAAGTATATATGATAATAGGTTATAAAAGTTCTCCGCTAACAGACAAATTTGCAACTTCTCAATCGGTCGTTGTCACAGAAATTATGGCCAATTGTTACTTTGTGATTGAACTATCAGTTTTGACCTGCTGTGTTTGCGTTCTGACACGACCTCACCTGTTTGGGGTTAGGTCGTATCTCCCACGTACAGTGAACATTGACGGGGTAATTACTGGGGTACTGTGGTGACGTAATCGTCCCACTAGGTGACGTCAGCTTAATGAGACCTTGACATCCCGACCATGATGATCCAGTAGAGGGGCAAAGCACCGCTAGAAAAGGAAGAGAACATTTTTTAATCTATTTAATCTAAAGGCACTGTCGCCAATGTATACACTTATTGCTTCAGAGACAAACCACAATTGACATTCATGAACTTAATGATATTAGGAGGACAGAAATGATTTTGGTCATGTCAAAAATTTTGACAATCTTGATACAATTTACGCTTGCCTACCCGAATTTTTTCATATATATATATATATATATATATATATATATATATATATATATATATATATATATATATATATATATATATGCCCTTGGGTGACGAAAAAAATAAATGAAATCTGAGACGTATAAACTGCGGTGCCATGTCAGTCAAACTTGTCGTAATTGAGACCAAAATACATCTCCGTTTGAAGAAATATTTGCACTGGCGGTATTCTGCTTGAGGGTTTTGGTATGTTATTCCACACAAACGTAGCTGCAGGACAGAAATCGTTATTCGAAATGAAACTCGTCCCAAGAGCGTATAAGGTAAAATACGTACCAAAAATCGACACACCTATTACGATCCACCAGCAACTGGACTCCATTTCGTGGTACTCACGTTCACCTCATTCAATCAGTATACAGTTGCTCTACTTATGCATTTCTAAATACAGAACTTTGTAAACAGTACACGAAGATAACTCTATCGTGCAAACTTTCTAATCTAGCTTACATTTTGGTTGGGTTTATCTTTCGAAATATTTTGAAATATGTCCACAGAAAACTACTTGTAATCTACGTTTTGCTAAGGCTAATTTTGAATAATCGACAAAACTCCCGTCTTAAGTCTTATATACCCCGTATACCCACCCAACAGTAACACCCAGTTACACCGTCTAGAAAGAAATTTTTAATAAAATCTTTCGTCCATGTTATATAATAGGTCAATATATTTTGATGGATAACAACAAAAACTGAAAAGTACATATCACCGATTTTTATTTTTGAACGTCCTCTACAAATTTATGTCTACAACGTACACTGTATGTGAGAATATGTCACTTTGAGCGCAAACATACAGTAATCTATCCTCATTGTAGGATATCTGCCAAACTTATCAGAAAATCAAAATAACAAGTAATGCCTTCACTGAGAAAATCTAATAAACTTTATAACTTCTTATAGGCAACGCAAATTCACCAAATGCTCATTAACAGAAAGGTCAATACTTCATATACAGAAAGCTTTACATAAAAATCGGTAAAAACTAACATTATATTCGAGCAACATTCTCAGCTGATCATCAGATGTTAAATTGTAAATAATCTGTAAATAACATATCCTATAAGGAAAAAAACAACTAATTCTCTAACTAATTGTGATAATAATAACAATAATTGTATCTGGTTAAATGGTTGCATCCCCCCACCTCTGTACATCTGGAAGACATTGGATTTGCTGCTCCTCCTGCAACCACGACTGCATGGAAGACGATATTGCACCATACCCCTGCTAAATATACTTAAAATATAGGATGAAAAGTCATGTTGTTGGATTAATTTCCTCTCATTTACTCATACAGTGCACTTGTTTGTGCTGTTCAAGGTTTATTTTGTTTAATGCCCTTTAATTCAGTTATCTCACCTTTCTTTAGCCAGTTCTAAACAGTGTATGTGTCATGTACTGAGTAACATTGTCCTTTATTAAATTTTCTCACTGAATTACATAAAAACATAATATAATGACACTTAAAAAGCAGGGTAGTTTTAACCTGAATATAACTGCAGTATTCCGCCTGGTACACTGTTTTAAGATAAAAAAAAAAAAAAAAAAAGATACCAGTAGAATCTGATATGAATTTTGTCATGTAGCTTTGTGCATTCTCTCTACTGCGAGTCTGGACACAAATCAAGAGATGTAATCGCTATTTATCTGTAAAACATATCTCTGTGTAAATGTTAATAAACCACGAAAATAACCAAATGTTACCAAAAACTCTTTAACTTAAAGAAAGAAACTGTTGTTGTTGTTTGTGGAGTATCTTATCTGAAATCCTGTTGTAGCATTTCTGTTCAAAATTTCTGTTTGATATTTTGAGTCAACATCACAAGTTGTTATTGTACTTGACAAAAATGCACTGAACAACATTTCAGGATATTTCATGACTTAAAGGCATGTTGTCCTTTATACATATAACATATTTCCATTCTAAAAATATCAACTTAAAATTATGCACCTTTATCACCATTTTCAATTATTTCATTTACCCTGTTACAGTATTTTTACATACTTATTTTCTACAATATATTTAACTAAATATAAACACATTTTAATTCTCCAACAAGTTAATTCATTCATCTTATTTACCATTTCAGCTGTTTTAATGCTATATCAAATTCTAAAGGCATGAATGAAGGTAATTTCTCCTCCCCACCACTCAAAAATAATAGATAAACAAATACAATAAATTGCAGATCTAAAACATCCTTCAGAACATAAACAACTATGTACAACTGTTCTTTTTTAACCTTCTATGAGAACAGAACACATACTTTTCCTTTTAGGACAATTTAAAGCAGATCTTAAAGCAGGAATCAAAATTGAGCAGACTTGTGAAATGTAGACAGGGATCCTGAGCAGAGTGTATGATGTTGGCAGGCATCCCATTACCATACACTGCACTTGTGAACTGGGTTCATCTTGCTTCCCAAGGGACAGGAGAAAGTTTCTGAAAACTCGTGCAGGTTTGACAAGGCACCATTCACTCTGAAAAATCATAGATGTGCCATGATGATTATACATTGTGTCTGGTCTAGAACAGGGTGAAAAGTTGACAAGATTGAGTTGAAAATGTGTACTTTATTTTCACCAGCAGAATATCTCTACTGGTACATGGTAACAAAACATGTACACCAAGATATGGGTCACTATGATAACAAGAAACACATTTCTCTTTTTCAAAGCCTCACTATCACGCATAAGGTTGCCTTGCATTAATATTATATTGGTGAAAGACCATCACGTTTGTAATTTCACACTGAGTGGGACAAATTATCCATTCAGTCACATAATTACATGTTAGGACCTCTCAAAGTGCAGTGGTATAAACTGTATTCCTGAAGTATTCTGCTTTATGTGTGAAGGCCCTTTGATACATATCTCAGTTTGATGTATTGAAACTTGTCCACGGCCTGCGCTTTGAACAATAAGACAATTGCACTTGCATTTCCCTAACATGCTCACCAGCATTTTAATTCCTTTCAGTGCATTCATCTAGCAAAAGTGCAAGTACAATCATGCTATTGATGGAAGCTACGCCTAGATATAATTATACTCGCATACAGTGGACAACTGGTGTTGATACTAGTGCTAAATGTCTCACCTGTATTTTGGAGGTCCATGTTCATCAGTTATCAAAGCTTGCACTGCATATTCTGGTGTGTAGTAGGAGCACCATATCTGAAAGAAACATATGCACAGCTATTGGCTTGACAATGTCAACTACCCTTGGAAGATATACTTAACACATTTAGTGTTGCAAAAAAAAAAAAAAAGTGGTAAAAATGCCATCCAATAAGTTTTTCACATTACTTAAAGCGTCTTGTAACTGTCTTAATTTTCTTCAAAAAAAAAAAAAAAAAAAAAAAAAATTCAAATAATTGTAACTTAATCACCACAGTAGTGTTTTAACTCAGTAAACAAAACAAAACAAAACAAAAAAAAAAAAATGAAATAAAAATAATATGTGTAAGTATTACCTTTCCAAATCCCATGAAGAGCAGTTGGTTATTTGTGGCATTCAGACCAACAAGTCCCTGCTCCCTGGCATGCTGTCTGCTCCATGCCTGATAGGCCAGATAGGCCATCTTAATGCCACCATTATCAGCTATATTCTCTCCAAGAGTAGTAAGACCATTTACCTGAAATAGGAGTATAATTGAGATTTTAAGTCTATTAAACACCCATCCTGGTTTCTATTCCGATCAATATTTATAAATAAAGATTTGCTGGCCACAGAAACATGACATCAGGTACTGCTAGTGGGAACACACTTTTGAAAAACTCCTAATTGCAGACAGTCAGTAACATGATTGTGTAGCTTGTAAAAAATAACGCTTATTTTACTGTTTTTAGTGTTGCTCAGAGCAAAATAAGTTACTAATAATTTCTAATAAAAGCATTTTTACACATTGCAAAAAGGCCAGTCACTGATAGGCCCTACCTTATGGCCCCTGATAGGCCCTACCTCATGTCGCCTGATAGGCCCTACTGCCCCCCCCCAATGGGCCCTACCTTAAGGCCCCTGATAGGCCCCACCTTATGTCCCCTGACAGGCCCACCTTTTGCCCCCTGATAGGCCCCACCTTATGCCCCCAATAGACCCTACCATATGCCCCCTAACAGGCCCTACCTTATGCCCCCTGATGGTGTACTGGCTGTACTGATCCACCATACATTTAGTTCTCTTCTTGAATGCTTTAATGGAGGCATTGTTCCACCACTGGTGCATGTTACCATACTTGTCATAGTTACGACCTGAAATTATAATGAATAAGAACAGTTTTATTGTTTTGTTTGCACCCAACATAAGAATGTGAGTCAAATGCCAAAGTATTTAACCTAGGGTAAAGAAAAGTTTATTAATTTTTATTTTCCTCTAGCAAAATTTCTTTGTTTTTAGAAAATCAGGTCAATTTTTTCCAAAAATAAAATCTATAAGTTCCTAAACATATCAGCTTATACACTGCTATTAGAAGCAAAAAGGGAACAAAAATCTTCAAAATGTACCTGAGCTATCAAAAGCATGTGTCAACTCATGACCCATTACCATCCCTGCTGCCCCAAAACTGTAAGCCCTGATGGAATAAGAAAATGTTTGTCTAAATATTCAAATCATGAATTAAAGGAAACACTTTGGAACACAACATTTTCTTTTAATCTTAGCTTCAATGTCTTAAACATCTCTGTCTTTCAGATTCATACCTACAAAATTTACTATGAAGTGCAATTACAAACCGACTTATGTGTGTATTTGATCAAAAATATAAAACTTAAAGAATATGTGATAAAACTAGTAGTAAAGTTCCTACGGCTTGATATAATTGAATTAATGTCAAAAAATGAAAAGAATCCAACCATGTATTTATGCCAGAGTGTATTTTATGTTTTAAAGATGGCTCCTCATTGTCACAATCAAATTGTGTAATTATTAAAGTGAATTTTTGAAAAGGACTTAAAGCTGATTATTTTCCATCATCATGTGGGGTTTAAAAGATGTGATAGGCCTAAGGCCAGTACTTACATAGGGAATTCACTATCATAGAATGGAGACTGTAAAATGCCTGCTGGGAAGGCAATGTAGTTGTACACTGATGTATAGTAAGCATTCACTACTGCTGGAGTCATGTGCCATCTGGATCACAGAAAACATTATGTTACACTATAGTTGCCATGTGTTAAACTCTATACAGGTTTTGAAATTCTAAGCTATATACATATATATATTCTAATATTCTGATTTCAGCATTGCTTATACAAACTATATTGTCTTTTTTCTTCAGGTCCATCTGATAGAGATAAGTGTTCTAAATAAAGAAATATGGTTAATATACTAATATCGTAACAGAAATAAAGTAATATCTATTATGTTTGGTACATAAACATAAGCTGTCGTCTTCTCTTCATCAAATTTCCCCATCCACTGTTAAAATATCAATACATCTTACTGTCTTTTTCAATACAGTAATCATAAAAAATTAAATAGTATACAAACTCATATCTGTCTGGTGGCTTTCCTCTCTTATCAAGGTTTTTCCTTTTGTAAAATCTTCTCAAAGCTAATGTATTATCAAACAGTGATGAGGTCACAGTCAACTACAAAAAAAAGAACCAAAATATCATCAACTTTATACATTTCCTTGCTTTCACACAATATTTCTTTCAAAATAATCACAAGTGTTAAACAATTAATATAATTTTAAATTGAAACAAGCTATATAATCATAATAATGATAACAATTATGCAGGATTTTATTGCTTTAATTTCCAACGTGATTTTTGTCATAATCTGACAACCAAATTAATCCTTTTGCTAAGCTCACAGGGCTTGCTGTGGTTATTGCCTTTTCCTTATTTTCTGGTGACATATTTTCTTATAAATAAATAAATAAATAATCTTACATTCTGGTAATATTTGTCGAGTTCTTTGGGAATAGTGATCCACTCCGGATATCCTATCTGCTGTACTACAGCCTGAGCTTTATCCAGTGCTTTGGCTTGGGTGTCCTTGTCCATCCAGCTCACCTTAGGGAGATTATCGGTGAAAGCATCGCGGATATATTTCAGTATGGTTTCCACCTTGAAGAAAATCATAGTACTTCAAGAATAAAGTGTTTAAGCCTTTGGTTTCCAAGAAAAAAAATCTGCAAATTAATAATGAGAGTTAATTCATTGACATCTTGGTGCAATCAAACAAAGATAAAAATCACAACAGGCAATATGACATCATATAAATATGAAATAAAAACATGCTAATAATGTGTAACCCAGCACAACAACAAATCTCAGATTCAATACAAACCTGATTTTTTTGCTCTTTGGAGAATTTCTTTTCTACGAACAAAGCTCCCGTGGCAAATCCAACAGAACTGTCCACTTTAGAAACACAGTTTTTCCATCTTGGTGGCTCACTGGAGACACCCTTTTCTACCTTATTTATAATCAGCAGTGCCTGTCTAAATGCTAAAGAAGCAGAGCTCAGCAGCTCCTGAATGGTCTGCCATACCATATAGCTGGCAAGTATACTGGAATGACAGAAAGATATAGAAATTAATTTGAATGCTGCAATACAATTAATTAAAACAATGATTTCATATATTACTGTTAAAAATGCTGTGACCAGATTACTTAATGTCAGCAAAATTTTTTGGCTCTCCAAGCAAACACACAGACATTTTTTTCAAATAAAAACAACAACAATTCCCTTACGCATGATCAGACTGCTTGACAATCTCTGCCATCTTTTTCATGTAGTCTGGTGTACTAACTAAAACACTTTCGGATGCCGAGATACTGGTGTTGAACATCCTGCTCATGTACACTGTTAAATCAATCTGGGAAGAAAACAAAGGTTACAGTATATGTTAACTAAAACAAAAACTATTTAATGTGTAGAAAAAAGTATTAAATTGCAGTGTCACAGGTGTTAAATGTTGATTTATCGTATGCATTTGTATTCAAAAACACTATCATTTCCATCTTTTCAAAGCATATGCTTACACTAATCTCAACATGCACATACAGAGAGGCAATCTATATTCTCCTCTTATCAGGAAAAAATCATGTTCACACACACACACACACACACACACACACACACACACACACACACACACACACACACACACACACACACACACACACACACACGACATGCTGAAAACTTTTCAGAAGAACTGGACATTTGGACTGGCAGTAATGAAAAATTTGCCGGACCGAATGGATATTTGTCGGACTGAAAATCACGCTATTCATTTGAGACAGTGCGATTAGATAGGTTACTTTGTTTATGAATGTAATAGGTTTGAAATGGAAGGGAAAAAACGCTTTGGGTTTTATATAATTTTATTCAGGGGCGGATCCAGAGCTATTTACTGACTGTCTTCCAACTTATCTTTGTTGATTCTTCCTCCAATTTTGACCGTCTTCCAACAGAAAAAATTAGATATCCGTCAACGTAAACTTGAAAATCTGACCGTCTTCCGGAAGACCCAGAAGACGGCCTAAATCCGCCCCTGTTATTAGTGAAGTATATTCAAAATTGTGGTTTTTGAAACTCTTGTCAGTCCTTTGGACAGACCAAGTCCAATTTTTTACCAGTCCAGACAAATTTTCTCGGTCATGACCAATTGGACCGACAGTTTCAGCATGTCCGACACACACACACACACACACACACACACACACACACACACAGACACACACAAAAAATTATCTTACAGTGTTCCCCATGCTGGCCATCAGTTCACCCACTGTCATCTTGTGGTATAGTGACTTAGGATCAGTCATGTTCTCCTTTGGTAAAAAGCTCTGCAAAAATGTGGAGGTATTCAGTAAATATAGTGGATCAAAGTTATTAAGATGTATTTTCTATCTGTATGAAAGTAAATATGCTGTTGATTTTTATCTAATTAAACAATTTTCCTCACCTTCGCAATTTTAGTCTCAAATTTCCATAAATTCTCCATCTGCTCAGCATTGAACGTTTCATTTTCAGATCCAAGAAGCTTCAAAGTAGTTGCACCTAACTGTACGTAGGCTTTATGGAACTTTTCTGAAGTATTCCTAATATACTCTTCACGACTACCTAATGTCAGTCCAGCCTGTTCAAACTGTTAAACAAAACAAAACAAGAATTTATGTTAAAATAGCAGTATCTTGAAAACCAATACTAGCCAATATTTTTCAATCAATGAATCAATGTTAAAATGAACAATGTGGCAATGGGTGAAAATCAGTTAACATGTGTTAACCCAAAGTGTCTAATATTAACAAAATATAACTTGAGAGGGATAATATTCATTTATTTATTCATTAATTGATTTTTCATTCATAACATTTATTATTACTTCATTAATGTATCAGTCTGAATTTAGACAAAAACAAATTCAGGCTGGAAATAAAACTTGAAATCTCCCAGAAGATACAGTTAAAAGTGCTACAGTATTTCTTCACTATCTGGTCATTTGGTGATAGATTAAACTGATATCAAATAGTCCTGGTGTGAACTCAGCACTAACAGTTCATTTCTAACTGTTAATCTAACATTTCTAGGTGAAACAGTGGGTTAAGGGCATATAGCAGTTGGCAGACAAGCAGTGTTCTCATTACCTGCACTATGTTCAGAGAGCTATTCTTGTCGTCAGTGCTCACAGCCATGCTGAAGAATGGAGAGCCCTGCTCCAGGTGAGACTTGACAAGTGTGTCCATAAAATTCCAGCTGGATTGACTCCAGTTACCAGAAACTGGATCAGATGTTAGGGGCCAAGAGCCCAGGTCTTTAATCATCTGAAATAGATTTGTGAAGGTTAATCTCAACTTTGTGACAAAAAAAAAAATAAAGAAAATGATAACTGATTCACTAATCTGATTAGGCATTTTTTTACATTAAGACATGGCAGAATAACAAAACCAAACCACTATATTTCCAATATCAATGGAAAAAAGAATTACATGTGTTTGCAGTTTCTTCATGTTGTACATTTCAAAACATATGTTGCTATTCAAAGTTACAATGCGATTCCTGGTAGACACATGTTGACAATACAATATTAAGACTTGCTACATGTATATGTGATTACAACTCATTAGATTATGCTCCAGCATCTAATTCACTAACCCACACCATAATGATGTAACAGTGCAGGGAAGTAATGATCAATGCAAGGTAATTTTGATGTAGGTACATCATACATTTTGCTAGGGTAAGTAACAATGCAGACATTTAAAGAACCAACCCCTATATGTTACCTTGAGCAATGGAGTAGCACCAGCAACCTCAATAGCAGATGTATCCATACAAGAGGTGAGCAAATCCTTGGCTTTTTTCACAGCTGTGGAGTTTTCACCTCTAAGAAGATTACCTGGTTCTGACAAAACCTGAATCAATCAAGACAGTACATCAGAATTGCATCACATATTTGTATCTGTGAACTCTACATACAAACAAATGAGTAACAATAACAGTGTTCATAATTTCAGTTACTAATCTTTTGTCATAAATTTCTTTTCTACATCTTTTTTTTCTTGTGACAAATTCTACTTCATTTTCAAAAATCACATAATTGTACAAGCTATCAATTTATGATGAATTATTTCAGAAACCTAGCTTTCTAAACTTGCCATTTTCAGGAAGGCCGAGTTCTTGTCATACACTTCTGCAAATGATGTCCATTTGGGTTTGTCTGGTGGAATTATTCTGTTTTTTACCCAATTTCCACAAGTGTATTCATAAAAGTCATCACAGGGATTAATTGTGAGATTCATGTCCTTCAGCATGGAACCGCTTGCTTTCACACAAGATGGAGTTAAACATCCAACATTCTGTTAAAACAAAATACTTCAAATCACAATATATCCACGATTATATGATGTCTACAAAAGCAATAATTAAAATAGTTTTATCAACTTACTATGAAAAGTTACATTCTGTAACACCATTTTCCACAAGAAAATGAATAATTTACTCCTAATAGCTAAATAGCTAAATCATTAACAGAAAAGAAAAAAAAAAGCCATTTGCGAACAGTGGCCAAGCTTGAGTTTTCCTTCTTTTTCCAGCAAGGCCAATTGTCCCTCAGATTTTTCTTCACACAAAGGTATAACTTGAATGAATGGCACCCACCTGTTGTATACTCTGGAAATGCATCAGGACCACAAGGATAATGAGCACCACTATCACAGCCATTGCTATCACCAGCAGAGCACCCAGCTGCTTCTCTGTCTTGCTCCATTTCGATTCTTTCTCTTCATTCAAAGGTTCTAGGAAAAAGCAATAAAAACTGCGTTAGGTTTTTTTTTCTCTATAGAGTTGATAAATTATTGCTATTAAGCTAGGCTCTATAGACTATTTCATTTTTGTTGTTTAAAACATTTTAACTGTCTGGATAACAGTCTGACAGTTTCACAAAAAAAGAGAATAGAAAAAAAATTACATAAAATAAATTAGTCTAAATAGGGCACATTTACATAAATATATCATGACAAATGTACCTACTTAAGCATAATATCATATAATCATATATATTATTCTTATTTAGATCAGTATTATTATGACCTAGACAGTTTTAAGAGGCAAATATGGATGACACATACAAAGATCATCTGATTATATATATATATATATATATATATATATATATATATATATATATATATAAAGTAAAAAAATTCAGAAACATTGTAATTTTGAATAATTATAAAATAACCATATGAGCTAAGGTAAATATTTTAACCAAATATTGATGGATAATGCACCCACCATTCTTTATATTTTGAAATTTTGCCAAGAAAGAAAGATTTTTACTGTCATGGAAATGACAAAGTTTCAGCAGTTCAACTTAAGTTCAACTTGAATCCAAAAAATTTATTACACAAATCTGGAAAAACAGAATGGAAAAAAATATATTCCACTTGAACTGCAATTTGTATGAAGACCATTAACAAGTATAAATGCCATTCTACACTTTGCTACATGCTGGGAACCGAACATTTCCTCTCAACCTTGGCAAAAATGGTGGTTCAAGGTTGTCCTTTTAAGTTTGTGAGAGCATAGGATGTTTGACTAACTGTGGACTTTTTGTAACAGCAACAATAAACATTTACTTAAGTATTTAAATCGTGGCTTGTTTAAAGACACAAACACTTTGACATCTATGTTTATAAAGTAACAACAACTAAAATCATACTTGTTTCATTAGAGTGTAATAAGACTGTGGCAAACTTTAAATGTAGCCTTAAGACCTCTACTTCATTCACATCACAACTTTAAACGCCCCAATATTTACAGCTGCTTTTTTTCTACATGGGCTTTACATACAGTGTTTAGAACCAATTGTTTTAACTCCTAATAATAAAGTTTATTCAACTAAAGAGATGACAATGTTTTCCTTTTAAGCAGTTCAAGTGGTTAAATCCAAAAGACATTAATTTGTATACAAAGGGGTTGGCATATAGCCCTGCCTTGTTAGCTTTCTGTAAGGGAGCCAAATTTTACCATTCCGTTTTACTGTCCCTACCAAAACATGTAATCTGACAGGGTCCTCAAACTAATCTGAAACTCCAGAGTGACACCAAGTTTTGTTCAAACTGAACTCTTTTGAAACAACTCCCAGTAGCTGGCAATCTTTTACTAATAAGTAATTCTGCCATGAAACTTGTTGCACATTTCCAGTTTTATCTTTGCTCTTATTGCTTCAGTTTAAGGTGAAAATATTAAATAGGTGGAATCAGATCAGAAATATCTGGGATACTGTATGCATTGAAGCTCTTTAGAAATTAAGTCTGTTTTGATGCCTGAATAAACCATTTCTTGATTCTTCAAAATTTGCTGAATTCAATAGTTAATAATGGTCATCATCAGTGCACTATATAGATCATATTTTCACATTTTTAAATCTTATGCTCAATAAAATAATTTAACACAAATCACAGCTTGATCTTTCAAATATTCCTAACCTCTAAAGTCACTCTTTATTTCAAGAAATGTAACTTTTGATTGATTTTTGTACATTTGAAAATATTTCGTTTTGCATGCAAATACCCCTTCTACTGCGTGAGAACATCTGAACAAATTGAAAAAGTCACCATTTTTTCAACAATTACATTATTCACAAAACTGAACATTCTTCTACTGACACTATTAGCTGTTGGACTATTTGTGATTGAGGCAAACAAGCCGAATAAAAGGAATCGTATATTAACAGAGTAGCTTGTATATGTATCAGCATTTCTAATCAAATATTTTCTAGCTTCATGTATGCTATATACAGTACGCTACACAGAATATGCAATTTGATCCTCACATTAACATCCTTTCTAAATTCTATACCTTTGTATCAATTCAAAATCATTAGTATCCAATTTGTTTACTTTTAGAGGTTAAACATGACAAGTTTAATATGAAATATCCTTTAAAATCCGTAGAAGTAACCATACATACAACACTTCCCATTTACCTAGAAAAGCACCATGGTCAGTATCTAAATCTTTTTTGTGCACTTTTTGTGTACCAATCGCAGGTAACAAAGGATATCCATATTTTCTTTATTAAACCATACTAAACAGCTGTTCAAATAAGCATGTACTAGGCCCTTTACTTAGAATCTGATCCATATATTGCTTTCATCTGTTTTTAAATGAAACTGTTATAGAAGTTACTTAATAAAAAATACTCCAATCAGAACAAGCTGAATTAAAACAGTGTCTCTTTGTTATTCCATTAATTTTAAATGAGGCACAAGTAAACAAAAAATATTAAAAAAATAATAACCACCATTCACAACAACATCATTTCAATGTTGCACTCCAAATAATTTTTCAACTTTCATATATATCTGTACCAGTTTTATTTTTCTCCCTGTCACAGTGCAGTGGTTCACAGCTGGTCTGCCTTTGCATTTCACCCATCACAACACTTGGCCCATACCCGGAACTTGTCAACTCCACTTCTTTATCAACCATTAATGATTCACTCATTTTTTCCAAGCTGCTAATTTTTTTTGTTCTGGCTAAAAAGCACAATTTTAACCTCACATAGAAATAATAAACTGCATCACACGAAAAACACTTTCACTGGTAAGCTCCTTTCTTAAATCTGGCCAAAACATCTTACCACATGCTGCTTTATAGCAACAGTCAAGCACCGAGAGTTCAAGCAATATAGGGACGCCTGGTCTTCATCCAACTCTGGGAAAACATTCACAAGTAAAAAGCAGAGTTCAAACTAAGATCAGAAAACCAACTAGTAGCAATATTTCAAAAAATCTTTACCATGTTAGAACCTAGCAAGCTTTTCACCTTTTAAAATTTTTCTTTCCTCATAATGATGTCATTTTAATTATTAAAAAAAAGTAAAACACATGGTCAGGGGAGTTTTGAGAGTGCAGGACTAATTTTATGGTCAAATTTTATCAATAAGTCAAAGTCTCTCATAATGACTATTAAGATATTTATGATAATTTAAAAAAAAATTAAACCCTTTTATTAAAAGAATACAACAGTTAATTTCTCTTATGGTTTAAATGTTATAATATTTGTAAACAGTGTTGAGATGTATAAGTGTAGCACAGTTTCAAGAAAAAAAATATTATCCATTATTTTCACAGTTCAAATATGTCCTGGTTTTAAGTCCTTTCACTCTGGCACACAATGGGAACACTTCCAAGGACACTACTGAGAGGAATTGAACTAAATGGTTCCGTGTACCTCAAAAATGAATTTTTTTTCATACTGTTTATAATTACCATCCAATGTCAACTGAATGTTTCCCTTTTAAGTAATCTCATCACCATATCATATCCCTCTTTCCAGATCAATTTTTATTGGTCCAAACAAACAAATTTTTACTTGTACAAACAAAACAACTTGACCTATAATGCAATAACTCATTTTATTTATCTGTTACAGCTCTTCTACTTTTGCTGTTAATCTAGATCTGCTACAGTTTAAGTGGTCCCATTATGTGTGGAAAAAAATCACTTGACAGGCACAATCTCGACTTGGAATTTTTCTACAACTACACAGTACATGTATCACTTTAATGTTTTGAATTTCTTATTTATCACAAAATTAACTTTTTTTTTTTTAAATAAAAAATTGCCTTCCCATGACCAGGTCTCCTTGTGTTACTCACAGCATTTAAATTCCAACTGGTATGGTACAGTGGATGCCCAGTGTATAAACCCTTTAAATGTGTTTTGAATACTAAAATACTATCACTAAATTGGATATATATAAAATCTAAAAGAAGAATATCAAATACTGATCATGTCTAATGGAAAGGATGTTGGAAAACAACATTACATATAATCTATGTAATGATTTGAGAACCAGTTACATTAAAAAATATTAGTTATAATTATCCAACTAAACAAATACAATGAAATAAACAGAGCAAATTCTGTTTTCTTGCATGTCAAAGATATGTTAGTGACTTGATAAAATTTGTTGTATATGAATCACAGGCGTGAGGCCAACATATGTATGTGAAATACTGATATAAAAATAGTTGAAGCAAAAGCAAAATAAAAAAACAAGAAGTTTAAATAGAAAAAACACAGAATTCAGCACTTCATAAAGCACTGAAATGCATATGATGGCCTTTTTCCTGAATTATCTGAACAACCTTTCATCACTTCAGCTATCTTAAAGACATTTTACATGCAAACAGGTAATTTTACATTACCATAACATGGCTAATGTGTTTAAAAAGGGACAGGTAGTATCCTTTGAAAAAGACAAACAGAAAAACAGAAGAAAACTGCACAAGTTGCCATGAGAACAAAAATGGGAACTATCCAGTATTTGAGAAAGAAATTTAATCATGTATCATGTCACCTTACAAGGAACAGACTATTTGCCACCTTCAATAAATAATAGACATTAGCTTTAAGCAAACAGGAAGCTGAACAAAAATATTCATCAGTTTCATTGGCGTATATATATATATATAATTCCCAAGAAAAGATTTTGCCTTTGTACAAATAACAATCTATGGATGTGATGGAGCAGGGAGTTATTTTTAATTAATAGAACACTACAGCCATACAATAAAAAGGTTTTAACACAATTTATAAGGTGATTAAATGTTTTCTAACTATGAGGCATGACATAAGTAGAAAACAGGTGTAGTCTTGAGCTCTTTAGAAACAATTTACTTCTTTCATCATTATTACACAAAACCATGAGAAACCAATTTCATAGCGAAAGTGAAAAACATCACAGTGTGTTTATCAAGTATCTAGTGTATCCGCAGGAACATGATTCATGCCTTTTTTTCTCAAAAGATTAATAATCTAGATAAAATGCAACACCTCAGTATCTGATATTCACCAATAAACCCCTTTTCCCCCTTATCTCAGCACTGAAAGTTTAAAATAAATACATGCTTTACTGTTTGTATCAAAATAAAAGTTTCACACTAGCATGACTCTATACATGTCTCCAAACATGCATGCACCTGTGAACTGATTGCCATCCCCTTTCAAAGTGACCACTTATGTGTTATATGAGAAAGAGTTTCTGTATGTTTACGCTCAGGATCATTTAATACTCATGAAAGCATGAGATCTACGTAGCAACCTCATCTCTGAGACCTGGGAACTGCTTTATATTCTAAACCACACTTACAAAAGGCAGACTCCAATGGCTGGGCAGTTCCCACTTATGATAATTTCTCTCAACACCAAGGGGTGTGTCCTGAAGTTGTTATTTAAAGAAGATACATTTAGAGCAATGGAATCTTACCTTCTTCATCTTCACTTCCACTTTCTGAATCAATGGGTACCTTTTCTGCATCTTCATCTTTGATATTCTTATAGCCTTCTGCAGCTAGGCGATTCCGAATCTTGTCCAAGGATTTAGACATGGTCAACTATGGAAGTTTATTATTTACTTATTCTCATTTATGGGGCAACTTTCTACAGTCCTTATACAGTCACAGAAGCAGCTATGGAAAAAAAGGATCAACTTTTTATATACTGTACATGACCATATTCCTGACTCTATGCATGTTTATCAACTGTTACCAAGTATCAGTACTTCACATCATATTAATCTGTTATATATAACTAAAATGTCCATAAATTTAACAATCAATATATTCACTCCCAGTCCTTTAATTATTCCACTAACCTAAACTCATTTTTGAAAAATTTAAGTTTGGGAACTTACCAGAAAGAATAGTAGAACAAAAAATTTAAACTAGTCATTAGTTTTTCTGAATACTTATAACTATTGTAACTCAAATAAATACCAAGCAGGTATCAAGTTACCCGTCTTTCAAAGTCCTAGAAATACCTTACTTGAAGAAAAATACTATCCTATTTCACCATCTTGACTTGACTAGAACTCCATCCTCCTCCATTTCAACATTCCTACATCAAACTATGTCCTGCCAACCTATATATTCACTGACCCACATTCTGTGCTTACATTTGCATGATAAAAGCACTATTGTGTTTGTATATTCAACAGGTAACTATCATTTATGGTCTAGCGAGTTGACAACAGAGGGCGCTGAAAACTGGTTTATATGGAGGAGTGGCCTAAAATGAAAATTGCCACATGGTCTGTTTACTCTTCCATCAAACAATTTGAATTATCAGCACTGAGACAACATATTATCATTCCACAGCTGTGGTTTTTTATTTGTGCAGAGGATCTGAAAACTAACCTGTGATAAAAAATAAATTAATCCTGGTACATTACATGCGTTTCATGTCACAATAACCAGTATTTATAAATTCTTAATCTGTTTCATCAGCTACTAGTATTTATACTTTCGTAACAAACATAATTTCATTTTAAAACTTTGCACCTTTAGTGTATGTGCTCTATCTTGCAGAGATCATATTAATATAAATACATATTGTACAAATTGAAAAGATTACACCTGTAACCTGAGATTTTAGCCCATATGCCCACATCTTTGCAGAGACTCCTGATATACATGTATAACAGCAATGCATTATTCAATTCACTTGAATAAAAACCTTTTTATTCCATTTCCAGCTTAGTACAATGGAAAACAGTGTCAATCTAAGATACCTAAAACCCAATTATATATATTTTAATAGAAATTTCAAATAATACTTGAATCTAAAATTAATAATACACAAACACAAAAAAAGAAAAAATGTTGATAAGAGACGAGATTCAAAAGCAAATTTAGCTTACCATATTCACCAGATGTCATTTTTCTACTTGTTTTGTTTAACACAGGTGCAATGCGGTCCTTCCTCTCCCTCTTGTATCATTCCTACCTCAACAAGTGGAGCGTCTACAGTATCTCCACTCAATTTATAATTGTGACTGGTCCTCATTCACAGTGCTATTTTAATCCGGCGGCATATCAAAAGCCCCACCTTTTATAATTATGTGTTACGTCATTCTAACTAATTTTACTTAATTTCATTCATCAGTTTCCAACCTACGTTCAATAGGGTGCGTTTTCGCCAATGTCCTCACACATAATTATAAAACTTAGCAAATAATTTTATTCCATAAGTCTTGGTTATAAATCCTATTATATGATAAATTACAGGACCCACAGCTGCATGAAGGATTCTATCATACTATCTTCTTAATCATAAATATAGAGTACCTGCATAAGGCAGACAACAATAATTTAGAAGAAACAATTTAAAGATGATACCCCAATAAGAACAAATATGTGCTACAGTATGCGCCTGCCACTTTTTTTCACGTCTTTCATCTCTCCTGCATTTCCACAGTAATATAATTTTCATTTCCCCAACAGGATGCAGGGAAATGATCAAATTGCCTCATTAGACAAACATGTCAAATTGGACATGGATGTCACTTAAAAATTGATGTATGGTATATCAAGGTAATAAAAAACAGTAGTTAGCTAGGAATATTATGGGAGTACGTTTACGGGATGTTTTTTCATCACAATAATTTCATTAAAAAAGTAATGATAATGTGGTATTAAAAAGGTCAGATCACTCTATATTTTACTTCTATATATAAGGGGAGGGGGTTGTATGGTTGGTGAAGCAGTTTCTAGAAATATGGAATATATCATTGTGACCTATTATTTGTGTGTACTCGCAGTGTGTCATACAGGTGTTATTTACTATTTGATCAAATCAAGCTGCTTCACAAAGGGCCAAGTACTAACTTAAAATATCTTATCCTCCAACATCAATTATTTTTAATGATAAAAGCAAAGCAAAATATCAACCTTTGGGCAAGTCTCATGTTTGATAAATTTGCGATAAATAATATATTTGCAAATGGGGCTGAAAAGTCCCACTGTAATGGTTTTGATAAAACTTCAGACACATCTTTCATCATTTTAAGCAATACAATTTTGCCCCCCCCCCCCCCCTCTACATCTCTGGGTACTGGTACTGTATACTGCCTGCTTAAAAAGTTGAGGACATTTACTAAATCATTCTAAGGGAAAATGCACTGAATTCACGAAATTGTCCATTGAGAAAACAATGTCCTGGGTATAGTAACAATTTTGATTTGTCCCTCAATGGAGTTTGGTTGCTATGTACCTAAATTATAGTTGACGTCAAGAAAAATTATTTATCTTTCAAATCGTTTCTACTTACTTCTGTATATGTCAATATCGCTATCTGAATCAGTGTCCATTAAATTGCTATATGTGTGCTCAGGATCTGAGCCATTCCTTGTTCTTGTATGTCTTTTCTTTTTCTTCATCCTGTATTCATGATTTTTTTCATCATCTTAAATTGATTAAACCTACAAAGAGAAAATATAGATGATAAGTAGATTGCTATATTTAAGATGACAAATGAAAATATTCTCACTGATATAGAAAAATAATAATAATAATAATAATTCAAAAAAAAAAAAAAAAAACAAACAAACGAACAAACAAATCAAACAAACAAACAAGACAGTTATCAGAAGCACACTGATTCAAGGGTCAATTGCTAGTGCTACCTGAATCTAACAGAAGGGTGACTAAATTAAGCCTTCTCACTTTTAATGACATAACTTCACTGGATGTCTTTGATCTAGCATAATTTAGAGTTAAATGTTAATCCTACTAGCAATGTAGAACCCAGCAGTACATATACCAACCTGTCTTGAACTATGAAGATACAAGTGATATAACTTCATGGTTTACAATCTATATTTAACAGAGATGTGGGAAAATACCATATGGTACAATACTGTCAATTATCTACTGTATATGGATCAGGACTTGATCATTTGAAAATATACCGACCTGTTAAAGGTAGCAGTCTATTTTGTCTCATGTATAAAATATTGAAAGTCATTACTGCTATGGCAGGCAATGTTGTTCATATTAATAAATGAATTCATCAATTCATTATTTTCCATATAATACAGGGGCGGATTTAGGCCGTCTTCTGGGTCTTCCAGAAGACGGTCAGATTTTCAAGTTTACATTGACGGGTATCCAATTTTTAATGTTGGAAGACGGTCAAAATTGGAGGATGAATCAACAAAGATAATTTGGAAGACTGTCAGTATATAGCTCTGGATCCGCCCCTGTAATAATAATAATAATAATAGCTTTATTACAATTGCAACCCACTGAGGTGAAGTACATGAAAGAAATTTAACAATGGTTGTCTGGTCATTTTGTGGCCAAGATGCACACTAGGTGTTGACTCTCTTGCCTCCCTTTTGAGGAGGGAGACCAGCTGCTGTGTGAGAAGCTCATAGCTAAGAAACAAACAATATATCTGTTGCTGCCACACTAGGAAGTTTCCCCTGCTTCCACACCTAAGTGGTAAGTGACACGGGAGACCCTTTCTGAAGGACTTGTATGTCCCTGGATGGGGTGGAACTCAAGACCTACTCCAGAGACAGATACTCTACCCACAAGGCCATCCTGTCAGTTCTTTGATAGGGCATACATAGGATAGGGTTTTTAAACCCTAACCCACATAAAACAGTTAAAACTGTTCAATGTGGGGAAAATTGATGAAGTTGCCAGAAAAAAAATCATTTTTTACTATATGAAGGTTTAACCCGCATTGTATGCCTTTAAATTGAATACTGTAATGAATATATGCAGGTATCATATGAAAAATTGTGGAAAACCAAGAGATAGAAGGCAGGACGATGGATAGTATGTGGTAACCTTAAAAGATATTTAATCATGAAATTTGATTTTGGTGAAGGTCAAGGGTAGCACTGGTACTTGTGGCACGTGAGTTGTATGAGAAAAGAAGGGGGTCATATGGACCATGTCAGTGAAGAATTTTCAGCTAAACCTGAGAACAAGGAAGAAAACATAAAACTTGATATTAAAAAATTCTCAAATATAACAGTTGGGGAAATTGCTTCAATTTATGCCCAATTTCTGATTTGAAAGCAGAGGTATTTCCTTACATGGAACATTAATGCAATCTGCAATAAGACAATGAAAAAATAGGACACTTAATGAACCAAGCAGGTATACTGTTCCTTTGTTAGAATGAGGTTAAAATACAAATACATTTTACTATACCATGTTTAATAACTTATCTAAATTCCCACAAAGCACACAAGGGAGGCGTGGCTGGAGGGAAGGCAAAATGCCTGTAAATTCCTGACATAGAAATATAAAAAATCAATTCAAAAATTTATTAAATACTCTGGATGAACTACAGGTACACTTGCTGCTACTACATTTGTAACTACTCAGGCAAAGGTTAAATGACGTTAAAAGGCATGAATGTACAGTTTGTACTATGTACTAAGAAAATCAAATTTCATTTGTTAGCTGACATAACCTGCTACAAGTAAAGGTACAATGTACAATATATCTAGGGGAAGGTAATTTGCTGTAGCTGCAGTATGAAAACCGTAAGCGTACTGGTACATACACTATGTACAGTGTACATCTACTGTACTGAGTACTGGTCAGCCAACAGCAGAGCATGTTCTGTCTTTACTCATAGCAGATCAATGGACAAAATGAACTATCTTGAACTGAAGCTCCATTAAAACCTTTTGTTATACAAAGACACCATCAGTATACTCATAGTTATGTGTAAATAATTACAATTTAGATCTTTCCAAATCCCATTTTGACTGTTTTTGCTGATATTGTTATTGATATTTTTGTAAGAAGTAGGATATTGTGTCATAACTATATCGTAATGTACAGTTATCATTTTCCGTTTGTACCTCTGCTTATAAAAATGATTTGAAATCAGAATATACAGAATACATTTGGATATGTTCACGGTACTCGTACCTGTACTACTGAGCCTGTACTGTAGATTACGCTGACTTGGAACGCAGATTACTTAAATGAACAGATACCTTGAGTTTTTTAAATTAATACTTATTTTTCAATACTGACGACGATAAACCATGAATAAAGTGCATGCCTTACATATATAGATCTATATACAGTTGTCAGCAAAGATATCTTAAATACACCCACCGTTTAAATTTCACATTCGCTCTGCTGGTCAGTGTTTTGATTTAATACTGAGACTAGTTAACAATAACGCACTTAGTTTCGAATTCATTTTTTCGTATTGCATTAATCTTGACATAATATCTAAATACGATATGATCAATATATTATAGGAAGATAACATCAGTATATAATTATTTTAAATATGAGCCAGTATACTGTAAATTTTTTAAACTATTTTTATAAAAATCAGCTTTGAACAAAGGCTAGCTTATATATGAGGCCTGTGATATTTACCTGTGGGTGGTGGATTTGCACTCCACGATAGGTATTGGCCGAACAGGAGCTGTTTCAACCGATATTATCTTTGCAAGGGAATATTACAGTCACACCTTCAAAATTCGAGTTGAACCAATTTCTTATGTCATTGAATCATCCAATTCACCTAATCTGCTGTAGAGAAGAACATGCAGTAATTTAGTATAGTTAAACTTAATGTAAACATTTTACTTTGTAGTGATATTTTATTTTTAGTAAAACTACAAAAGGCAGAAGTTTTGCAGTGAATGGCAAGGTATACAAGAGTTTATAGACGCTTGTTAAATATTTGTGTGTATATTATGATTGTCCCAGGTTTAAAATACAGGTTTGTGCATCATTTCAGACATGCTGAAAACTTTTCAGAATGGCCAGACATTTGTACCAGCAGTAATGAAAAATTTTGCGGACTGAATGGATTTTTGTCGGACCGAAAATCATTCTATTCGTTCGAGACAGATACTAACAGTACGATTAGGGTAGCTTACTTTGTTTGTGAATGTGATAGGTTTGAAATGGAAGGGAAAAACGCTTTGGGTTTTATATAATTTTATTAGTGATGTATGTCAAATGATGACTGTAAATTCAAAATTGCTGCTCTTAAAACTCTTGTCAGTTCTTTGGACCGACTAAGTCCAATATTTTACTGGTCCAGACATATTTTCCCGGTCATGACCGATCGGACCGACAGTTTCAGCATGTCTGTCATTTTAATGTTGCTTCAGTATGAAGAAAAAGGATCGATGGTAATTTGCCAGAAACTTAACTCAGGACATATTTGCTTAGGATCGTTGTTCCCAATATCCAGTTTCCCAAACTGAACTTTAAAAATATTTTTCTTAACATCATAATTGAAATTTCTATTGATAAATACATGTATGGTATGCACAAAACCTTTATAGATACTATCATACTAGTATTTGTTTTATTGACTTTCAGATACAATGATAAGAAGTCGTGCCCTCAAGTTGTGCGGGTATTTTCTCTTGGGAATACATGTTTTCTTTTTACTGGATGTGTTCTTCTTCCACTTCATAAGTTCAAGTAAAAAAGTATTGACACAAAATGAAGGCCATTCTCAGTCAGATTCTCAAAAACTATCAGTAAGTGTTGGCCACAAAATAAGAAAGACTGGAGCAGCAGGAGAGAAAGCCCACCAGGTGATATTAGATGAACTGAATAAAGACTATGCAGAACAGACTGATCCTAAGTTGATAACAGTTATAAAGGAAGACTGGATTGATCCCCCATGGGATGGAGCTGCTAGACATGTCAGCAGAAAATATCCCTCAAACAAAGAGACAGATGTTTTGAAGAAACTTCTGAAAAAGGTAAGTACACAATACTAGTACGATGATGCATTGTCAGAAATCCTATTTTTATTTTAAAGATTGAATTAATTTTTTAGTATTTATAGGTTTTTATTGAACATGACAGATATGCACATATCTTGTAAGTAAACAGTCTTGTGTATCTATTTTTCAGTAGAGTCATAATTTGTTGGGAGAGTTTTCACCTCAAGTAAGCAGTTATTAACAGTTATTGATTGCCAGGTAATTATGAGCTAGTTACAGCTGCACCACACTAAATTTATGTTAAAACTTTGTTAATATTTGCTTATATATTTCTTCTTCAGGAAAAAGGCTTCTTCTTTGAGTATATTGCTGGCTTGCAGTCTTTTACCCTGTACTTAGAACAAGAGAAGAAGTGGACAGGACTCCTCGTTGAGCCAGATTCAAAAGCATACAGTCTTCTGCAAAAGAGAAAAAGAAAGGCATATACAGCTAATGCATGCCTTTGTATAAAACCCTTTCCAACTTGGGTAAGAACGAATAAGGTCATGTGTTTCTTGTACTACCAGCATGGAACAGGGGGGCCATAGACTTGATGCATACTGCTTTCACCTCAGTTACTCTTAAATTTGGACAGTATATAAGAGATAAACATTTTAAAATCTGACTGTGGCCTTATTTTTATAATTCTTCTGTTTGAACAGAAAATGCTGCTCTTTTATATTCCTGTTCAACTGCAAACTCTTAGCTGGTGGTACATACCTGGAAGACAGCCTAGAGCTCTTTGAATCTGTGACTCTTGAGTGTTTTTTAGTTCACATTCACTTGAGAATTTTTAATAATTAATGCACTGAATCTTGATTAATTGCCCATTTTTCCCCAGTAATTTGTAGGTTGATATAATGCTTTTCAAATTATAGAAAGAAGAGACAACTATTCATTTTAGATATTTTTCTTTTTCCAGGAACAGTTGGAACTTACATCGTATGGAAATAACACAAAAGCAAGGAAGTTTACAAGAAATATAGAATGTCAGTTTTTTCCTTTATTGTCTCTACTACTTGCAGTAAAGCACACAGATGTTGACTTCCTCAGTCTGAGAGTCAGTGAACTTGGTGATAATGATGTGCTTAATCTTTTAAAAGCCATAAGATTTGACAACATAAATATTGAAGTTATTTCTACAACGATTTCTTTACAAACGGAGGCTAAAAATGTCCTTGAATATTATCTGGAAAACATTGGTTTTAAGCTTATCACTGAAATATCTGACAATTCAATTGAAAATACACTGATATTTAGCAAAAACAGAGATGAGGGCCTGTAATTTCTTGAATTGATAAGGATTTGTGTATTTATGAAAATTTGATCTTTGTCAACATTTTCTTTTTTCAATCTACAGTTTAATGTCTCTGTAATTTGGAGTCGTTTTTTATAAGTTATATCAGTAAATGCATTTTTCTTAAAAAAAAAACCAAATGAGCACTGAATCAATATTATCATGATCTGCAGTTATACCAATGTTTTTAATAAGAACACCACTTTTTTGTTGCTAGAAATATTATTTCATGATTTTTTCTTATTGTGTATTGCGTCATGTTAAAGGAAGTTAAGTGCCCCTAGCATTTATTATACTTCTCTTATTCTGGTACTTTAACATTTTACTGATATGCACACCTGCCAGTTTTAGACAATTGTGGATTTTTCAAAGTGCTTAGTAAGATAATTGAAGCACTAAAAATCTTGATGTGCAAGTATATCACGCCCCTCTTTGATAGAAACCTGTTTACCTATAATGATATGATTTTTTGTTGTCCTGGGTGTTATTATGTAAATAATAAACCTCTGCTATCTATTGAACATCATATATTCCTTGTTCATTTATTTTCTTATCATGCCTAAAACAGTGTAACTTAAGATTGCAGAAGTGTGAATCTAAATGGGTAAAATCCAATAACAGAAATGTTTTAGTAAAATGGTTGAAATTTAATGTCATTGCTGAAGTGCATTCTACTACCAAAAGTTGTACAGAAGTGATGTTCAAAACTGCTCTAAATGCCTGCTTAGTCACTTGTCATAGATTTGACTTGAACTATTGTAAAGCTTAGTTTTTTGGTACTAGTAGATATGTTTCCATTTCATTCATTTGGTATTGTACAGACTTACTTTAATTAATTACAGTTCTTAAAATCCTAAACAGCCACTTAGTTATGTGCAATAGAATTGACCATGACCTGACTTTAAGACTACTAATTTACATGTATCCTGTATTTTCACATAACTCTGCTAGTTTAAAAATTACTACCATATCAGTTAAATGTTTAAATGATAGAAGTAAAGGCAGTACATAGATTGTTGAAAATGTTGAAGTAGCCACTGGCAGATTTGACTGCATTTTACTTGGTTACTGAATGCATATCTGGGAGGATCAAGCTAAGCAAGTGCATAGATTTTTTGTAGTGAATAACTGCCTCTTTTTTTTTCAGTTTTTTTTATAGTACGATCATAGTGCTTTATTTACAAAACTAGGCTTTTTTATCCTTTTTAATGTTGTAAAATAATTTTGTTCTACCATTTTATAAAAATAAAAAAAGTGGAATTAAATATATTGAATCTTTTTGTCAGTCAATAAAAGCGAAATTGATTTACGACAACATTTATTAGCAAATTTATTTATACATATATATATTTTTAACTTTTTGTGACTCACTTAAATTACATAAAATGCATAAGCAAAAGGTCCATGTGATCTGGTTGTTTGTGTAAGAAGTCCTCCTTTCTCTCCACTATATCACAGTGAGTGTCACATGGACATAAGCATCATTGAAAGTCACAATACATTCACATTAAAAAATTCTATCACAGTTTCATAAACTGACTCACATATTAGTCTTTATATAAAAATATGATTAAATTCTCTGTAATCTGTAACTTTAGTGAAATATAAGTTAATAGTGGACGGTTTCTTTTATTCTCTGTTCTGTTATGAACAATAACACAAAGATCAATAAAAAAATCTAAGAACAATGTCTTCATGATGAAGTTGGACGGTAACAGCCATTTATCCTGACACAAGTAAACTATAATTGGCACAAGATATCTAGAAAAAAAAAACAAGTTCAATCTTCCTCCTCTTTATCGGGGTCAAAGTTCCTATTGCTTTGTGCTGATGGAGTTTTGGTAACAATCTTGGTGACGTGAGCTAGTGGTGGGGAGTCTGCCCTCTCCTCTACATCAGCTGGTGTAGGTGGGATAGAGGCACCTTGAGCACTCTGTGGCAACTCTAGTGGAGCTGAAGAACAACAGGAAGCTATCATGCACAAGCCATGCAAAATAAATTTGGGCAGCATATCGAAATGTAACGCCATCTCATAAAAATTAAACTTATTTTGGTAACGAGCTCACAATAATGACTGTTTGTAACATGAACTGAATGTTAGCATGCACAGATAAATTCAGCGCATAAGTTTAAATATGAACTTTTGAAATCAGAGGATTTTTATCTTCCAAATTAGCAGAATGTAAATAAACATGGGGAAAATTCTAAGCAAAAATGAAAATAAAAGTTCATGCATAGATAAATTCAGCCCATATGTTATGAACTTTTGAAATGGGAAGATCTTTTTCTTCAATATCAACATAATGTAAATACACATGGAGAAAAACTATTTAAAGCAATAATGTAAATTAAAGTTCATTAATGCAATAAAAACAAAGCCAACAGACAATCAGCAGGATTCAGCTGAAAAATAAAAAAGGTAGTGATTTGGACTCCGTCTTTGAATATCATGCCAAGTTAAAATTGTATGACAATTAGGAGAAACCTCATATCTTCTACCAAGTGATCATTCTACAATCATAAATATAGATAACTAACCTTGGTGTCCTGCTAGATCCTCTTGATGAGCTTGTTCACTTGGTGTGGGGGTCTTCTTTTCTCTAGGTGTTATAGGCGGTAATGGGGATATACTGGGGAGTACTGTTGGGATGTCACTGGTCTCTGCTATCCTTACTTTCTTGTCATGGGCACTACCTGGTACACTGGCCATAGGTGTGGAAGGTGGGACAGACCCATCCACAAACCCTGAGGTTAATGAAATATTCACAGTTTATATCTATTTATAAATTTCATCATGCAATGCATTCAATTGTCGTAATGTAAATAATACACCATTTTAATGTTATGATGGTTGGGAAATTTGCATTTTTTTTGACAATTTTAATCAGAAATGAAATATATTTGTTCATTTTTCTAAGGCATTACCTTGAATGTTACTTTGTTTGTGCTGTGTCAGATGAAAACCTTGTGCAACATTTGTACCCAATATGTGACACATCTTCCACGAAATACTTCACTGATTTAGTGCATAAAATAAATTTGTGACTCATTTGTTTACCTGTATGTGAGCGAGGTCTCTTATCTTTAGTGACAATTGGCTGAGCGGACGGCCTATTAACAGTTACGTATGACCGAAGATTGGTGTTGGCTGCATTCACTAGTCTGTCATCACTGAGACTAGAGTCAACTTTTGTGCTGAAAGATAAATATCAATACATGCCAGAGTGGAACCTTTACAAAATTCACTAAAAGAAAGAAAAACATAAATTATGATCAAATAAGAATTTAATATTTCAGACTACAACCACAATATTTTAATTATCATATACACGCAAGCCTCTGAATCTGTTATTTTATTAAATGTAAAAAACTGACATTTTTTCCTGCTGCACAGCTAAGCAGGTCTATAGGTCATAAATTTAAACTTTTTCCAACTGAGCTCATTTCCTAGGCAGGTTTTATAATGTCTGGGCCTTTCTCTTACCTAATTTGATTTTGCCCAATGAGCATTCTGTTGATATCCAGGTCTAACATCCTTGGTGTATTGACCAGTGAGGTTTGGTATGGATAGCCTGACTCAAGTGCCGACTTCACATGAGATGAAGACATCTGAATACATATAAAATATAATTAGTTCAATGAAATTCTAACATACAACAGCTTATAAGCAAAATACCCATTCAACACAATTTTAATTTTTGCTTAAGACAAGAAAGTAAGAAAAGGGGTGTTTTTTGGTGAAATGTGATTACTTTTTCTCAGTATGTGTGTCAAATAATAAACTTCTGCCCTCTGGCAATGCCTTGAAAACTTCTCTCTGAAGCTCAAAATCTTCTGGTTTTTATTGCTCAGGTGACAGTATATTATCTCACAAGTAACTTACACTCCAAACTGGCCTGGGTACCTCTCCCACCCAGTTGACAGCTGACCCTGTGAGCATCTCCCCCTCAGTAACTGGACCACGTTGCTCAGGAATACCTACTGGAACATCAGCTGCAGGGGGATTCTGGAACAATACTTGTATCATTTAATTTTGGTCTCTAACTGATGAAAATAAGCAAAGTTTGCAAGTTGTCCTAGTATTGCGTGAGTAATATGCTAGGTTTCCATTGTAACTTTTGTAATTTGATTAAAAACTTCTTTTGAAAGGCGTACATTTGAAACATAATGGAGGAATTAGTTTATTTAAAAAGGGAAAAATGGTGTGTCTCCTTGCTGAAATCGCCAGTACCTGTCCATATCTCCTATAGGTGGCACTTCTAGAATTGGAAGCAGGAGTAGGAGCTGGCACATAGGCACTGTGCTGTCTGTCCCTAATGGAAGCTAGGTAGTTCTTGAATGGTTTACTCAGGGGTCCATTGTATCCAGCATGACCAAACGGTCTGGGGAAAAAAAAAAATAAACAATACAATTTATTTCACAGCTACTTCTTATTATTAGTAAAAAAATTACTTTCCTTTACTGTTATGATAGGAAGGTTTCCCTTTTCTATTAATCTATATGTCATAAAAATATTTATATTTTTGTAAATCATAAACATACTTTGTGTTACATATGATTAAACTTTTTATGATGAACTATAGTAAAATTGATATGAAAAAATATGTTCACTTATGAACGATGAAGATAAAAGCACATATGGGCACAATATCTAAGGATATAATGCAACTGATTTTCCAAATGAAAAATAATGATTTTATTACCTCCCCCTGTATGAATAGTGTGGTTTAATAAGGAATATTCCAGATTCCTGTTCTATGGCATCTAGAGTTTCTGTGAGCAACTGGGCAAGCTGGAGCCGGGTGTTGCCCATCTCATCCATCTTCTCTGCCCACCTCTGGGCTCTCTGGAAATAAAACACACTGGTCAGTTATTTTTCTTCTATGAGTATGAGAAATCAAACAAAAACACAAGGGTTAAGCTAAACTTACTATTAATTAACAACATTTCACATGTGTGTGTGTGTGTGTGTGGGGGGGGGGATGGGGGGATGGGGGTGAAAAGAAATTTTACTTGACCAAACTTCGGCAAACAACAAAGAACATTACTAAACTTAATAAAAAAAAAAGAGATATCATCCTGTGCTACTTGGGTATCAAAAAATACTAACAAAGATTAATTCAAATCAACAATATATCAATCAAATATACCATCAACTATAACAGAAGCAAGGTGTGTGTGGAAAATTAAGATATAAATAAGCTATGCCATTTGTTTCAGAGTCCTGAAAAATCACAAAATATCATCTTGTACATACCACATTTTGTATGGTTTCCATTCTATCTAGCACCTGGAACACCTCATTATTCAGACTCTTGCTCTGCCTGACTGTCTCTTCAATTTCCTTCATACGGCAGTGGTGTACAAACTTCCTGACCAGGTGGGCCAGGCGCTGGGCTGGCAGGCTGACATAGGCCTGCATCTGGTCCACAGCATCCTAGGGAAACAGGAAGACATGTCTCATGAAGTCGAAACTTCTACTTAATGGAAATATGCAAGAGCAGCTTCACTTTAGATGTTAGAAATCATAAGACTTGCTTTCATACCATTATTTATCTACATCACTGGCATGGATTCATCAGGATGATTGGGATATCCAGTGATGACGACAAAGAATTGTAAACATAAAACATTGTCATGTATCCCATCCCTTCCATCTAACATCTTCTAGTGTTAATTAATTAATTAATCTTTTACTGTAATATCTCGCATGCAATTTTTAGATTGTAAAAATTGATTCCATTAATGGTATGTCATCTGCAGAAATGTCTCTGCTTTCAAAATATTACCTGAAAGATGACAACATACCTTATACAAGTCTGGACTGAGTTTACTGTCATTTACAGCAGATTTCATGGCCCTTGAGTTTCTATCTGAATCCAGCCTTGTGAACATGACTGCCGAGTCTGGATGTTCAAGCTGTGGAGGAAAAAAACAAATCAGTAAAGTATTAAAAAAAATGAATGTCACGGAATATCACTGAATTATATACATCACATTAGAACAAACAACATCATTACGTACTACATCTAAGTGATATATACATGTATAAAATACAACACTCTCTGATCACAAGGTGCCCTAGTAGTCTGATACAAATATGTTGTTTTGACTCACACCATATTTTTGTATGCTATTTTACGAGCCCCTGATATCAGAGGGTAATAAGGGACCATGCTGCAGTGAATTGTTGATGCATGTTATTTTCCTGTACCTGTGTAGAGTACTGTCCAGGAGATTGAGCTAAACTTTTCCTCAAGCCAGAAAGCTCTTTTTCCAGCTCTTTAATTGTGTCCTGCATTCCCATCATAACTACCTGGTTGTGGCTGGAACAGATTACATATTTATGTTAATTTATTATGTTAATTTATGTTAATTTTGTTGAATGTGCATTAAAACTCATAAAACTTACAGCAAAATTTTAAAGAGAAAAAGATTTTTAAAAATTGAGCAACAGAAAGTTTATGTCAGATAAAAACTTACTTCACTTCATCCTGATGCTTCTTTGTTTCATCTTGAAACAAGTTTTGCCTGCAAATATTATAAAAAAAATTAATACCTGTATAAAATCATACTGGTTGCAATTTGTATTTTTCATTATATATAATATTTTCATATTCAACAGACAAACTTTCACTTAAATGTATACTTTTGAGCATATCTTAGTGTAAATTTACTTGAACTGTTTAATATAATTTCCAGCATTCTACAATTGCAGAAATGATTACAATTAAAACTTCAGGTTCAGCCAGTCAACCAACATAGAAAAAAAAAAATTCAACTTACAGATGATCATACTGTTGTTCCAACTCCTGGATTCTTCTGTTCCCAGAGTCGGCACTGGTGGGGGTCATCTTGGTTCCTATTGTTCGTTGACTGTCCCTGGTGGCCCCCCTCAATGACTCAGAGGACCTTTCTCGTGTCATTGTACGAGTAGGGTCACGGGACACATTCAAAATAGATGACACCACAGGGCCCTGCCAAGGAATAAATGTTCACTTTGGTAAGATTATATTATAGAATTCAGATATGATTTTGGTAAGAAAAAAAGTAGGAAGAAGTGACTTGGTGGCAATATGACTGGGTAACGCTAACACCAGAAAACTCCCGAAAAAAAGAAAAAATATCCATTTTGTTATCTTAATCAGGGGGAAAACTTCTGACAACTAATGCATACTTTTATTAATAATAATATGCCAATTACCAATTTACCAATGTCAGTAATCTGAATAATAAATGATGTAATGATTTCAGAAACATGTAACCCAAGTCATAATTTCTGATCTTAAACAAATTATATTTTGTTGGCACTGATCACTTACCCTGTCATTTATGATAATACTGCTGAGCAAGGATGTTATTTCTTCAAATACTGAAAATGAAATAAGAGAAAAATTAGTTGTGCTTGTTAACAATTTTAAATCTATTTGTCAATTTTATTTGCTATTTTAGACAACACATTTAAATGAACACACAAAAATTAAAATAAAAATGACTTTTTCAATGACATAATATATCATCTTCAAATATAATGCAGTGTTTTTTTTTAATCTAAAGTTAAAGAAAACACTGACTTGAAGCATGTATGCTGATATTAAGGGTGCATAGATTAATCCTCACTTACAGGTATAGACATTCTTTGTCATCTTCTCAATTTGTGGAATCACCTTTTCACCACGGTCAAACAGAACCCCTTCTATTTCAGATAACATTTGGCTAGCCTGAAGCATCTCTGAAGTAGCAATTTTTTTATAATTGGAAAAAAAAATCACCATATTTGTCAAAATACAATAAATCATTCAAAACTATTATTTATTTCACAAAGTTGAGAAAAAACACAAATTGGCAAGGAAACCAGTTTTGCCATAGTTTTATATACTGACCTTTATTCAGTAGTACTTGAGCAACATCATCTTTGAATTTCACTATTCCATTGTAAGTCTTCATGTACTCATTGACAATGGGGTGATCTGCCAGAGCCATGTGCCTGAAAGAGAAATACAACATAGATGATTTAGCATCCAAAACAATAAACAGTCTATAGAATAAATAGTCCGCGAATTTACAAGAACTTCAGTGACAACCAAGCCTTACATATGACTATGTTTAGCTGTGCCTTTCATTGGTGTTCATTTCATTCCTATCTGGGAATGACATTTTTAATTTTATGATCTGTCATCTTAAAACCCTATTGTAACTGAATTCAACAATGAATAATTTCCTATTGCTTGACTGCTGCCTCAAAGTATATTAAAGGAATTTGGCATGAAAGAAAGTGGTAGTTACTGTCTTCATGCTATTTTATTTGTGCCATTCCTCTACCCTAGAACCTTAAACTATGAAACATACCTTTGAACTACATTAGATAAAACCAGAAAAACTTTTTTACGAAACAGGTGGCTAATTGCTTTGAACCAACTAAAATAAATTTTTCATTCAGTGTTATATTGAATAATGTGAGAATATAGAAAAAAATCAGTCTTCATGCCTATAAGAGGCTATATGCTAGAGGCTATATAAGGTTTAAAGATTTATAATTTACATTTGCATCAAGACATTCATGTATCAATACAAACATTAAAGAGATGCAACACTGCTACAAGAACAGAAATGATCACAAACACGGAGTTAAGTATTCAAATATGGACTATAACAAGTCTACACACATATACATAGTACAAACAGTAGTACATTCTTCATCTGAAGTACGTGTAGATCAAAACTAACAACAAAGACAACATTAACAACATTCAGTTAACATCCTCATTTACATTAACAGCTATATTAACAAACAAAAACATTAAAGACATATCAATAGAATAATCAAATTACAAAAGATCGGGCATTTTAGAAAAAGAATTATGCACAAATATGTATTTCAAAAGAAAAAAATCCTTCTTTCACAATGCTACACCATATAGCAACATTAATTTTTAGTATAAAAATTAAAAAGGAATGGTTATTATACACAGCATATATATCTGAGGCAATGCTCCAAGTGTGACTGACATAGTAGAGATACTGTACGTATAATGAAGGCAAATGCTAAGAGCAATTTGAGTTCACATATTCCAGTATAATTACCAGTCTGTAATATCAATTTCTTCTTCATCTTCAAAACTGAGTGTTTAAAAACAATTGTTTTCATCATTTTTGATGTCACACTTATTCAAATTTCTATGACTGACAGATAGTTTAAAAGTGCACTTTATTTATACATTGTAGTCTAAACATGAACATGAATTTTTGATTCTTAAAAATATAAAAAATGACTATATGTACTAGTATTACAAATTTTGATAAAATAAATGAATTTTTGTTTAATATTACATATTAGACTGCAAGTTTCTCCAAATTTCAATAAGAAAATTAAAAACTTTTATTTGCACAATTTCCTGAGAAAAAGTACCATGTTTTACCTGTCATTTTCTTCAATTGGGCTTTTCAAAAAACAAGAAAGTTGATTTAAGATATCTCCTGGTTATTTTATTTTATAATCCCTGCATTACTGCTTGATGAATATAACTTATATGTGGTCTGTATACACTTATCTCAAAACCTTCATTTTAGAGATGCCTAAATCTGGATTATCTTTTTAAAAAGTTAAAATTATGACAATTACCATCTAATTTTAAAATTCCAAAATCATTTCCAAATAAATCTCACCCCACACTTATAAACTCCCCTCGTTTATGGTCTAAAAAACAGCAGTGAGCAATTGTATTTAAAAAGTAAAAGTGAAGTAAAATCAGTGCTACCCTTACCTCTTTGTGTGGAGGGACATGGGGGAGGTACCAACATCAAGTGTGGTCTTTACATCTGAAATACAGCAATCACAACACTGTAACATATCACCTTTACAAAGGCTTATAATTATATTTAAAATCAGCAGTGTACTAGTAAGGCATTAACCAAAACTATGATTTATAAACAATAGTAAATAATCATTTAAATAGTTTGTTTTAAGTTTTCTTTATCACTGTCAGCAGGTTTCCTTAAAAAAATTATCATTTCTTCAGGAAAAGATCAGTGGAATCTCTAAAGGAGAATTCTTAACATGTTTGGACCATATCTGTGTCACACTCACCTTCAGGGAAGGGCATATCTCCGTCCTCATCCACCTCCAGCTCACTGACTGGTCTGGAAGTCACCATGATGCTCTGTGACATCTTCCGCCTCTGGTCAATGGACTGCCGCCTCTCGGCTATCTTAGCCTTGTGTTGGCTCAGAGAAGACGTCTGACTGGACATGCGACCATCTGCCCCGGTGTCAGGTCTGCTAGGTTCTACAGACTGGAAAAGGTGTAAAATATACATATTAGTCAAAATATACGTGTATATTCAAATTTAATTAAGAGTTTGATTTATCACTTAGTGGACAAAATAGTGACATCTTTGACTTAAATGTTTCACAATCTTTTAACCCTAGTAATTTTGGACACATACAAGTACATTTACAGTATTAAATGAGCTGTAAATTATTTTATAACCCACTTAAGAAGGGCGATGTATAATTAATACCCAGGAATCCTAAAACAGTGATGTATCAAGAAAAAAATCAATGTGATCTGAAATAAATAATTGGTTATAATCAATGTGCACTATGTGATGGTTGAGAAAAATGGAATTTGTTACCAAAATATTTGGAGCTGTGCATTATTTGTGAGATAAATAAAATGAAAGAACAATACAAAACCAATTCAAAATGTAAGTTTTAGTGAGACCAGTTAAGAAGTGTTGTATGAGGGATAATACAACTGAGAAAGCAGGGAGGCATTTATTATAAGGGGTGAGGCAGGTTGTGTCAGGGGGTTGCTGCTGGGAGCAAGGGGGGGGGGTGGGGGTGGGGGGCAAATACCTGATTTTTATTTGTCCTGGCTCTTTGAGCAGTGCTGTGTAAAGCATGTGAAAAAGAGCCAGCATTTTGAGACATTGACCTTCCAGAAGGAGGCCTGGACACTGAGTTAACTGAAGGACTTAGTGATTTCTTTGTATGTCTGACTGCTGCTGTCTTGGGTCTGAGACCATTAGGGGAGATCACAGACCACGGATGATAGGTTTTCACTTTCTTTGACTTTGAAAAATGCACAGATTTTGATTCTTTTTGGTGTGATGTAATGATTGAGTCACAGCTTGAGTCTCTTAGAATGGACTGAAAAAGGAAAAGCAAGCACACAATTATGGTGTTAATGTATGTTTGCAAACATTCTCCATTCAAATCTGCAAACAAAAACAATTGTTATTTTCAGTGTAAGTATTTCTGTTAAAAAGAATATCATGATAAAAATATCCAGTATAAAAAATATATCAACACACATGCACAAAAGGTTGAACATATTCTTCTGGGATGTTATAAGCCCTGCAAAACAAAGCTGCATGCATTTTATATAGCAATAGCAGGATACAAACACCTAAATACTTCAAAGATTTTGGTGGATACACTGTACCAGTACAACACTTTATACGACTTTCCTACAATGACACAAGCTAATGGCTATACATGTACATGCCATGGTGCACAAAATACCATACATCAGAAAATATGCACAGTTTGATACACATCTTTAATGTGTTGTGCAGCTGGAAAAGCTCTGGATGGATACACTGGATATGGTAAAATACATGTGCATAAAAGCACAGGGGGTAACCACAATAGGGAACAACAGAGGGATTATCAGTGGCAAAGCATGTTACATATGCCAAGGATGCCGAATGCATGCGAGCATGGGGTATTAGGAGGCATATAATTCATCAACAACAGTGTATTAAAATATATGAAATATGTACATCAATATATGTCACATACAAGGATGGTGCAGGTTGCTAGCATGGCTATATGAATTAGTATGCATAGGTGAGACAACAACTCCACTGGTGACATGCAAGGCAGGCAGGTTAGGTGACAGGCGAGTTAATCCAGGTGCAGGTTGATCATCCACGGAGGGTGCAAGTATACCTTTCTGGTGGCATTGGGCGTGGCACTACGCTTCTGCCCACTGGACACCCTGGAATGAGCCTGGCTAAGACGCGAGTCCACACCCCCTTGTGCACCCTCTGCTGCAGAGGCAGTGAGGCTGTGGATGGATGCAGGAACAAGGTCAGACTGCATGCGTGAGGGGGCCAACGAGGCAGGGGTCTTTGGCAGCTCCACTTCCTCATTGGCTGCCTGGTCGGATAAGTGCTGGGCATCATGAGGAGTTTCTGGCACTGTTGAAGCAGGATCCTCAGGTTTGGGCTCCTCTTGTGCAGGTGCCTGAGAAGGCTGTTCTGAGGTCTAAATAGTGGGAAGAAGTGATGAGGAAAAAACTAATTTTGCAGAAATAAAAACAAATTTATGAAAGAAAGTTCTAAAGCAAGAAGATGGCCCTTTCTGAAAAACTATATCATCATGAAATATACAGTATGGAGAAAGAAGATATAATTTATAGATGATACTTAAAATTTAGCAGAACCGATTTTACACATCCTACGAAGTATGCACTATAATGGAAGAAAATATAATATGATTTTAAGAAGCAGAATTATCTATACATTCAAAATGCACTGCAGTATTTTTATATCAAAAAAATATTTAATGCTTTTTCTAATAAGCAGATGTTACCAGTTGACAAATAAATCTTTGATTAAAAGATGAAAATATAAAATGACGTATCAAGTCATGCAATTACTACAAGATTATCTAACAATACCTATAAAGCTGAAAAATTTGTGAATTCAAGACAAAAAGAACTTGTGTATCACACATGTGCATTTAAGAAATAAGGTAAAAATATGGCAAAATTAATTTAAAGCTGAAAAATATTTGGTTAGTTGACACAAATATGTCACTCATCATCAAATACCAATATACATGGATCTATTTTATACATCCAACAGAAGCCTGAAGAATAGAAAGTATGTGTCGTATGGTTGAACAAAGTCTCAGCAGATGAAACATGCTGTTAGTAGATGCAATAACTAGTCCCCTGTGATAAGTCCCCATACAAGTTGACCTTTATTTGGTCACGACTGGAAAGCCTGTTATCCACTGAAAATATAAAGGCAGCTATTTGTTAGTTAAGCACATGCACCCCTGTCCCTGTGCTCTGCTGTAACCACGTGCCATCCTGTTAGTGTTTCATGCAAGCCAAGCTAACCTTCTCCACAGTTTCTTGGGTCTTTACCTCTTCTTGTGCTCTGTATAATTCTTCATCTGTCTGCAGCTGTTTCACAGCAGTCAGCTCCTTGAAAGGGGATGTTGCTTTGTCGTAGAGCTTCTGAGGAGGCTTCTGACCCACGTTTACATCTCCTCCAAGCTTGGAGAGTGGAATGGCTGCCAGTTTGGCAAATGTTTGGAAGATGCTGCTTGGTTCAAAGCCCAGAAATATGGCCTCTGTGGAGACTTGGGTGGCCAGACCAAAGATGGCCAGTGTGCGGTCCCTCTCTTCCTCATTCAAATGGAACTCTTTCTCATGTTGAGACATGAATGAGCTTCTGAGGGCATTCAGCTGCTTCTGCTGCACTTCATCCAGATTGGTTTCAATCATCATCTCTTTGACACTCTCCAAGGCCTCCTCCATGACAGGAGGAAGATGCTTTGCAGCTGTGGCACCTTCTTCCTCCATACCTCCTTGAGATGCTGTCTCCTCATTCTCTGGGAATATTGTTACACTCAAGGCATTTTTGGCCTTGTGAGACTCTCGTGAAATAAGCCTGCTTCTTCTGCCTGGGGACACATTACCTTGTCCGATACCAGGGACAGTTTCTGGACGTGGAGATTTGGGAGGTGTTGGGGTAAACTAAAATAATGGTCAATGATCATGGAATGGTCTAGTATAACTGCTCTCTAACTAACAATCATGATTTAACTGAAATTTGAGGTTTTCAATGGCTACATTCGATATAAGAAACATTTATTATCGTAGGAATTCAATTTTCAATTGACAGTCTGCCCATTTTTATGTCAATGCACAAAATTATTGTGCTATTCACTTTTTATCAAAAAAGCAGATAAAAACAAAGTTTGTATATAACAAAACTAACTGAAACTAAGAATGCCCTTTAAACATTGCTGCTCACTTACACAGGAAAAACAATAGAGGATAAAGATAACATTGGCTACTGCCTACCTGTTCTCCTAAATCTGTTTTTGCCTTCTCCATACTCAGTCTGGAGCTCATGTCTCGCACCTGAGGTAGAAATAAAAAGACAAATTATTTTTGGAATTTATAATCATATTTCAAGTAAATTAGCTTAAAGAAGTTCTTTCCGTATGTTTATTAACATACTTCCCAACACGTTCACAATTTTATTTTTCATAAAGTAACTGGAAACTGGGCCATTTTAATAAACTAATTCAATTATCTGCATGCATGTTCCATGTACTGCAAAAACCAAAATATCAAACATTTGCACAGCTTGTATACTGTATTGTAATATATATTTGTATATGTGATTCATATTATTAAATTTATTAACAAAATATGATTATTAGTAAAACAACGTGAAAAAGAAAGACAAAAAACTGTAAAGAATTTTATTTAAGTTTTTCTTTTTTTTTTGTTAACAGCATCAACAACAACAATAAAGGGCAAATGTTATTAAACAAATTCCAGCTCGGCTTCTCTGAAATTTTAGAAAAAGTTTGACAACAGTAACAAACAGACCTTCTTTCCATAGTGTTTGGGTTTCTGTAAAAAAACGTGTCATCCACTCTAAGCATTTGAAAAAATGGCATTAGTGTTCACCAGGACAAGCTCATCTGTTATTGTCAGCAACTCAGTGATTTGCGTCATGTCACAACAACAAATTGGGTTTCACAAAATGATATTCACAGTGAATTCACAACATCCACATACAACAACAACAACAACTTGAAGAAAAGCCAGTTAGTGCCACAACAACTCCGTGGTGGCTACCTTGGGGGTTTCCTGTGCACTGGCAGGGGGTGCGGTTTGATCATTGACAGACTCTTCCTCAGTTTCTTTACTGACCTCCTGCAGTGGTAATGGTGTCAAGGCAGGCACCTCTGCCCTACTGCCATTATCCATGGTAGATACTCTACCAGCTGCAGCTGAATTTCTGATCTGTATTCAGAAATAAATCAAAGTTTCATCCTTCTATGGAATGTATACACATATATTCAGTAAAAAAGTATACATGATGTGCAATTAGTATACCTGGTCTCATATTAGCATATGAATAATGTAGTCAATGGCTAAAAAGAGTTCTTTACCTATAGAAAAGGATTCTTGTTTTCAAAACACTGTGATTGGTTTTCCTTTCAATTATAATTTTGGAGGTCAATTTTTTTCACCAATTGACTGCTTTGCTAGAGTAGGCCAGGTATACTTTAATATGATACATAGTTTCCACTATGGTTCTGCATGAGCTCACCTTCGCATCATCTGTCTGCTGCAGCAGAGCCTGCAGATCTTGTTCTGAGGGAGCCTCGGCAGCTGCAGCCTGTGGCTTCTCAGCAGACAGCTTCTGCTTCTCTGTTTCCTGTAATTCCTGGAATGGGAATTTGCATGATAAAAGGTCAGGGGTATCAAGTGGTTAGTGGGAGTCAAACAAAAGAAACAATGGTTTATTATCACATGTTATAATCAGCATTCAGAAAAGTTAACACATAGGTATAAATTTGCAACTAAATTATGAAAATATTCTCAGTCAAAGAATACGTGACAAGACAAAATGTACTTCAATCACACTGAAAAATGATTTTTAGAGCTTAATTGTCAATGTCTATTGGATGAAAAACTAAAATGTGACAAGTGACATTAAAAAGGTATATGATACCAGTATTATGGTAACCAATTTCACTCTGCATGAGATATACAGAAGCATTCACTCAGTATATTTCCTTCTTTTTTCCTGTTTCCACTTACCAGTTGTTCCTGTTCATTTATGAAGTCTTCTAGTTGTGTCATGGCGGAATCTGCTTCCTTCTCTGCCTCTGTCTGTAGCCGCTGAGCTTGATCAACTTGCTGCACTAAGATATTGCGTTCCTAAAATAATTTGGCACAGATTTACCCAAATATAAAAAGTAGCACCATAGAAATACACACTGAAAGAGTGAAGAATTATATATCAACAAATAATGAAAACTTCAGAATATGTTTAAAAACAGGCTGGATGATATAAAATATAATATGTTCAAAGTTTAGAAGACATAAACATTTTACCTGTTCCCATTTGCTCTTGTGTTCCTGGAATTGAGCTTTAAGTGTGTTGACTTTCTTCTGTGTTTTCACAGTATTGACCCTCATCTGTTCTTCAATCTCATCCAGTTTTTTCTTAGTCTGTGAAAGAACAGATTGAAAATGTATGACATAAAATTTAAGTGTGTATTGAAATAGTTCATGATAAGATAATGCACACTGACCACATCTGTATGCTGATTAAAAAGATTTAACGATAAATGCACAATTTGACCTCCATAATGTACACGTATGCATCAAAATCTCATCATATTATGCAATTATATGGCATAAAAAGATACAAACTGTTTCATTAAGATAGATATTAAGTGAATAAAGGATGGGTTGGTGAGAATTCTTTATAATATTCTACTTTATATGACTAAAAAGAATCCCAGAACTCACCAGCTGTCTATACTGGAGGAATCTTCCAGGTAACTGTTGGACAGGAATATTACTCTGAAAATAAATGAAAAAAAAAATTAGTACAATACATGTAGTACAATACATGTAATTTGTACTGATCAATGCTTATAATTGACTGCTTGGGGTTCAATCTTCCAAAACACTTCATGGTGTTTATTTTCTGTTTTAGAGGATTATGTTATTGACTAGTTTCTGTATCTGAACGGATCAATGAAAATAGGTGATAAACTAGGACAAAGTAAATGGGAATACAATACTTACCCATGCTTCTTCATTCCGTAGATCTGGGGCATCTTCAAACTCTACTGTCACCTCCTGTACTGGCTCAAGCGTTGACTTGGCACGACTCTGCGATGTTTCCTCAGCCTCGCCTTCTTCACGTGTCTGCAATCATTTTGAATACATTTTCAATACTTATTTCTTCAGCTTACTTAATATGGTCATGATCATTACATTTAATCTAGTTTTCTTAATTTACCTCCAAGTCACTTCAAGTAAGAAAGAAATTTTCATTTTAAAGACGCACCAGTGCGCTGGGTGTCAACTATATCAAGCAGAAATAGGAGTAAAAAAAATAGTTATCAAAACATTTTAACAAACTTGGAAAACACACTGCAGGCACTTTAAGCCTTGGTAGTATTTAAATAACCACAAACTATATGAGTGTAAAGGTGCAATAATAGAAGGAACTTACATCTGTCCTAGAAGTCTGTCGACTCTTGGCTCCAGATTTTTTACCACCACTGGATTTATTGCTAACCTTGGAGGAATCCTTTGAAAGCATACGGCTGAGTTCCTAGAGGAGAGGGAATGGTTCATAGATGAGATAAAATTTTGGTTAATGTTACACCCAGGTATGGTGGTAGTGAGAAATTTCTTCAGTACATAAAAAATCTACCTTGAAAGGAGTCAAATTATACATGAAACTCAGTCTGCAGGAAACAAAGAATGACTTGATTCAGAAATCTATATCCACCAACAATGAATTTCCTGAAGTGCAGATTAAATTGTTGCTAAGGACACACATCTGTTCTTTGTTACTTCTAAGAAACAGTGAAGAGCTTTCATCATTAAACATTTTATTGATGATTTCGGAAATAAAAGCTGGGTGGCAATGAGTTTGATGTTGTTTTTAAGAGGATTATAATGGCAAAAAAAAAAAAAAAAATTCATGCAAAATGTCTGGCATCTGAAGCTCATCATGGCTTTACCTGAGCCACTGTGTTTTAAAGGCCTCTACACACAAGGACTACTTAAGATGGAAAAACACTGGTAATTAGATGTCCACATAAACCCACATAGATGGAGAGAACATAGACCCAATTTTGCCATCTTCAACCCATCTAATGTGGGATTAAGAAGATTTTCAGTCTTAAATAGTCCTCGTTCGAACAGACTTGTAGGGTTTGTGTAAACCAGGCTACCTATCTATACACCATAGACACACTTACTAACGAAAGCTGGCACGGACTGACATATAATAAATGTGACAGAGGCAATAACCAGGATTGGATTATGAGATTAGTCTATCACAGTTGGCGCAAACTTTTCCATGGATTTCTTGTGAATAAAATATGAATTTGTCATTCTTAAAAAACTACTTGTGAAATCAAAAAGTAAAACGGTCTCTTTAGCATACTATACACAGCCAATGCAATAACAACACATTTACCATTGAACAGGCTAATATTGCTAGGTAGTAAAGACAATAAGCCATGAATGCAGATAGTGACTTGTAATATTAACATACAAGGCATGCATACACTGTTACTACATATCATTAATATTACTGTAAAATTACACTTATTTAGGTATACATAAGGAGGGTAGAAAAAGCCAAGAGGAATGAACAGTCCTATAGGTACAGCCAGCCTTGTCAATGTTAACAAAGGTCAGGGTATTTATTAGAATGACTCAGTGGTTAAAATTTTGTAATAAGTTTAATATAAATATACTTCATATATCATTGGGATTAATATTTAGGATCCATGCCTGAAAGTTTGGACAATGTTATTTACATTCATGTAGTGTTCAGTGTCTGTGAGTGATCTTTTAACTACTTCCACAAAAGAATCTTTAGGGCGAGTTCTGCCTAGCAGACTGGCAGACAAGGATCTCTACAGAGAGAAAGAAAACCAAATATTATCACTACATTAAAAGCTAATTCTGTTACTTCTACAAGATGCATTAAAAAGTAAATGAAATGACAAACTAAAAGGAAGAGTTATCCAATAAGTTTACAAATAGCAGCTTAATTATGTTCTTTAAAAACCAAAAGTTACATAAGCCACAAATATCAAGCTCCCAGAAAATCAAGTCAGATATCCTGAAAGATTCAGGTATTTTTTCCAAACTTCCAAATTCAGAAACTAATATGTCTTAGACATCTTGTGCTTCTTTTCTTATTAGGGAATCACTGGCTGAGAAAGTTCTATTTATCTATTATTTCATTATGTTGAAACATCCAATTAATTATCACGGATCATGAACTCAGTCAAACACCATGATAGCACCACTGTGGTACAACATCGATGTATCAGATATCACCATATACATAATATACAACATCACAACAATAGTCTCACCGACAAGGGTGAGTTGAATGACCCATTGACAAACCTACATATACCACAACCAACCTTAATTCTGACTTTCTTTTTCTTCTGAGTGTGAGAATAAAGATATCATAACTTTTAGATGGTTTTTCAAATCTTTCATTTGTAACTTCTTAAATTGAACCAATTAAACTATAGGAAAATGCCCAACTAAGAGCACCTGAATTATGATTAAACTGGATATCTATTCAAAACTGTGCATATTTTAGTGAACTGTTGTTAATTGACTGTGAATACTCTATGATTTAATAATATACTGGCCTATATGATAAAATACCCAGCGCAAATATTCTCCCTTGATCAAAGAATGAAACAGATTCCTCACCTGCCGTGTGCTTTGCCTTGAAAGCTTACTTTCAGCGTCAACATCTGACTGTGCCGACTCATAGTCATCACTTTTCTCAGTCTGAAATAGGAGAAACAAAAAATATTTAAAAAACTCACTTTTCTCTAAGCAATACTACACTATCTGTTTGAGAAACAACAGCACATTCAATCCCACTTATACTTAAAATTTTGTTTGGTCAGATTTTCATTCCAATGTAAGAAAACAATTTTTAATGAAAAATAAATATTGCAATTTGTTCAAGTAACAAAAACAAAAAACTTTTTTTGAAATTCAGAAAGTGTGAAAAAATTCACCAATTTTTAACATTTATCTAAAACCATAACCAAGTATTCATAAAAAAGACTTACTGTCTTTTAGAAACCATCAAACATTAAACTAAATCTCTTTAAGTACAAAACTGTCTCACTCATTCTAAAAAGAGCCCAAATACCACGTGATATAGTGGGCCTTTCATCTCACATCAGACTCTCACAGCAGACGTCCATACATGGGTCAGGTACACTCTCAGCACCTAATATAAAAGGTTATGGCATTGTAGCCAATAATCCTGTTATTGTTGTTATGAGTTATGAACCAAGTGCCCTAAGTGTTATGTCACAATAACAACACATTAGTGAATGAGCTCCACATGAAAACTAAAACCATTCAAGCATTCTCCTCTCATAAAGACATCAATCAGACCAGAATCATACTATAATAATGGTTAACTCTCATAAACTATAGCTGTTAATAAATAAAGCATTATATTCAAAATTAGCGAGTGCATTGGAAAATGTAATAACTGCATGGTCACACAGCCGCTGCTTTGGTTGTAGAGGCCTTTGCTTCAGAAAACCTTTTATGCAATGTACAGATTGTCCAGTACTGGTGAAAAAATAGACTTTTGGCTTTTTAGAGCCAACAAACTCCATCGTTGAAATATGATTTACATATTAAATTTTATCTGCATTAAATTCTAGCTTGACAAATTGCAATAAGATACGAAAGGTGTGTATTTTACAATCATAAAGCATTTTGATCACTGAAAACCAAATGGTCAATAGAAATTGATGTAATTGAATCACAGAAGCTGAAATATATAAATATTGCAAGCTCTGTCATAAAATATTGGGCCAAAATTAAAAGCAAAATGTTGCATGCATATATAAACAAAAATGATTAGAACATGTTTTAATAGAGAAGTTCTCATCAGTTAAAAAACCTTTGGTTCTGTGAGATTAAAAAGGCAATTGTTTAAAAATTGCAATTTTATAACAAACAAGAAAAAAATTGTAAAACAAGTAATGATCATGGCTCTGAGTGAACCACTTAACAAGTCGATTTTATTTTGATCATACTGAAGAAAAAACAATGGCCTTTTCAATGATTTTACAGTATTGGACTAAAATTAATTGTTTAAAAAGTGCCATAAAACGTGCAGCAAATGAGTTAATGTTGGCACAGCTTGTCTAGGTTAACTGGAACCCAAAACATCATTCATACATCATATTAATCACATACAATGTCTTCACATACAACTATTTCAGGGGGTTGGAGAGATGACACGGTTTGCTCCTTTTGTCTCTCTTGTTCAAATTGTTGCTGCTGTTGTTGATGCAGCAATATTTGTTGATCAAGCTGTTGCTTCTGCTGTTCTAACAGTTGCTGTTGCTGTTCTACCTTCTGCTTAGCTAGCCTTGCTGCTTCTGAGGCAGTGGTATTGGTCCTTACTAGACCTTCTAGTTCAGCCTATGAGGGAAGTGACATGAATTGTTTAATTTTTCTCCTTTTTTTTTATAAGAGCACTTTTTATTGCAACTTTTGGATTGCCAGGGGATAATTGTATTGATGAGAATCAGTACAAGCTTTGCATGCAGAAATAAAATAAATAAAAAACTATGCCAGTAAAAGAGGAAAGAATTAAAGAACCCAAAGCACAAATCAATTAAATAAAAAAAATAGAAAACAAAAATGTACCAACACCTAAGTTTGAAACTCTTAGACTATTAGAAAATACTAATGAAAAGTTCAAGTTAAGCAAAACTAACCGATTTTTAAATTAATGTCACAAAGAAAACAAAAGGGTACGAGGTAAAAAAATATGTGAAAATCTATCTATCTTTGCAAACTGCAGAAAATGTGCTTGGAGACTGTTATAAAAAGTAGAGATGGAAAAGTTTGTTAAAAAATGAAAGAGATAAGCAGTAAAGCTCTATGCATGCAAGAAAAAAGTAAAACAAGCAGGTAAAAAAATATATAAATAAATAAAAAAGCAAAAAGTATAAGATGTATATAATGATAGAAATAAAAAGTGCTACAGAGTGACACCCACATAAAAAGAAAGATTAAGCAGTGCCTATAAGAGCTTGCTGCAACTGAAATTCAAGATTCTACAGAGTCACATTGGTCTGGCAAAGGGAGAGCTGCAACAATTCAGTGACAGTGAATGCAACAAGTAAACTCTTTTACATACAATAGTTTTATCTTTTTGCAGCAACTTTTGTTCATAGGTTTTCATATGATCGGCCTGTTTCCTATGCATGTGAAGTTCTTGAAGTTTCAATTGCTGATCATGGCTTCTCTCCAAACCTTTCAGCTCTCTGTTTAATGTATTTATGTCCTCCTGATTAAAAATGCAATTCACCATCAAAGGATAATCCACAAATGAAGCGGAAAAAGGACCTTATTATGATATGAAGTAATGTTAAGAAAAGTGATGCATTTCTTATTCAGAATTAATGCGATGTAAATATATTTCGCTTTCAGAAAAAAGAAAAAAAAAGAAAGAAAAATGGGAGAAAAAGAAAGAAATCCTATTATTAATTTCAATCCATATTTCAATGTTGAAACCCAATACCCATCTCCTACAGAATATGACTAATTGGATAATTGTTGATTTTTCTTCCATAAAAAATGGTAAGCTACATAATGTTTTCATAAAGTTAACTGCATCTGATTTGGCAATTAATAACATAAATTCTTTCTGCCGTGTCAAACCCCTAGAGCAGTTGCCATGACTACCTAGTTGTATACACTTTGTACTAGTTAAGAACCCCCAGATGACTTCTACTATAGTAAAACTTCTTTTTTGTTGAACCGACTCCAAAGTCAACAATGCCACCCAGCCGAAGTGAGAAAGAGAAAAATAGGCATTGTGCATTAGGCATGATGTTATCAAAAATACTTTGTTTTTCTATATTAACAACTATTTGCTTGCAAAGGTTCAACCATGAAATCTTTATGTACATTGGGTCCCCCTGCGTCAACCTTACAAACATCTAGAATAATGAATGGTGAGCCCCCATAGCAGGGGATACCAAAAAGCCTTTCTAGACCCTGGTCTGATGTTTGCCAAGCAATTAATGATACTGCTGAACTGAGACCCATTTACTTTTTCCTAGGTGTCACCTGTCATAAATATTTGTTCCCCTATTGCCAAAATTAGGCCATAAGGTATGTCCAAGATCATGAAGTACAAGTTACATAAAGCATTTTATTTTTTCCTAAAAGAATTATTTCAGGCAAATTGAAAGCATACAATAAATGTGAAAGTTACCAAGGAAAAATGGTACTTCAAAACTGCATCAATCTGTGTGTGTACAGATGTTTTTTTCCAGCTATCTTGAAGCTATTACTTTACCATGAGACAAAAAATGTTAAAAGATTTACAACACAAATTTGCCAAGTAAATGTACATAGTAAGAAAACTAGCCTTCATGCATGAGCATTACAAAAAGTGAGTTCAATATTTATTGATCAATATATGAAACCACTCAATAACTTTGTTTACTCAAGAGTGTGCACAATATCCAATTAAGCACCACAGACCTCACACAAAGTAACTCCCCAACCAAGGAATTAATGTTCAAAAACCTACATTTCTCATGAATAATTTCAAATAATGTTGATATTGCTAATTACGTGAAAAATTACACCCAGCAACTAGAATATCCCACTTTGCTTCAACAAATATGAGACACATCCACAAAAACACATCCTCAGTTTGTGACAATAATGCTGCTGGCTTTCCTCTAACTAAGAATACACTGGTTATAGATATACAGATTAGAGTTCCTGACAGGATCTGAAACTCAGCATGCTGAAGCGATGCTGCTCATAAAAACTATTCATACTGTCCATTATCTGTCTACTGAGCTCTCATCAATATCAAAGGCTTTCAGTCTCTGGGGCTGAGGCCCTATGATGACTGATAGTAACCAAGGACAATAAGCCTCTTCTCAAGCCAGACTCCAAAATAATAGAGATAAGATACCAATGAAGAGATGAAGATGGAAACGTCGATCCTGTGCTCGTAGAGAACTACACTAATAAATGACATGGGCTTAGTACAAAATGTTGGATTATTCCAAAATGTATACAAAAAATTATAATTTTAGTTTTTGTATAACTGAAAAAAAAATGTAAATATCATGAAATATGGCCTTTACAAGAATCAGACAGGAGATCCTAAAGCCAGTTTTGCATACTAATCCTCAATACAAAAACCCAAAATTTGCTTGACATTAAAATCAACTTGTAAGACTACTTTTCAACGTCAATCTGGAAATGTTTAAGAATAACAAGTGCTTGTTGAACAGCCAGTAAAATTTGCACAGGCAGCAATCAAATAATCCTAATGGCACTGTGACGGGCAAGGGCTCTAGGGCGCCTAATCCCAACTTCAATCAAACCCCCCACACCACTGATATCATGGGTTGGAAGGTTAAAAGAAATTACTTTCAAATGATTTCTTCATACCATTGACACAAGGGATAAGCTGCACTACAAGTGAATTTGTCAATAATCACACACTAAGAATAAGAAGAGCACTTTCTGTTAAATACACAAGAACTTCTACAGAAGTTAAAGTAAGTAAATGCTCACAATTATAGTGACAGTACAAGCTTTTCAATGCCTATCTATTAATAAAGATGATTTCCATCTTAAATATATTAATCANAAAAATGGCTAAAGCTACATTTTGATATTGAAAAAGAAAATCTATTTATTATTTTCATCTTCAAAATATGCAATCCTCAATTGACTTTTTTCATATAGCCTTGTTTTTTATTTCTAAACATCCCAACTTTTAAACATTATCTAACTAACCCTGCCAAGGAAAATTTGTTTTTGCCTTTGCTGGTTTTTTAGTTGACAGCCTAGCTAACTCAAAAAAAGTTATGAAAGGACTTTGATAAAATTTTGAAGAAGGTCAGGTCACATCTGAAAAGACTCAATTCTAGCAGTGATCCATCAATTAATTCCTCAATAACAATGAAAATTGAGCTGCCTTATTTTTATATGAGATGAGAGCATATGAAAAACTTATTTCCCTCAATGTCTCTCTATCTTGTCCCACTCAAACACATAGCATACATCACTTGTTAGTAACAAACTGATCTATACTTTCACACAGCACTTTTTCTCACATCAGTTGTTTCTTTTCCTTAGTGGCTATATACTTACGTCAAAGAACAGGGTAGGGTTGTTGTCTATCAACAGCCTCAGATCCCTGTACTGGGCTATATGAACCTGCATTGCCATCCTTATTCCATCCAACTGAAACTTTTATCCCTGTAATCTTAAGTTCCCATAAAGCAAGCTTCTACGTATTTTTCCCCGGTTGCTTTTTTGTTTTTCAGGAGCTAATCTGTGTTAAAATGTTTGTTAATCCCGCTCCATCATGTAATAAAATCCTGTGGAGTTGCCCATATGGAAAATCCCTTATCCACATCTGAATTCTGGAAAATGTGCATACAATGTACGTTCTCACTGAGCTGAACAAAAAAGTATGTGTACGTGATATCCTATGATTTTACATTGAAAAACAGATTGTAAGAAATGTTATCAGTAGAACTATTGATTATTCGTCTTGTGGCAAAGCCTTGTTCAGCACAACTTTGTCATGTGCTTGCTGAGTAAATATGGATATTCTCCCAGGACCCCCCTCACTCGCTGTAACATTTATTCTACTTGGAATACGTCACAGCAGGTGGGTTTTTAAATATTTGGAACAATTTTTTGACGTCAGAAAGAAATTGGCAAGCCATGGCTTTTAAAGCCCATTAAACATTATAGAAGAAAGTAACTGCTTCCTGTTCTCAGGAGATTTATATGTTTTCAACTATTTTTTGTAACAAAAAGAAATTTGATATATCCTTTTAATATTTATGTCCCACATTCTACTCAATTTAAACAAGGAGAGAAATAATTTTGCTGTGGGGACAATAACATAAAAATTACCATTAATCAATTTGTAAGGGCTGGATGATAAATTTGTGACTTCAAAAACAAAAATACTTGACAGCTTAATGAATGCTTAAGTCAAGCAGAATAAAGCCACATAATTATCGATAGACATATTTTGAAATCCAATTGATGTTTCAATTACAAGTCAATACCTTAATCCAGAGCTTATCCTTTCTAGCCTTTCATAAAGAGCATAAACTTCACAAAAAGTTGTCTTCTAATGTCCTAACTGTTGGCTAATCTGTAACTTACACAGTACTGAGGTGATAAGCGTCCTGACCAACACGGCAAGTGACCTTCACCTGTTATTCTACTCTAAACGGCTTCCTAGCAACCAGTCAATCTCAAGTCCATTCTGATAGGGAGGCTTTTTTCTGACTTCTCCTGGCAGTCAAATCCAATTTGATTAATGGAAGGACAAAAATTCCACCTATTTCTCAAAACATTGCAGGTCCTCTAGCACACATGTATCAATTGCTGGGGTCGTCTCCAATGGAAGTTAAGTAAATATAGTTCAGTTCAGAGTGAGGCTTCCACTGCACATGTGTTGGTAATACAATACGTACACATACAGAATGGAGTTACTCAAACCTTAGGCTGCCCTGTATTGTAAGGGGAAACGGTCAATAACAAATATGAAAGCATGTTCAATACAGTGCCTTTGTTGGGCGTAAAGGCACTTCTTTGTGCCTAACTTGGTCTCTGTAGAACTGAAGTAAGCGACCAGTGATCTGAATAAACACATTAAAAGTTATTGATCCATACACTAGTGTGTTTGACTGGTCATGAAGTCAAAAGAGGTTGAGAAATATTTTTCAACTTTGCTAGATTATGTGACAGATACCACTGGATTGTACTGAAGTGTGTTTTAACATAAGTACTTTAAATGATTACTTAAAAATAACTACCTCTCTAAATCATTAAAAAAAGTTTTTATATTAAATAATTTAATCTTATTTTAATATATTTTATTTCATATCCACTATCTTAGAAATATCTCAGAAGCAAGTGAAATACAACAGCAAGGAATACATGTTCTTTTTATTTAACATAATTTGGACATTAAGTACTTAAAATTTCTGTTTCTAAGAACAACTTTTTTAAAAATTTGAATACAATGAGGTTTTAACTCCAGTCCGTTAATTTTCCCATTGAATTAAATATTCCACAAAATGTTATAAATATAAAATATTCTCACAATGTATAATAAAGCATTGCAATTTCTCTGTAAAATTCTTATTGTTTTGACCTTCTGAGATAGTCCCTCCTCCACCCAATGTGAAAATTTCATTTAATTCTCACACTGATTTCATAATGCTCTATTCCAAATGTACTAAAATTATGTAAAATAATAAAATTTTGAATTTGATCAATCTCTGCATTGGTGTCAACATGCTACCACAGTGATAAATGAAAATAATAAAATTTTGAATTTGACAAATTTCTGCATTGGTGTCAACATGCTACCATAGTGAAATAAAAGGGAATTTGGAAACAAGTTGTTGCCATGGCATTATACCACCTATTTAAAATTTTCATTCATAAAGGGCAGAAATCTATCAGCATATGAGAATTTATTTTCAGCAAACAAAGTAATAACAAGATCTCTAAAAAAAAATCTTGTTTTTTTTTCATTAGGCAAAAGCACAGTCACAATTAATCAGGTTGGGAACATACAATCACATATAACTCAACCACTGTCATACACATCCACTCTGTTAGTACAGTGTCACATTTCATGCTCTCTATTCATATCAGATTTCCTCTTAATCTATCCAAATGAAACTAAATCTTTTCTCAGGTTCTCATATTTCAATGTGTGTAAATCTTTAAACATATATGATGACGAAAACTCAATTTCCTGAGCAAGATCTATGTCAGACACGATCGCCTTTGAATAAACAATAATGATTTAATCACATGAAGCAAAAATGCTTTTTCAAGAAAAAAAATACATAATTACAAAATTTGAACCCTTAAATGAGCTTTGGAAACCTAGTCTAAGTAATTCTTTTCAAGACAAAAAATATTGGCAATCACTTACAGACTGCAGTTCTTGAAGAGCTCTTGTTGGTCTTGACGGAAGGCTAAATCTTCGTCTCATTTTCCAAAGACCTACATGTATTTATTTTTTTCTCACGTCATCCTTCTTTTTTAAACTAATCCTCAAATGTCCCTAAGTTTTAATTTAAACATGTCAGTTTGGTAGGACTACTTATAACTTGACAACAACAATTACAACCAAAGCACAGGAAGACTGTGAATAGCTTTGTATTCTCTTATCTAGACATACTTGAGGGATTACTATTTAAAACACTTGTGTTTGAGTATTTGAGTAAACGTTACATTCAACTTACTTTAGAAACAAATCAACAATCTTTATGGTCATGGTCCCATAGATTTATAAAGAGAGAAATCTTTATAGCACATAAATGTAGTGATTTATGCCAAGGAAAGAAAATGTTATCATATTGTAGTTGGCATCACTATCATTTATAAGCTTGATTACATTTTATCTATTGAACTTCACTGAACTAATCTTTTTGAGGGGCATATATACATATAAGGTTTCTTTCTTGCCAAAAATAAATGAATAAAATTAGTATAAAAAATTCTAAGTACAAATATGATTCTCCTTTTTCTTTCTTTTTTTTTTGATAGAAAATGCACAAGTTATCAAGAAAAAAAAATGAAATAATTTTTTTTTTCATGAAATCAGGCCAAAAAGCTTTGGTATCAACTTGACCATCTAGAAAAGTGCAAATATGAAATCACTGACTTGCTTAACTAATTAACTGAGATTTAAAAAATTAATTAATTCCATGCATCACTTTCCTTTCATTAGAAATTCTACAGCTGAATAAAAAATAAAGAAGACACACATTTATGAAATGTGCACAGTCACTGGAAGCTGTTGGAGAAAAAAGCATTTGTAATGACCTGAAAATAAAGAAATGAAATAACACAAAGCTGAAATCTATACAAATATCAAACAAATAAAATAAAAAGGCTTCCTAAATCTATAACAATGCAATTCAAAGATGGCTTTGGGTATGGTTTATTGCACATATTCATAAAACATCTGAAGCAATAAAAAAGGTTTGAGTATCGGTCTTAAAGGGATAATAACTCTTCGTATGAGATCTATATTTCACAATAAAAACATTGTGAATAAGTCATAGAAATATAACATATTCTGTTTTACCACAAAAACGGCAGTTATAGCTATTATTCTGATATTATTCTTGTCTTTAGACCACCTGACCTCCATTGATGGCTATACTCTGTGAAAATCTGAGATTTTAACAAAAAACCAAACTTTTTAGAAAAAACCAGGAACTAACTTTGAATGTAAAAATGGATTCATTAACCATTGGTAAGTATGGGAAAATTGTTGTTTACTCCAGGAAAATTCATTTTTTGGCTGAAACGAAGAGTTATTATCCCTTTAAGTACTTTAATCATCCCTTTATTTAGTCTTGTACATATTGCTTTGATTTAAACAATATTTCATTCTGAAAATGCTATTTTTTGATCAGTCAAAAAAAAAAAAAAAAAAAAAGGAATGATAAATCTCTTTATGTTTTTTTAATTAATGCCTTATGCACAATAATAAAGATAATGTAGGAGGTTTCTCAACTGGTAATGCTACATATAGCTTTTAATAGTATTTCCATTTTTTTTCAATTAAAACCCATGTTAACTTTAATCTTGCATTTAAAATAATGTATATAAAATATTTTCAAATTGTAACTTTGATTGTTTTTGCCTCAACTGAAATCCACTATATGCACAATCCATGTTACTGCGTTTTCAAATCTGTTCCAAGAATTCTAGACATGAGACATTCATTTTCATATGCTCAACACATACAAAACTTCCTTTTTTGACAAAAAAAAAAAAAAAAATCTGGGTAATAGTTCACAGGCCACAACCTTACATCAGGATACTAGATCTCAAATAACTTTGGAAGCTAAGACAAACCCTTACACATACTTGTACAAATACTAAAGTTTTTATTTATTATTTTTTTTTACAAAAACAAATTAATAAAAAAAAGTATATATGTTATTTCTATTGCTGATTCATCTTTTCTATCCAAGTAATGCAGTCACATTATAATTATGACAACATAGATAAAAATTTGCAAACTATTAAAAAAAGATGATAAAAATTTAATTTAATGCTTATAAATTTAAATCCTAATGAGTAATCAATCAGTAGTTTGCTTTAACAGATGTCATTCCTCGATTTTTCCTCCCATAAATACAGTGCATGTAATACAGTACAATACAAAAGCTCTATTGTACTTACTGTTAGCTTCCTAATCTCTGCTTCATGTTGCTTCTTCAGTTGGTCTATCTCTTCCTGGTGATATTTGACTAGATCACTGATTTGTTTCTCATAAAGCTGTTGCAGATCTGGAATTTCATATTGTATAGAAGCATTAGTTACAAAATATTTCTCTGTGAGCTTACTGGAGGTATAATTGCATGGCTTACCAAGCATGTCCAACAAATGCCAAGAAGTATTTTGGTCAGGGTTAAGGAATAATGTTTGCTTTTTTCCCTAAATTTACCATTGGTTTCTTAAAGAATCGACTAAATGAAAGATAAAGATCATTCAAATGTAATTTTAGAAATGTATAACTGAAATACACTGTAACTGGAGGATTATCCTACATAAGTGGTAATCTAGTGATACTGTTTCTACTTTCCAGTCATCAAAACATGAACACTCTGACTGATAAATTTATGTTTAAATTATTTTGCTATACAAACAATTGCAATACTATGCATCTTTGCAACTTATTCTAACCACTATTTTCAAAGGTTCTAAGTAACAAAAATTCTGTCTAGGAATCATGCCTTTTTTTTCATATTAAAAGCACACAACAAAAAAGACACCGACTTCAGCAATGTACATTTTCAAAATTCACATCATATCAAGGAAGTTTGAGGCCCATTTTAACAGACTAATTTGCTTAAAAATGAAAGAAAGCAAAACTAGTTATTAACTCGCATAAAGCCCACACTCAAACATGCTTGCTTGCATGCACATATGAAAAATATGCATGCAAGGACTCACTTTATAAAGAACTTTTATCAAATTGAAAAGAAAACAAATATGCAAAAATTAAGTCCAATTTGGTCATATCATTTCACAGCTTAAATTAAGTACCTCATGATTTGATGGGAGTATGTGCATTTTGTATTTATAAACATGTATGCAGTAAAATGCTATCTTTATCAACAATAACTACTCCCTAGCTTACACAGTTAACTCAAAATACTTCCAATCAATACTGCATAATGTTCATCTAAAACACACAGCCAACTCTTAAAGTCAGGTTTTCAAATTACCAGGCTTTGAAATCTTCCACTCCAGCACAACTGCTGTCTCCTCTATTTCAAAACAAAAATTATAACAAGAGCCAAGAAATAAAGACAAAATTAACAGCTTTAAGCATAAAATGAAAAAATTCAAATTAGTACAATTAAAAGCAGCAACATATTAGTAAATAAAGTTCTTAAACCACCACCGAATAGAGACAGAAGGATTAACCACAAAGCAGGGGGGGGGGTCAACTTCTAAAATGACAGGTATAACAACAGGTAGCAGCTAGACATTTGCTAAATAAATTTGGTTAATCGTTAGTAAATACACAAGCTAATTGGGAAGTAGCTCTTTTACAACGAGGTTGGGTGAACTTAAAATGCTACAAATCATGAGCTGAAGAAAGATTTTTGCTTAAATCACACATTTTGGAAACAAACAATATTGAAAACAGGTCCAAGTTTTGTCAATAAAACACATACCTCTCTTTGTGGCATCTGCAGATAATTGCGCTTTCTGTATTTCTTCTTGAATCTGGTCAGACTGAAAGACAGAGAGGCATTTCATCAGTTGAATAAAAGATAAATAGTATACTTAGAAAGTATCCCTAAACAGTATATCAATAAAGGATTCCCAGGAATAAAAAGAACAGCTTTTATTGAAAAACATGTTAAAAGGTATTAACCAAGTCAAAATCTTAAGCAAAATCAATTAGAAAAAATTATTTTAGAAAGTGTCAGTCAAACAACTGTAGCCATAAGTTGAAAATATATCTGTGTTACCTTATTTGCCTGAGCAGCTTCCATAAGCCTTGTGTCCGATTTCTCTTTGGCATATGCATTCTGAGCAGCCTCAAACTCCATATCTTTGACCAGTTTTTTCAGTTCTTCTAACTCAGCATTCTTTTTTCCCAGTTCTTCTTGTAAAGCCTCAGTGCCTGCAGCATTTCTCTGAAAAAGAAATAAGTAAAGGGGGGATAAATATACTGGCAAAAGGTTATACTAAATTCCATTCAGACATTAAACAAAAATTATGAAGTAAAAATAATTTTTTTCCTGCTACACCCAAAAGGGTTTCTAAATGCACCTCCTCTTTGATCAAGCAAAAGTTCTTGCCACTCCAGATAAGATTCTTAAAAACTTCAAAAAAGCTATTATTGCCAATTCTACCTTTGCAACTTCTGCAGCAGTTTTATATCTTGTGGCTTCCATTGTTTTGATCTCAATTTGCTTGAACAGTTGCTGCATTTTGTCCTCTTTCTCTTCAAGATCTGAAAATAACAGCAGAACATTATATATCATTGAGAACTGAGGGAGCTGCTTCAACTCTTTTTAAAAGAGATGCTAACAAATTGCTCCTCCCCAATGCTATTAATAATGCATAAAATAAATTTTTCAATTATATTTACTCCACCATATAAAAATCTAATAATATTGTTTATGTTTATGTTATGTGCAACTTAAATTGAATTCTGACCTGTTTGTGCTGCCATAAGTTTCTCACTTAAGGTTACTATGTCTTCTTTGGCCATATTCAATGCTTTCTCCAGCTTCTTTCTACCCCTGGAAACAGCCATGACCATAAAATTAGGAATAACATCCAAGAACTGAGCCAGATGATTTCATACACGGTTTAAATAAATCTTAAGAAGTGGACAACTGTCCACTATAACAATAGATTTATGATTTATTAATGATCTTTAAAATAACAGACCTCTAAGTTAAACAACAGAAGTAGGATTAGCAACATGTCTCCAGATTGATTTGTATTGATGCATCAGGTGAATATACACTTCCAAGGTAATGAGATATCTTAGGCTTTTGTGAAATAAATTAATTGGAGTCCCAGAGTAATTGATATTGTCTCTGGGAATGCTTCAGCAAAAAATCAATCTTAAGCTGCTGGGATTTCATAAACAATGTTTCTCAAAAATATGACTTGTAATTTTCTGGTCATGTCATCACTTTAACTACATCTTCATTGCCAATGTTTATTCAAACCTTTCTACCTAGGAAATCTTAAACAGGGTCACTTTGTGAACACGGTCTAACATCATTCAAATCAACCTGTGCAGCAAACTGTGAGGTGACCCATGATGATTTTATCACATGATAGTTTTCGATGTGAGCACATACACTAAAACTGTGATGTAAATGCATCAAATCAATATTTGTTTACTATAGATAAATATCATATATAGTCTCAATTTCTTAGGTTTCAGTTTCAAAATACCTTAAAGCCTGGTTATAAACACTTTGACATAAGTCTACAAATACCACCTGCTATATATAATAAAACATCTTATAGTGAATTTTTGCAATTGTCAGAAAGTAAGTCTACAAAATTCTAAGGCTGCAGCAATATATTTTTTTTATAATGCGCTTATAGAGTTAGCATGCTTAAAAACTTATTTACTAGGCAATTGCTTTAGTTTGAAATGTAAAAATTACTAGAAAGATCAATACTGGTAAATTCTTCAAATGATAAGAAATTAAAATATCCACAATCGTAACCATAAACCAATGTAAATGAAGCATTTATTTCAATTAAAGCCAATCTTTAAGAATGTTTAAAGAGCACAGTTTAACATGGATTTAATTCACAAAATTCACAAAAAATGTCATAAATAATAGTTAAATGATTAAAAACATTTAGTGATAAAAGAACTGAAATCAAGTATAATTCAACAAGGGGTAGGGTGACACACATAGATAAGAGAACAGAAACAGCTCAATAGTTGCCAGAATTACATCCATGCACAATGGTACAACACCATTACCTCTGCTCTCTCAGGAACAATTCTGGGCTGTTGCAATAATTGTATAAAATTAACATCATTAACTATGTCTTACACTAACTGTCACCTTCTGTTTCATTACATAAAATACATTTTTTCAGAAAAATAAATTTGCAATATGATATTACAATGGTATTATTTTATAGATTAATGGATAAAGTCATTGTCAAATATACACACTAAAAAAATCGCAACACACATTCAAAGAGACTATGATACATGCCTGTTTACACATTGATCATATTGATGTTATTCAATGTGCATTCTTATTTTCCCTATTCACAGCCATATCACTTACTTGTTTCCGGCTTTTGCTTGTGCATAATTTGTTAGGTATTCTACCATTTCCTTGTTCAGATCTGAAATACGCTGAGTTAGCTCAGCCGCTGTGTTGAGAGAGTCTGTAATCTTTACAGCTACTTCATCAAGGTCAATATCAGGGCTGCCTTTTCTCAGATCTTCCTCATCAAAAGTTGATGAATTTTCAATGAAAAACTGGAACAAAAAAAAAATGAAAAAAAAAATTATATATATAAAAAATAAAATACTTGTAAACACTACTGACCTAAAATGAATATCAATGCTGAATGAACGATCCCATGTGACATGGTTACCCCAGAAAACTTACAACATCATGAAGAAGATATATTCACAAAATAAAACAGGTTAAGTAAAGCACTTATATCCCAATACTGGATGACCTTCAAACCTTTTAAAAGAATTGTAGTTTCAGTTTGACCATTAAAATTAAAAAACAAAGGAATGTTTCTTGGTAATAAATGCCCTGATGCTAATGTCAAAGGATTAATTGATAAACCAACATAAGAGATCTTTTATGCACTCTAATTTGATACATTCAAACATATCAATTGAAAGCCACCTTAGTAATCTCAGTTTCCAAGGACTTTTAATTCATGCTGCATATTTAAGGCTGCAATTTCCATATTGAAATATTTCCTGTCTCTCATATTTTGTTACAAATTGCACAGTGGTTTCAGAAACTAAACTTTGGTAAAAAATGTTGCATTCTACTTGACAAAAAGAATCTATTTGACATCAATTTATAAAAAATATGCATAATATATGTGCAAAGTTTAAAAAAAATTTTACTGCATACTAAACATTATCATATTTACAGTAATCAATACATCTATGCCATAGGTGTTTCAACATGGTCATAAATCACTCAGCAGAAACTAGAATGGAAAAATCTTGTTCAGATCTGTCAGTGGACATTGATTTGGCATTCATTGCCCTTAAGTATTGTTTGGCAACAGGAAAATCCCAAAGAAAAATGCCACTAATTAACAAAGAGCTTCAACTGGATTAGATTTCTGGCTGCGTTTCCCAGTTGTTTTCAATATCCAAGATTCATTCTTGACCAGTTAAGTCTTAATACTGAACTGCTATTATACCAGCCACTAGCAGATAAATGCTGGCAAAAAGACATTGCTGATGAGTTTAGGTAAGTAAAACAATTGAAAAAAAGGTTTTGAAGAAGATAAAATATGAAAAATATTAAATTATGTTTTGCTAATAAAGCATCACATGTATATCAATCTGAAATTATTACAGACAAATAAGTAATCTGTACACATAAAGTTTTTGAATTAATTACAGTTGACTAATATCCATCTGCTTAGCAAAATTTTAAAGATATTAATTTTTTCAATTAGGAAAATGTAATGTAAATGTAAACAAATTTCATTTTAATTACTTTACCTTACCTCATTGACTTGTTGTAAAAGTTTCAGTCTTTGATCAGACACATTCTTGTAGCCAACCACAAATATGGTGACCTGCTGCTGGTACTGAAATCACATTAAAAAAATTACGAGATTCACAAATTTCACCAACTGTTCTTTAGAGTGGGTTAAATACAAAACATGTATTATCTATGAGAGGGATCAAATAATCATAAGAACCAATTTATTTTAATTGTGATGAAACTAGACAGCAAAGCTGACAAATACGGTTTGAAAGTTATGGGGCAAATGTCATGTGTAGGACAGCAACAGCGACGGTGATGGTGACAGCACAAGTGACAGTGACAGGGACAGCGACGATACAAGCAGACACTGACAGACCAATCAGAATATATACAGATGCTTATAGTGTCTGTATATAAATAAGACTTAAAGAGGATTTATACCTTTCTTTTCTTCACAGTGTCTCTCAGCAATTCCTCTAGTTCCATCTGAAATATATGAAATAATTGACCTCCGATACCTTGCAAATACAATGAGGCAACACTACTGAAATTGAGCTGCTATATAAATGTAATCATTAGTAATAATCATAAGTAAAACAACATAAATGACAAATTTTATGCATAATCTTTTCTTGATAATAACCCGTTCATCTCCTTCTTATGTTAAAAGTAGTAAAACAAATATTATGTATCTGTATTGAAATGATAAAAGGTGCTTAAATTGAATCTACATTTTTATAAAACACTTACAATATCACTGAGATATTCCATGTTGTTCTTGCCAGCACCCTCCATTAAAGCTTCACCATATTCATATGTGCCATAGATCTATGAAAAATAACACAAAATTACACTTTACATCTTAATTACAATATAGTCAAAAAGATCTCAGCTGAAGGAGACAGTCCCACACATGTACCTTATCTAATATGCTTTTTAAGTAATGAATTCATTATCCATACTAAACAATTGCATTCTTATTGGGAGTGAAAGTAAGCATTGTTGGTTTTTAAAAAAGCCTTAAAATGTATCAAAAATTTTGGATATTTGGATATTTGACTTTTGAAGATCAACATTTACAAGATGATTCACGACAACTACAAAATTGTATATGTCTAGATCTTATTCAAAGTTGTGTTGCTGATTTGCAGTGATTTTGATGTAAAATTCTCCAACTGCACAAACTGCATATGTACTCAAGTGCATTGCTTTAGAAGAGATATCTAACAGCACAACTCAAACAATCAAACCAACTCAAGTGCATCATTCCTACAGACATCTACTGTATGTGCTGTATGACAACTTTTCTGATCCTATGGTCTTGACAAGATATCATTTTTACCATTGCAAGATTAAATTATTTTCTTTATTGTTTCAATATAAACAGCCAAAGGGAAAGGGGTTGGGGAAGTTAAAAGAACTGCCCTTAAAGCCCTAAAAGATCTGCTTGAAGTAAAATTTTGATTTATGATCTATGCCATTTCTTAAATTAGGTCAACTAGAGGGGTGAAAAAGTCCGCTTTTTTAGCAGAAAAACCCCTCTCCCCTCCTTAAAATTATTGTTTATAGGATTGTTACATAAATTCTAACACTGCTTAAACTATTTCAGAATACAAGTAGTCCAGTTTCTATTTTGAATGAACTAGCCACAGAACTTCACTATTTTGTTGCCTCTGATGGAAATTTGCTGTTGTAAGTAAAATATAATAGGCTACTGTAAGCCCAAAAATATTTATTCTGACTCTTATTTGGTGAGACAAGTTTTGTTTCTTCATCATGCTGCCCATTAATGCACTATCTACACAAAAATTGTTCAAATGAATCTGCCCTGCATGGCAGTATCAGGGCTTAATGGTAATTTTCATAATGGGTTAAAGTACATATATGAAATATATGTATTGCTTCTCTCAAGTTAGTGATAGATTTCATTGCAAAACAAAATTTGTTTAAAAAAGGTTAAATTAATAAGACATTTGTGAAAAATGGAATGTTTTTTTTTTAATTTCACTAATCATGATATTTCATTTTGGACATTTACACCTAGGTCTAAACTAAATCACAGACCTACACTTAACAGCAATTCCAAAACTTATTCCAATTTTTTTCATTTACTTACATGGTCGACTCTTTTCATTACTTTCTCCAATTCTTCTTTAGTATCGTCAGCCATACGCTGTGCAAATGACCTGGCATTCTTGTCCAGCACCAGCTGAGCTGGGGAGTCTCCCCTGTCCAGTATGTTAATACTGCCCACATAGCTCATTGCCTCCATGGCTGGCTGGAGAAGAGGGTCCAGATCAAAGTCGTCTTCAAATATAGTCTCCTATAGACAGAATAGAGAAAACTGCTCAAAAAATGTGTAATGGCAAGACATAATTATCTTGTGTGATTAGTACATACATATGAAATATGGATTGTTATTAAGTGTTTTAACGTCACAAGTCAGTAAAGTCAAAATTGTCAGAATTAACATTCATCAAATGAAATGTAAATTAATATAGCCACAGGGAATGTCAAATATCACAAACAATTTGTTAAAAATTGAGTTTCAGTATATCTAATCTAGCAGGTCTACATAAAGCAATTATGCACCAAACATACCTATGTATTAATATCAGTAAATGTTTGAAAAAGATTACAAATTCAATAAAAAACTGCTAAAATATATGTAAAATATGTTCTTACAACTAAACCATAAATTGTCATATAGAATTCAGTGTACCAATTTTAACTGAATAAAAAGACAGCTACTGGCACATAGTTCAAAATGTATTGGTCTGACATTTGTTGTAATAATAGGAAGGGAAATATAAATAACTTAAAACCCATTACTAGTATGTGCCCTGGTTGACTTTTGGTCTCAACATTGATCTGCTTGGAACAATAAGGAATTTATTGACCAAAAAGATTCTCTGTAACTTATGCCCATGAAATAAGACCATAAATATATTCTATTTGATAAATATATAAATATTTTCTTTTTGAGTCATTTTTCAAGAGTAATTTTTACAAATTAGCAAAGGATTGAAGATGCCAATCAAAACTAAAAAGCAAGGAAGTTATCAAATCAAACAATAATTGAAACATTAATACTTCATTGAATCTAACCTTGCACCTAAATCTGGCGGAAAAAGGAGAAAGAAAATAAGGCACATTTTCTTAACTGCAGAAGTAGCATATGCAAACAAAGCTTGAGAATATGAAAACCAGCTGTTCTTTAAAAGATTTATTGCTTATCAATGCATGAAATTCTGCACCTAAATCTGTCAAAAAAAAAAAAAAAAAAAAAAAAAGAATATGAAATGCAGAAATAGCAGATGAATACTGAGTAAAATTACCCCTCAAAATATTAATCCTTGTGTTGAAACCTAAAATGTAAAAACTTCATAATTTTACATTCTTTTCACATCACGGGATTTTACGTGACAATGCATGCATGTGCACATGTTGTTAATATCCCATGCAATGGTCAAAATTAGCATTTATTATATATGCGATATTTCAGGTAGCAGTTGCAGTAGCACTGCTGATAATAGTGATGGCTCTACTTGTTTTAACAGTTGCCAAGAATCTACATTCCATTTCTAATTTTACACAAACATGTCATTTAAGCGAGATGCATATACAATAATAAGTCGTTATTCAGCTGGGGTATATATCCATGTTAAGGAAGCTGGGAATTGAAAACTCACCATAATGAAAAGAACTTAAACGGTCTATGAGAAGTTCATGTTATTGCACACAGAATTCGTCCCCCTCCATGTTGTTTAGAGGTTCAGCGTCACGTGACCAAGTTGTCAAGTTCATGCTGACATCTACTGGCTGCCAAAAATAAGATGACTGTTATAGATTATAAGAATGCTATTTTATATAGATTACCCGTAAATAAAGTGCATGTATGAGGGGGTTTTCTTTCGGACATTTCACTGATTTCACTTTGAGCAGTTTACTTAAAATAAAAGTGAAAGCTCATCTTGAAAAGATTTATCGTGCACCTTGCGAGAAACGAAGAGATTTGGTTGTGGCGGTATTGTTTAAAGATGGCCGACGTGCAGCAAGGAGGGCGCATTTTTCAAAGCGGAGAGGATTGTAAGCAAAGCTGGAAGGATGCGGGTGCTGGTTATAATGAAACAGATACACACCTCGAAATAATGGGAAAGCCCGTCATGGAAAGATGGGAGACTCCTTATATGCATAAATTAGCCGAAATCGCAGCCTCCAAAGGTACTGATACTTTCAAGTTTCAGCCTAGCCGGCCTACGTGCCAAGTACTATTAGTACTGGTATAGTCGACCTTCTGTTCTTAACCATATGCAGAACTTACAGGCTCACCAAAATTATTTTGACTTGGTATTTGTATAACAAAGAATAGGTGTGGTATTCAGAGCATTTGCTTGAACTCCCATACTCGTATCTAGAGCGTGACGCATTTATTTTAATGTTTGGTGAACTAAAAGGGTGTTGTCTTGTGCATTACTTGTACAATAACAGACAATGAAGTGTGCAGTTCGTGCACTATTGCAGAGCAGTGGGGGGAAATTCAGTGTTTTTAAAAGGGTAACATACTTTTTACTACTGTACACCTGAGCTTTGTGTAGGAAGGGCCCTGTTGCCGCTCATAACATTACGTACATGCCCTAGGGATGCCATGGGCAATGTGATACATGTCATTTTAGTAGAATTGCATATACCATTAGCAAATAATTCCCTTACTGGAAGTTTTATAAAGTAGATGTACCATTTTAATAATCTTTTATATATTAATTTGGGTTGGTAGGATTAAATGGAGCAGTTATGGTTTGTATCAAATGCTATATGTTGCTTGCATATCTTGTCTTTACTTTTGTTGCCAACCATTTTTAATTGTTTAATTTAACACCAGACTTTTTCAATTTTTTTTTCAGAATTACTTAGTTTGTTTCAAATTATCTAAATGTAAATGCTTAAATGAATAGTGAGAAAAACCCACACCATATGTGCTGCAGCACCGCCCATAGTTATGGCACATATACCAGTAGCTGGAGATGGGAAATGGGTCTTTGTTTTGATTAATTCAGAGTGCTACATTAACAAATTTTCAGATTTCATTTTTTCAAATTATCAGCAGAGATGTGAATGGTTATATTCAATGAAGATAAGAATAACCTCGGTACTCAGTTACTGCACTTAGATCAGTCGTTGTACCAGCCTTAAACTTAAAGGTCATGGTTTTGGTGTTTATCACTTTGATGTCAAGTTATCAGTACACAGGAAACATCCACCTTCAGGACAAGTACTTGATAAATATGAACTTTAAAAGCTGAACAACTGATACAGAGATAGTGCATATGGAACTTATATCTAGACTAATAGTGATGTTAATATAAGAAACTTTTATTTATGATTTTAAACTGCATTTTGGAGGTTGGGGTGTTTCAGTGTGGAACACTCAAAAAGTTAATGAAATCAATATTTCCTCTAATTTTGTGCATTGTAGGTTAACAAATGGACATTAATTACAAGCATTATAGCATGGAAACTAATGTTTTTGTATATTTAGCTTGTTTAGTTTGGAGTTCCTTATAGATAAGTTATGTTTTGAAAGTAAATGTTATGATGTTTATAAATGCAAGACACCACTTTCTGAAGTTAAATATTTGAATTGCATTTATCTTTATCGCTCAAGAAGGCTCAGCTGTATTATTATAATGTCTGGATTAATTCCTGTAAGAAAATTGTACATTCCTCTGGAAAAGAGATGCTCACTGTAGAATGCATTCTTTGAAAAGATTGTTAATCAGAACAAGTCCCATTTAGCAATCATTGCATGATGTGTAAATTTTCATATCAATTATTCCTTAACATGAAAATTCCTGCGTTAGCACTCCTATTGACAGTTCTGGGATATACTGGCGGTCCTAGGACAGAACCGTCAATTAAAGTGCTTATGCATGAATTTTCATGCTAATTATTCCTATGGACCTTTTATTTTAATACTAACCTTATAATAAGCAACTTATTTCTTTTGCTAAACCATTAATTTATGTAAATTACCCAATGTGTATTTGAAATAATAATATAATGCTATACACATAAATTTGATATATTTTCTGCAAATGAACAATTTAAGTTGTTGAGCTTATAATTTTTGAATTACTAAAGAAAAATAATTGTCTTTGGTGAAATACCACAGTTATTTTGAAGAAGTGCCAACACAAATATTTAAAAAGGAATAATTATATTTGGCTTTGTGCTTTCAGGAGGAGTGGTGCTAGAAATTGGCTTTGGAATGGCCATATCTGCCAGTAAGATAGAGGAGTTTGATATACAGGAACATGCTATCATTGAATGTAATGATGGCGTTTTTCAAAGACTAGAGAAGTGGGCAAAAGAGCAAAAACATAAGGTAATTGTTTGTCTCCAGAACTAAATTATAGTATCTTTCTACTGATAAGGATTAGGATAAGGATTGCAAATATTTTAGGTGATAACAAATGAAATCAAAATCTACTTTAAATATAGTGTTCTATGTGTATTAAAATTTTACTTTACTGTGGACAATCTCCAAGTGCAAATTCTTTTATTGAGGAAGACAAAACTAAAAAAAATTTTGTTTAAGAATTATATAGGTATCTCTTTGGTTTTTGGGAGTGTTCATATCATGTCCAAAAATGCATTTATAATTTTATGGAATTATTTAATTAGAAAAATGGCTGAATGGCTATTGCTGAACTTTTTTTATTTCAGATCACACCACTAAAGGGGATGTGGGAAGATGTAGTGCCAACTTTGCCAGATGCTTCCTTTGATGGTTAGTTTATTGAGTATCATTCAGTTTAAATATTACAACATGTTTATATGATCATTGTATTATTTATCTATCTTGCTATTTTCATACTTATCACCTATATATCATACTATACAACGTCTCTGAGAAGTTACCTTCTTAAATTGATGCACTGTATAATCTTTTATTGACAGATAGTATTACAGTATCATACTATCTTTTATATAGGGTTAAATGCAGAATCACCTTAATATACCTTTAACATGTTAATAGCAGATTTCATTCCATTGTTTTTATTTGGCAAGGAATCATGTATGATACTTACCCCTTGAGTGAAGAGGATTGGCACACTCATCAGTTCAACTTCATCAACAACCATGCCTTCCGGCTGCTGAAGCCAGGGGGAGTGCTCACCTACTGTAATCTGACCTCCTGGGGAGAACTGATGAAGACCAAGTACACAGATATTGCCAAAATGTTTGAGGTAGGCTGCTGGTAGTTAGTGTTATTTTATGCTTTGTGGACGATTATTTTCAGTGTAATGTGAATGTTAAGGGATGTTTTTTTAAAGATAATTTTAACTTCTGTTGTTTGCAATGTTAATGCTGCTGAAACAAATCTGTTTTGCAAGATGCAGAAATATCATGAAGTTCTTATGACAAGATTGTGTTTAAAATTAATTCCATGGAAGATTTTTGTGTATAGGGCTGTATTAATATGTATTTTAAAAGTATAGTTACCGTATAACACCTTTTCTTTATGTTCTGTAGGAAACCCAGCTACCCAAGCTTCTAGAAGCTGGCTTTAAGCGAGAGAACATATCTTGGGAAGTGATGGCAGTGGATGTGCCTGAGTGCAAATATTACTCTCATAACTTCATGATTGCTCCGACCTGTATCAAACAGTAAACAACCTCGTCTCAAGAAGTCTTGTTACCTTTGTTTCACCAAAGTTCCATGAGTTCAAGTTTCCTATGCTTGTTGCACTATGAATTCCAAAAGAATATTCACTTATTATTGCGCCTTACTTGTAATAGCATTTGAACATAATGTTCAGTTGCTACACCTGGTTATTTTTGTTTTTAGTGTGCAGTTAACAAATAGGTCTGTGTCAGTGCGTAGTTTCATAAAAATGTGATTTGCAAAGCATATGTTAAGTTTGATTTGTTGAATTAATTAAATAAATACTGAGTAATCTTTTATAGATATATAGATTAAACATGTAACATGTTATTGCTGTTGAGTTTTTGTAGTCAGTAGAGAATTGCAGGCTTCCATCTCACCAACACCTCACTGGATGTTCTTGGGCTATCATTGTTAAGTACCTCATTGCACCAGTATTTTTTATATCTTTCAATTTCTCTTTAAATGCTACAGGTTGCTGCATATGGATTTAATTTGTACCAAAATGACTATAATGATGTATTGAATGTTTTAAGAGGGGGGTTTCTTGATTTAATCATTCTTTTACATAATGCTTCTGTTTAAGCAATTTTTAATGTGACATATTTTTGATTTTTTCGTTGAAGTTCAAAATGTACGGTGCCAAAACCCAAAAATTTGTAGACTCATACTGAACCTTCCAAATTGATCATGTAGTGAAAAATGCTAAGAACAAAGATATCATTGGAAACCATTTACATTAATTAGTGAATTGTGTCCTTATTTAAATGCAATTTGCATTGTGGGGAAAAATTGACTCAGTGAACCTGTCCAAACTTACAATAATGTATTAGGGACATTTGTATGGTCATATTTTTGATAAAGTACACTTACATTCTTGTATGATATCCTTGTTTTTAAACTGGACTTTTTGTTTGTTGAAAATGAAGTAATGAATGATTCTTGTTAATAAATAAATTTATTTGCAAATGTTATTATAATGTTTCAATATTTTGTGCAAGAGAATAAAAGGAAAATAATAACAGTGTTACTGATATGACTTGACTAGAAAAGAAAATGAAATTCCTTAGTTCTTTATGGGGCTTTGGAATTTTCCAGACTATACGAGTAGAGTATAAATTCTGAGATTGCATGACCAAATGCCTGGTGCACAGGTAGATCCAAAAATTGGCAATGCAAATCCCTCTCTTTCATATTTAAATTGAAGTTAAAAGCATATATATAATCTATATTATAACAGAAATGGCTAGTTTGAAAACGATGAATAGGATATTACTAACATTGTGTCAGGTGAGACAAGGTGGACCTTGCAGAATGTGCGGGTGAGACAAATTGTAAACACCATTTCACAACAGATCGACACTACCGGTGTAATATGATTTCTGTAGTACAGTGCTCATAAACCATGCATTGGGATTCAGTATGATGACAAAAGAAACTTTTTCTACCAGGTGAGTTTGAAATACAGCATGTTTAGCCGTATCAATTTTAAAGACGGCTGAGTAACATAAAAATTTAAGTGACTCGAACCTCGGAAGTTACATTCGATAATATTGTTCACTAGTTCCGTCTTTATACGTACTATAGTTGATTAAAGGGTTTGCGATTTTACCTTTTACAATGAATATTTTGTCATGCTCATAAGCTAAATGTAATTAAAACTATTTAAGAGAGTGTAGTACTCGTACGCACTTGTGTAAAGTCTTTCAAGTCTTAGAGACCGTCCCCATAACCCAGTCGTACATGTAGTAGCTCGATCAATCTAACACCTAATAGGGGATTCTCACTAAATTGCATTCAGTTTAGCACTGCTCCTCGTAACGTAAAGTACTTAAGTAAAGTCGGGAACTTTGTGATCCATGATGTTGTTCATGTTGGTTTGCAAGGGGGCGTGCCAGACAATTAAGGTGCTTGTAATGTGCATTGCCTTGCCATAGTGAGAATGAATCCCTCCTATGCAGGCAGGGGCTAAATTAGGCCGTCTTCTGGATCTTCCAGAAGACGGTCAGATTTTCAAGTTTACATTGACGGGTATCTGATTTTTCTTTTGGAAGACTGTCAAAAATGAAGAGTGGATCAACAAAGATAATTTGGAAGACTGTCAGAAAATATCTCTGAATCTGCCCCTGTCCTGCTAGTATGGACCAGTATGCTGAGGTTATGGAAAGCAGTCTTTAAAGTCTAGTAATAATTTGCACTCTGCCTGTTCCCCAAACCATCCCCTGCCCACTGAGTGCCACAATTAATATGGTATCAAAACAGCAGCAGTTTTTTTTTTCATTTCAGCAGATAAAAACAGGACCCAATGGAATCTTCAAGTTCAAATCCAGATTTATTGGCCCTAGCAACAGCTAGTGTCCAGGCTCAGGAAAGATTGCACTTGGAGCTGAAGAAGAGGAAAGTGAAGAAGAAAGATGGTAAATCTCCATCAGGTATATATAGTACAGTGCATAGTGTTCTGTTCAGTGAAATATTACATTTACACTTGCTATACTGACTTTTAAACTAAGAAAACTTTTGATCTAGACCTGAATTAACATACACATTCTGCTGACCTGTAGAGATATTTCAGTGTTATTTAATACCTGAATAGAAGTTGGTATAACAGTTTGACTATTATTTGTTTCAGCATTTGACCATTCCATACAAGCATTAGAACATCTTCAGTCCTTGAAGGCAGAGCTTGAAGACAGAGATTTCAAGCTTCATGACTATAGTTCTAAGGTCACAGAAGAAGGACTGCAGTCTCTGAGGCAGCTTTGCCTCATGCATGTTCCCAGCTCCGTCACAGAAGATGTTAGAGGGTTATTTCAGGAAAAACTCCAAGATATATTTGAAGGTACTCACAGATGTGTTCTATAGAAAGGAAACCCAACATTCAGATAAGATATATAATTAGATTTTGTTGGTAACCATGTTTCACAATATATATATTTGATTTAACCATTTTTTTAGCACACAGTTGAGTTCTCATACATTTGAGAAATGTCTGTTAATGTACAATGCATGTGCTTAAAAATGTACATAGAGAAATTTCTGCTAAACAACCCGACTTGGGTCTTTATATGATAGACAAAAGACATTATCTGCAAACTGCCTGAAAGACAATCACTGCTATTAGTTAATTATAGTGTACATATGTTCATAGTCTGATGTTATGTGATTTTTTTTTAATTTAAAGCACGTAGTTTGAGTGACTTACAATTCCTGTACTGTTAAATTATTATTTCATTTTTTTGCCACAGATTGATAAGATAATTGTATTTTTAGGTTGGAGCAGAGAAGTCTTATTTGCTGCAATCATAACTTGTCCATGGTACTGGGCCACACAAGAAGAAAGAGGGCAGCAGGCCAAGCACAACTCTATTTTAGTGATTTATGTAGGGCGGGATGAGGAGTTCTTTGCTCCAATTAACAGACATTTTAAAGAACAGCACAATGTCATAGATTTGGTGAGCAAGGTGTTTTGAAATTATTCAGCAGTTATATCTCTGTCAGTTTTGTAATTAAATATCACTTAGTGTTCACTTGTGTATCTAATGGATTGCCATATGCTTCCTATGTTGTGGTACATTGTAGAAACATAAAATCTTTTTCTTAAAAATGATTTTTTTTTCAGGGATGGTTTTATGCTGCAGAAGTTTTTCATTTTTGCAACTATGCTGTTAAGGGAAAACAAAGATTTGTTGAGGCTTTATGTCTACCACAGACAGCAATCATATTTGAATCTGACCAGTGGATAAACATGAAAACTTCTCTTACCAGCCAACTGCTCAGTGAGTAAAACAAACATTTTTTAATTCATACATTTAGCAAACAAGGTAAAAAAAAAAAAAAAAACAACATTGCTTGAAATTTACTTGTCAGAAATAGTTTCCTAAGTACATATTAAAATTAATTGAAAAAAAAATCAGTTTCTTAACATTTTGTCTATGAAATTGAACTTTATATTAAGAATTTTGAAGAAATTCATAAAACTGGTAAAAACACCTTATATTCTGTTGAATTATCATATCACAGACAGTTCTGCATATGTACATTTTCTTCTCTGTCATATTTTGACTATGAAAATCTTCATCAAGGCCATCTACCGATCTTTGACAATTTGAAAATTAAAAAAAAAAAAGTAATAGTAAGTACTCATAATTGTCAGTGAATAATAAAACAACAAAAAATATAAATAATATACAAAAGTTTTTTGATACTCCTCAGATCTCAGGGGATTTTTGGAGCAGTGTCGGGGCCAAGCCATTGGTGGTATATCCAAGAAGAGCAAAGTTTCTGGACAGATGCGGCTGAGTGATAAAGCTACACTTTATGAAATGAGCCAATCATTTCGCCTCTTACATAGTGCATCATGTGTCTTAAATGGTGAAATACCTTCAATGGACTGTATTCTGGAAGCTGATAATCTTTCAGATGTGGGCAAAGAAGCTCTCAGAAAACTCCAGGCAGCTTATCAGGTAAACATGAAATGACTAAGTTTGTGTCGAAAAAGGTTTGAATCCATAGTCCACTAGAAGAATGTTCCTGGTGTTGTTATTAGAATACTCAAGACTGGTGAAGTTGTTTTTCTTATTTTTTGTTGAAATATAAGTCCTGCTTTTGACAAAAGTTATGGTTAAATTTTATTGTTGCTATTTTAATATCAGTATAATCATTACAGGATGAAACCATGTCCAAGCTAGACTTATTTGATATTGTACAGCGATGGAAAAAGGAGGTGGATTGTAAAATGTCTAAAGCAAAATTCAATAAACTGGAAAAAGTACAGGAAGAGCTTGGCAAGTGGCAGGCTGATGTCAGGTGCTGTCAGAAAAATGAGAACTTCCAAAAACTAGGTAATGGAGCTGCATCATAATTCATTAACTGTTTAATGAATAAGGTTTTATTATTTGAAAAACATGTTTCCTTCAGACTAGAACAGAATAAGGTGATCATGGTATCCTGGATGGTTATTGGGATACCAGTAGGTAATTCCTGATCATAACCACAAAAGAGGAACTTGTTCCCAATAATATATTTTTTATATTTTTTTAAATGTCAAAGAGAGTAACATATTTTCAATTGAAATTAGTGTCTTTAAAATGCCACTGAAATTAAATGCCTCCTAATGCATAAGAAAAAGGTAAGGGGTTGTGAATCATAGACCCCACTTTGTGCATTATTTAGAAAGTACCAAATATTTCATTCAGTTTTCTATTTCAGTTGTTGAAGATTCTGCTAGAGACTGCTTGCTGTCACTAATGAAGAAGATTGGAGGTCCAGTGGCTAGTATGGAACCTGAGCAAATAGTCATGATAGCACAAGCAGGGAGTTATTTATATGACCTGGCAACACCTGATAGTGATGTGGATTACATTATAGTTTATCTTACTCCCACAGAGGTGAGTCTCAATATTTTGTTCAAAATGGTATCAACATTTGGAAAAAAACTTGAGAAAGGGAGAAAAAAATTCTTAAGCTTAATTATTTCCTCGTACATGTAAGTCAAAATAGTGTGAATCAGGAAAGTGTACTGTGTAATTTGAAAAAGACAGGGACACTATATTTCAAGTGAATGTCCGTTTTTTTTAGAAGCATACTTTAAATGTTATTTAGAAATTAAGCTGAATGTATGTCAAAACCTACCACTCTAGGGTTTAGAGCATATTGTGATTTGCATACCCTCCATTAATAACCACATGCTGCTACCTGCACTGAAAATATTTGCCAGGAAGAGGGGATGCCATCAGGATTAAAACTCTGAGTGTATCTTGCACATCATTTCATAATTATTTTACCAATTGAATATTATTGATTTGATATCGTTATCAGAATTTCATAAATCCAGTCTGCTTATTATAAAGCATGTAGTTTATTTTGAACATTTCAGAAAATAATAAGTTCCTGTGGCATAGGAAATGAATCGTATGAGAATCGTGGCCCCCAGAAGCAGTTTGAGTATGGAGCATATGAAGCAAGACTGTTCTGTGAGATGCTCAGTAAAGGCAGTGTGGTCATCTTGGAGGCTAGTTTCAGAACTTTACTTGAACTTTACAGAACTTTTATAAATTAATTAATTAATTTTTATTGTATCGAGAGGGTGTGGTCAAATTCATCTTTAATAGACATGCATGATGCAGCTATAATATTTGTAAAATCTGAAGAAGTTTATTGATGAAAGTAAACAAATGGTATGAAGATGTTATTCAAAGTTGAAGCATATCAGGAATATACGTAGGTATGTAAAACAAAGAAGCAGAATGTAATGATAAAAGTACCTTTCTCTCCAGGAAAAGGATAGAAGTATCTCTCACTCTTTTATCTGTTACTTTTTTGTTTCTCCTACAGCTAGTTTTCTCTTTGGATCTGGAATATACCAGCTCAGCCTGGAGGGTAAGTTGGACAAACGATGACAGCTGTCCCATATGTATATAACTACAGTTGGTTAATGCCTTTATTGTAGGATGTTTAACTGATTAAAAAACGTATTTAATCAAATATTAAAGCACATTATTTCTCTTCAAATCAACACTCATTCTTGTTATAGTTTAAGTGATAGGGTAATGATTTGATATTTTCAGTGGGTAAAATTCCTGTTGAGTGGTAGCAACTAAATTGAAAAGCAGACTACCCTATAGTTCTGTTCTACACTGTTAAAGCACTTAAATGCTACAGAATATATTTTTCAAAATTATGTATTTGAAAGATTAACAAGTTTTTTCCTTTTGAAAAGATGGTCATTTCCATATTTTATTTTTAATGCATGAAAATGATTAATCAGCTGAGTATGTTAATGGGGTTATGACAAGTGGTAATTAAGTAAATCATTAACAATTTGAATGTAATGGACAAATATATTGGCTTACTCAAGATTCATTATTTAACTTTGTGTTCATCATTATTAGCTTTTATTGTACATTTTTGTTGGAACAGGAATTGGTCAGTCATAAGCAAGATTTTGTGACAGAAACCGCCATTCAGCAATACCTAGGTCTTGTGAAGAACAACATGAAGATGATTGAGGGTGGTAAACACCAGGGCACATCCAGGGAGAGGAAGCTTTTTTATCAGGTACATTTATAACTATTCACTAGATGTGTTGTACATTTCACAGGTTGCATAATTATTGAACTTAAATGTTAGTTTAGATTAATTGTTTTAACTTTAAAAATTTGACCTACTTCAGACGTTCCACAAGCTGGACAGTCTGGAGTACTTCCTCCAGGGTAACCCGCCCCCAGTTAAATGTTCAGGGCACATCAAGGATTTCATCATGAAGATAAGACAAGGACCTCTTGAGGTAATGACACAAATAAAATATTTTAATACAAGTCGGCAGAAAATCCTAGCATTGGTTACTTCCACCATCAGATATAACATCATCATCTCATTAGTAAAAAGAAACTATTTAGGAATGTTCGACCTTTACTGATCATTTCACCTTGTAGTCAGTTTTTTTTTGTTTGTTATTATCTAATGCATATTTTAGAAGAGAGTTTCATATTTTTAGGGAGAAATTTCTAGAGAAATTTTGTTCAAACTGGCTGAAGAAAAACTACAGAAACTACAATCTGCTTTTGCTGGCAGAGCTTGCAGGCTTCCAGAGCATGCTAACACAAAGTATCTGACCGACTGGCTGATGCGCATTAGGGGATGGAAAGTGGAGCCCCAGAGTTGATCTTCATTTACAAAAAAAAAAAAAAAAAAATGTGCTGAGCGTCTTTATACACTCAACCAAATAAGTTCAGAAACTTTGTTATATTGAATAATTTTAATTAATCATATGAGCTCAGGTAAATATTTTAACCAAATATTGATGCACCCACCATTTGTTACTTTTTTTAGACTGAAGATTTTCTCACCAAGTTGCAAATTTTTTAAATTATTGAAAAACAATTACAAGTTTCCTAACCTTTTTGGTCTGGTGTAGATGGTGCATGTTGGCAAAGCTGTGATAACCTTACACAGGATTACATCAGATTCTTTAATAATTTTATTTGCATGAGAGGATTATTTCCATACTTTTATTGTATATAGCATGCTGTTGTTATATGTCACGAGAATTATAGTAAATGTTTTCCTACATAACTGTGTATAAAGAAGTCATTTTAACTTATGAGTGCAATGTTTAAATGTTATTAGTTGAAAATATATGTATCTTACTATGTTAATCATGTTGCAGAATTAGCAATATATTGTATTAAGTAAACAAAGGAATCTGCAAATATGAGAAACAGGCTTGAATAGACCTTTCCCGGTTGGAAGGATTTTCATGCTGTTATTCCTTATTTCTCATGAATAGTGTTATTACTTATGACATCTGGCTGGTGTTTGCAAATTTATGTTTTATTCATTCCCACAATGCCCTTTCCGTTCTTCCTTTTCCATTTAGAAATTCTTTGATTACACAAATTTTTTAAGCAGCCATGGTCAAACGCATACAGTGTAACTGTGCCCCATCTCCAAGAATTGGGAATGAATGTCAAAAGTTGAGGCAAAGGGAGGGGAGTGTGTGCATTGAGTTACCAACATCTCTACATGTTATTAAATGCCTCAGGTTATTGCATCTGCAGGCAAGGCAAGAGTGAGAAAATGTACAAATCATGTCATTTGTACGTCAATATTCATGAATACTAAAATAATAAATACCAACAATCAAACTGTTTTTTATTGCAAAGGAAGTTTATTTCATCATTGAAAAATATGTAGCATGTGATTGAATGTCATGTCAGAAATGTAAACCCATGGGTGTTGTTAACTTCAGCTGGCTTTTCCATAATTCAATACTTCTGTTTGTAATGTGTAGTCTGTGGTTACAAATCGAGACATCACTGCTTTTAATCATTGTCCAACAATTAAAATCCCTTTATTACTTCCTATTTGGAGATTAAATTATTTCAACTATTCTTCAAGGTCCTTCTTGGCCCTCCTTGTATGTGGTGCTCTAGCGATCATTACCTGAAAGATAAAATTTTGATATCTTTAAAATATAATATGAAGAGAAAGGGATACATAAAAATGTCTTGATCAACAACATCTTCAGACACTACTAGTATAAAGCATTATTCACATTTTTTGTTTTTCAAAAAAAATGCAGACTGGACCTAAAGGCAGAAATCTTTATGATGTACAAATAAAACTGTTAAGTCGCATATGAAATGTATCAGGTTAAAGTATAACAACTACAACATGTGGCTGCTCTAAAAGGATAACACAAATGTAGAGAAAATAGCAGAAAGTATCAATGATGCCAAAAAGTATAACAATAATAGCATCTAACAACACAATGGGTTAACAAAAAGGATAAAAGAAACAACCGGTTAAGGGACAACAAACTGAAAGTGGAAACTCATCACAAAGTGGACAGTCATTCAGAAAGAATAATATTAATGATCATTATGTATAAAGAAGCTTTCCAGAATAAGCATACATCAAGATAACTGCGATTTATGAGGTATAAATATAAAGAAACATTTAAAAGTACGAGTCAAAAGACATTCGCATAGATTACATCATGCTTTGTGTGTGTGTATGTGTGTATTTTTTTTTTTTTTGGGGGGAGGGGGGGTTGCCATAGATAAATAAATGTATCTCTATGCTCTGCAGCAGGGTTTTGAGAACTAGAGTTCCTTCTATCTCCTGTTTTAACATATTAAAACAGCATGCTGGTGGTTACACTGACTTCCAGTCACTGGTCATGCAGCCAACTCTGTTATGGAAATAGTCTTACTCTTTTTTACTGGCATTAACCTCTGCGGCGTTACCTTCCTCATCATCCCTCTGATCATCATCATCCTCATCGTCACTCTCCTCAGTGGTACTTTCCTCCTCTTCCTCCTCGTCTGACTCAAAGGTGTTATCAGGGATGTCATAGATTCTAATCATTGGCTTGAAAAAAGAAAGCATTTTCAAATTAAAAAGTATATCAGATATAGCAATGCGAAAGCATGTACTGGCAACTTCTATAACTTATCAACATGACTTTCATGTCTACCTATGCTTTAACTGCATGTCTTGAATAATAACATATACATGACAAGCACAAATAGAAAAGACGCATTTAAGTAAATATAGAGTAACTGAATGCTAAGCACAGCTCAAAATAAGCAACCATTTTCCCCTTTTATAATGAGAAATACACTCACCTTATTAGGGTCCTTCATAATTAAATATTTTCCTTCCTTCATCTTCATAAGTGTGTCTACAATACACCTTAGTATACCCCATCCATTGTCCATACTCAGGTTGATCTGACTGGCAAACTCAATGGGCTTGAACTGCTGTGTACCTAGGATCACATGCTTGGCAGAGTCTCGTTGGTGGACACGAGAAACATACCTGGAAAAAAACGTACATGCATGAGCAAAATGCAAGATGAAGACAAGTTGCTACTAAAAGAGCAGTGAAACCTGGACAGCCTGAATCAACGTGTTCATCTCAGGAAATCACACATTTTTTTTTAATTTGAAAAATAATTGATTGATCACTTTTTCTGTTTAAAAAATAGAAGAAATTCAGGTTAGTACAAGCCAAGAATAGAGCATTACCCAAACTTAATCTGGTCAGATCCAGCCAGCAGAGCACAGACAGTCCACTTGGCCAGTTTACAGCTATTGTTCTTCAGCTCAGTAGCAAGAACAGCTCCTCTCTGAACATCCAAGCGACTGCGCCAATCAACACCACCAGAAAACTGGAAAGAAAAATAAAGGTCATGACAAATTGTACTGCACATCACCTGGTAAACTGAAAATTATTTTCAATTAATTTTTCTCTTGTGAAAACAGATTCGTGAACTGCAATTCGCACTTATAAACTAAAAAGTTAGCAATGTATGAAGTATCTAAAAGTCTGCACATTTTCAAAAAGGATTGAGTCTGTGCTTGTCTTTTCAGTGCTTAACAATAGAAGAACATTGCAATCTTACCCTAGAATCCCACTCATTAAGAGCCTTGATGTTAATGAAATTGGTCTCATTATTGGGTCCAACCATTACACCATCATGCTCTGTGCGGCAAATCAGTTCAATATCATTTCCAAGGTCCCACTTGCGATACCTACAATGAAAAGAAAGATTTTGAAAGCCACCATTATTGATGAATCAGAAGGTTAATGCTGACCAAATGCACTAAACTGCTTAAAGAATACGAGACAATACGGAATTTCAACAAATGTGAGTACCAGAAAGTTATTTAGCACCTGTATAATATATAATAAAACACTTCTTAAAAACTCACAGCAGTGAAATAAAAAAAATTTTTTTTCAATATTCTGTAATCACAAATATTTACCTGTATCCAACAGATGCCACCTCTCCATCATCTTCCTCCTGAACAAATGGGTTCTTGTTCTCAAAGCTGAATTTCTCCTGGTTCTGAAAGTTCATAAAGACAATAAATGTGAAATGCTGTCAGAACATGTGATAACGAAACAACAGGAGTAAACCACTGAAATTGAAAGTGAAAATTAACTTTAGTTATAAAGTTATATACAGCTTTTTATATATGAATAAAATATGCATAAAATGTCTACTTCAAAGCCAATTAAACATGGGCAAGTCAATATGGCCATAATTATAATTATACTATAATTATAATGATAAATATGTGTTAGGATAAATTAAGTACAACAAAATGACATCAGTTTTTCAGCTATAGGGTCACTTTGACAAAATTTGGAAACAGAGGTGAAAAAATGCTGACTAACCATCTTGAGAACCTGCTGAGAGAAATTATGGTTGATGAAGGTTGCCTCTAGAGCCAAGCTTCTTGGGGAGTTGATGCTTGTCCCTTCTTCCTGGGGTGGTTCTATAGCTGTCTCACTCACAGTCAAAAGATCTAATCAATAAAAAACATTATAAATATATCAGTATATTTGCAAACAAAGGCACGCATGTAAAAACAATTATTTTGCAGTATGTTTCAGAGCTGAATTATACAAAATCTCAGGAGGCTGTATTATATGCAAAATAAATCTGCATTATAACCTTTCAAAGATAATCACCAAATTCAGAGTCATCTCTTTTATCCAAGAAGAGCTTGTTCCCAACTCTCTGTGCCACTATGTCCCAGGAGTAGGTGGAGCGTGTACAGCACATGATGGTAGCCAGGATAACATCAGTGGCAAACACATTGCCTTTACTCTTAGCAAGCTGGAATTGAAGTCGGTCTCAAAATTTTATTTGTTTCACATGAACATAAATCAGTATCATGCTAATATTTAAGGCACCAAGCATGGGCTAGAGTTTAAAATTGACTATTTCTTTCATATATTACTCAAGTTTTTTTTCAAATAAAAATTACATATTAAAATGAATTTATTTATATTTAACAAACGTTTCCTCCTCAGTTAACATTTTGAATCCTATTTCACATTTGGACAGACATGCTGTGTCTGGACATACAGCCATCTATCACCTGTATATGTCAGTACCACTAGTGTGGCTGTGTACTTTCCTGGATTTTTGCGTTACTCTTTTTGTTGCTCGTGTGATTCCACTAGCAACAGAACTTTATGTAAGTTCAGCATATCTTACCTTCCTGATTACTGGGTCATCAGTGGTGGTCACTTTGTGAAAGATTCTATTCACACGCTTCAACTTCTTCTCATTCTTAGTGGTCACTCTGTCATAAGACTTATTGTAGTACTCCATACTACCACAACATACACTGGAAATAAATTAACCATTGGTTGATATCAGTATCTACAGTTACAAATATTAAGAAATTAAACAACATTCCTAATATGCACAAAAGTCATCTGCATATTTTCTAAAAATATGAAATACATGTGATGAAGGTTCAGATTTGGGAGGCATGAATACAATACCCAAACATACGGATTGAGGTAAATCGGGAAGACTTTTGTCTCTACTTGTAACAGATGAAAACAAATGAAAGCCTCTGGGAAAAATTGAACATGCTCTCCTAAATACTCACATATCCTGTGGTTCCCCCACAGTCGGCAGGCTGAGCTTGGTGAGCCGGGGGAAGTCCATCTCCTCCACCACATCCCAAGTGTCACGCACCTGCACCGACGCATCACGGTGCTTCAGCTGAATCTGAAAACAAGGAAACAATGCAGTAACGCTGATCAACAGGGGAAAAAAATCAAAATCTTATTGTGGTGGTCAAAGCTATGAAATTCTGAACATTTATGTTTTGGAACATTGGTGAGTTTGTTCCCACTTTCCTTCCACCTTCCTATTTTAGCTTATGCTTTAAAAATACATCCTTTAATAAAGTTGTCTTCAATATTTGACTTAAATCTATTCCTTATTTGGCAAAATAAACCCAGTTATAGACTTGCGTTCTACCACAGTCTAACTCGGAACTGCAGTCTAGGAGCATGCGCACAAGTAGGCAATTTATCACATTTTTGTACTGTTACACATGTGTTTTTCTTATAAAAATATTTTTTTTATGAATAAATTAAATATTTATGCAGCATAACAATCATTGCTACTTGTACCCTGCCACATTGTTCACATCATTACCTTTTAATAAGTACAATATGGCGCATGATTAATAAAAGGTATCATTGATAAAAGGGATGCAAATGTTACCTTAAAAGCAGTGTTTATTCCACTGCAGTTCTATTGGGATTTATTGAACTGCAGTTTGAAAGTGTGTAAGGACCTCACACTTAACTGCATCAGATATGAATGTTTTTTAAGCTTTTTTTTTTTTGAATACTCACTGCTGCATCTGATATATGTTTTAAGAACACTCATTATAATTCTCTCAAGATTTCTACAAATTTAGCAAAAACACACAGCAAGTTAATTGGACACAATGACATCCATGGGATGACATTACTTCCTAGTGTGTGGGCAGTAAATATGAACAGCTACTCCAGAGTTCTGGTATAAGAGCATAAAACAAGTAAATTATCCTTCACAGATTTCCCACTACTTAAAGCTGTTTACAACCAGCTGTTCTGGAGACAAACAACACTTTATCAAGCCACTGATCTCAAAATATTGGAAGCATGTCTGGGTTATGTTTGGTGTGGGCGATCTCCTGGCCTGTTTTTTATCTATCAACACAGAAGAGTAAATGACAGAAGTCATTTAAAAGATCCTGTTTCTAACCGGATATCCTATTTGTTGAACTGGTTGAGTGAGTACAATAAGAGCTAGGTCAGGAAAAGTGGGCCCCTTTTCAATATAGGTGACTAATTATAAGAAACTGCCTACACCTAAAATTTTGGTAGCTGTACTTACACATAATGCTTACGGCTTCTGTTGGATACAGTCATGTCTAAGGTAAGTGGTAATCAAAACTGAAATAGTCGCTCTGCAAGTTTTCCATTCGAGACTATTCTTCCAACTTCATTAAGTTGAAAATAGGAAGGGGTTTATGGTAATTAATACATTTGACGTGAAGAAAGTAATATGAAGGTGAGATACAGTGTAGATAGAGCAGTGTATACATGCATGCATTAATGGCTATGGTGTTTTTTAACGCCTTGGAATCTTTGGGGCTTTTTGTAACATAAAATTTATGAAGTCAATAATTTACACATGAATCTGTCGACTCAGAACTATATCTAGCTCCAGTCAAATCATAGTTGTAAGTAACCATTTTAACTTCTCTTCTTTTCTTCCAGTTAAAGATGTTGAATGAAGCACAACTGTTGCTTTTCCTATGTGTGTGTATAGGAACGTCAACAGTACTAGTATCTGGGGCACCACAGCAAGAAAGCTGTCCACATGATTGCACATGCCAAACATCAAGTTTGTGGGATTTTATAGAAAGCAAGATGAAAGAAGTAAACACAGTGTATGGAACAAGTGACAGTCTTGCCAATACAAAGACGAGCTTGACAAGTTTACTAGAACGGCTGAAACCCTTCTTTCAACTATTCCCTTGCTTAAACATCCAATGTGCTGTTCATGATGATTGGAGCTTCGACTTAAGTGAAAGTGTGAAATATGCCACTTCACAGGGTGTTTTTGTTACATTGAATGTTATCTGCCCAAGAGGAGCTGTGCTAAACTGGACTGACACTGCCCCCTATAGTCAAATTGCTGGTCTGACAGTAAGGGGCTGTGCTTTACAGAAGAACACAAACATTTCAATTGAAAACACAGTTAACCTGATAGAAATAGATTTCTCTAATGTTGGCACAAACTGGTTTAGGCACGTTACAATCCATGCTCAAGCACTTTCCAATGTGTATAAATTAAGCTTAGAAAACAACAATCTCACTACTTATCCACTTGACACTAGTGGTTATGGAATGAAAAACCTACGTTGGCTGAATTTAAGAGGTAATCATTTTAGTTCAATAGACTGCGCTCTGCTGGAGAAATACGATACTTTAGTGGACATAGACATGGACAACAATTTAATCACAACCATCCCCAACTGTGTGACACAGCACAGATCTCCAAACCATGCTAAATTACATTTACGTCACAACCTCATCACAGACCTAGAAGCATGGTATGAACCAAAACGCGTCACCAGCTCTTTGTGGGGTCTTTATCTTGACTACAACAAAATCACAAGTCTGCGCAGAATTGCCAGTTGTAACCTACAGATTATTCACCTCAGCCACAACAGTATCAACTACATCGAACCCTCCACATTCTGGAGTTTGAAGTACCTCATGGACGTTGACCTGAGCTACAATATGTTGAGCTACATAGAGCCAGGGACATTCACAGGTCTTCCCATAATAGACAAATTAGACTTGAGCAGTAACAAGCTTGTTGTTATAAGTGAGAGTATTTTACCAACCTTCCTTGGGATTTTAAATGTTAGTGCCAACCAATTGCAACATCCACCTTTTCACAACCCAGACTATCAAATCCCACCAATTAGAAATATATATGCCAAAGACAATCCGTTCCGATGTGACTGCACTAACTCATGGTTACACAGTTACCTTCAAAAGGCAAACGCCACAGAGGTCTACTACCCATCTTCATATGAATTTCTTCACAGAGGAAAATACAATAACCTGTCACTTTCTACAAACCCATTTAAGGATATAGAAGATTTTCAATGTGCGAGTCCAGCCAAATGGAAAGATGACAAATTATTAGATCATATTGATTTTACTTCTGTTTGCCCAGTGGTTGAAGATTGCCCTTCCCCATGCTATTGTAACTGGGACAGCAGACTTAACCTAACAAAAGTCCACTGTGAAAATCTAAATATCACAACTCTGCCATCAGCGATGCCAAAAGGCAACCTCAGTATATACTTACAGAACAACAAACTTGAAATAATCACAGATCAAGATTATTTCTCAAGAGTACATACACTTGTTGCCAGCAACAACTCAATTGCAAAAATCACCAGCAGGATTTTCTGGTACATATCCCATGTGCAGCTGGATGGAAATAATCTAAAAAGTTTACCACAGGACATAGAAAGTATGAAAGGTCATAACATAACTTCCCTTTCACTGAGCCGGAACCCATGGACGTGTTCCTGTGAAAACCTGTGGCTAAAGTCATGGCTTCTTAAAAAGAGAAAAGTCATCCACATGGACTCCGTTATATGTACAAATGAACCTGTTAAAGGAAAACCAATATCACAAGTAACGGAAGAAATGCTGCTTTGTCACCCTGACAGCTACATTCAAGTAGCAGTATCTTTAGGCGTTCTGCTCTTGCTGACACTCATAACAATAGCAGTCTTATATAAATATCGCTTTGAGGTCAAGGTTATCCTACACAGTCGCTTCAACTGGCATCCCTTTGATCGGGATCAAGAAATGACAGAAAAACTATATGATGCCTTCATTTCCTACAGCAGTGAGGACCGTTTATGGGTACACACCACCTTGGCTCCCACACTAGAAAACCAACAGTTACCTTATCGTCTCTGTATGCATTGCAGAGACTTTCTGCCAGGGGAGGCCATAGACAACAACATCATTCAGGCCATTCAAAACAGCAGGTGCACCATTCTGGTACTAACAAAGAACTTCTTAAGGAGCAACTGGTGCATATTTGAGTTCCAGCAAGCCCACTATCAAATGATCCACAATGCTCACTTTAAAGTGATCGTCATCCTCAAAGAAGATATCCCAGCTAACGAGGAAATGGACGATGACCTCCGTGCCTACCTGAGAACTCACACCTACTTAGAGGCAAAGGACAAATGGTTTTGGAAGAAACTACTGTATGTGATGCCAACAATGAATAAAAATCACCATGAAAGAGGGTATAACCTTGCTCAGGATGGTGCAACCAATGTATAATGTCTGTAATAAGAGGCATTTCAGCAGCTTGATATTTTTTTAAATAAATGTTAAATTCCAAATAAGCAGAAAGAGAAAGACAATCAACATCAACAACTTTGTTTTTCACTTATAACCATGTACATTTTAATACTTTCTAAGCTTAAAGGGATAACAACTGTTAATTTTGGTAAAAAAAAAAACAGATTTCCCAAGGGGAATTCGTTTACCCTAGGGAAATCTGTTTTTTTACCAAAATGTTAAATTCCAAATAAGCAGAAAGAGAAAGACAATCAACATCAACAACTTTTGTTTTTTAGTTATAACCATGTACATTTTTAATACTTTCTAAACTTAAAGGGATAACAACTGTTCATTTTGGTCAAAAACAGATTTTCCTAGGGTAAACGATGATTTCCCCATACTTAACAATAGTTAATTAATTCATTTGGACATTCAGAGTTAGTCCATGTTATTTTTCTTATAAGTTTTTTTTTTTAATAATCTCTTAAGAGTTTTTTACAATGTATTTATTGTGAAATATGAATCTCACTCCAAAAGTTGTTATCCCTTTATTATTTTTAGAATTTAAGAATGGCAGCATATTTCCTTCTTAGAGGTATCACAGCAGATAATACAACATGACTGAGAACAAGTAAAGTAGAATATTTGAGAAGACTCATTATTCTTTGATCATTTTTTACTTAGTTCTTATATCAAATTTTGTTTATTAGAGAATCATAATAAAAATAGTGCAATATTAAACATAATGTTACTTCACAAGTTATTTTATAAATCATAACTGTCCTACACAGTCTAATCTCTTTAAACCAGTTTAATGCTCATGAGAAATAGGTGTGTGTAGATTTGATATCCAACGGCATGGAAAGAGGAACTTCATAGTTCTGTGCGAGAACAAAACTCAGCCTCCATGAAATCGTTGGTGTTGGTAAAGTCTAGATCTACTTTGCTTTACTCAATGTAAACCTACCTTTCTCTGATCATGCATTGTACGGCCAAACTGCTTCTGGAACTTACGGAGCTGACGCATACGATCCCTTAAAAAAATGAAAATGAGTGATTATATAGAAGTCAAAAATGGAGGTTTTTAAACAAATATGATTGCTCACATGTACAGCAGACAAATGTTAGAACACATCAGACAGATCACTGATCAAGTACTTTAGTTTACTGAACATTTACAGTCAAAATACAATAACATGAATTAACAATTCTTACCTTTCTCTACTCTTCTGCGTTTTAGAAAGCACCTGCATGCTTGCAGCATTTTGCTGTTGCCGCCGCTCTCTTTCACGTCGCAGTTTATTCTGTAACAAATTGGGTGAATCAGAATAAGACATTTCAGTTTGAGGTCATTTGCAGCTTTCCCCCCCCCCCCTGTGAAATAAGTTCTCATTTAGTTGAAGATAGTTTAAAGGAAGTGTGTCCTTTCCTTACTTTTCGTAAGACTTGAAGATGAAGTTTTCTTACAGAAGGGGGAATAATGTAGAAGTCCAACCCAAAGAATTTGACAGCTTTATTTTCAAAATAGCTCACCATTTGCGAAACCATAGTATATTGACTGCCTATTACACCAAAATTCTCATTCCAACATTTCACTTTGGCAATGCAAAAATACATGAAATCCTAGTTCTCATAATATCACTTATGAAAGTTTCTTATGAGGCTATTTCTGATACCTGGTTGAACTTCATCCTGGCTCTCTGGTAGATGGGTTTCTGTACTTTAGCAGTATCAACCAGCTGGAAGGTGCTTTCATCTTCTTCATGATAATAAGCGTATTGACTACCACCTCCAAACTGAGAAGAATATTTATCTAGAAAGAAGGGAGTTATTCCTATTATAATTTGGTAAATTTGATGAGATGAAATGACTGGCAACATTGTCTAAAGTTCTTGAATGTTGAACATAAAGTTCTGACTACATTAAAATTTTCATTTGAAAAATTCATAAAAATCATTGGTTGAAATCAAAATCAGCACAAGCACCTGCATCTTAACATACTTGGCTTTTCAGTACAATATTAACAAAAGTAATATAATTACTCATATATCTTCTGTCTTGGTAAGTGGAACCCGTCCAGTCAGACACCTAAAATGTAACGGTACAGTTCACATAAAAGAAGAAAACCTTCTGCATATTGTCACATAAAAAGTATGTGGAGCCAGTTTTTTGTTGGACATGACAGGTACATGTAATCAAATTTAAAAACTTTACATATTTAAATCCCTTGGCTCAGTCGAATATCCGAATGTAAGAATAAACTTTAAATATTTTGGACTCGTACAGCACTTATTTACATTTTTTGCTCAGCAGCAAGGCAACTGAGATTACTTTAAAATCCAACTTTCTTCTCAGACCACGACACCGGCATATGGAAATGGAAAGGCACGGCAGGGTGGTGACAGATGGCAAGGTTCACTTACCTTTCCAAGTCTATCTCCCTTTGAAAACGGTTGATATGGCATATCTTTGAATTTCTCAGGTACTTGACATGGTCCCCAGCCATTGGGGTTGTCCTGTATGACAGGCGGGGTGAAATGGGCCATTTTTTATTCGCTTTTTCTACCTACGAAAAACGTGGAGAGCAATGGCGCTGATCCACTACTGTCCCGCAGTCAATAATAATTTGACGTGATTAAGTTGTATCTCATCTTAACTTTTGATATACCGTAGTACAAAAATACATAAACTATATTGTAAAATTAAAAGCTCCACAAAGGTAGTAAATAATATTGATAAAAATTATAAAATTTAATTTAGATCTCCGCATCAAATTGATGGGAACCTTGTAATGTAAATGAATGACGAAGTACTTGGTGTGACGATTTGTGTCGGCTTACCTTTAACCTGTTGAAAATGTAATCAGACGATGAATCCTGCTTTCACGGATGAATTCAAAAAGCTAAGAGTAGATACAGAAGTAGCTGGGGTGAGTATTACGTGGTTAATCGTATGAAAAGCTTGCCAATCGGCGTTTAACGTTTTTACTAAGGGTTAAGTTATAACTTTTACCAAAGGTCCAGAGATGATAATTTATCTACATACTGAAGTATATAACCTCGTACAAGGAAGTACAAACTGATAAAATCTTGGATGGACATTGACGTGATATATTTTAAGTATTTAAATGGATGAACTTCGTGGTTTCTTGGCAACCGATCATTTTGATTCTTCACCATTTTATCGTGAAAAAAAGTACATCCCTCAGTGCCTCACCCTCTCCCCTGCAGGAAGTTGCCACTGTACAAGTTGAAAGTGAAACATGATCTTATACACGAGGCACCATATATCTTTTACACGCTGCAATAACGTACGGATTTGTGAGAATTTTTGACTAATTGTTAATGTCATGTATTGGAATGCCGTCTGAAAGTTTCTGAATAATGTACTATAGCTAGTAGTAAATGGAACGTATCTTTGATTTTATTTCATGCTTAATTTTCAGTCTTACATGGAGACTACATTTGGAGTTTATTCACCAGTGACACGAACTGTAACAAACAGAGGTATGTATTTAAATTGGTGCAGATGAACTGGTACATTAATTATCTGCAAAATGTGCAATTTTTGGTCAGCACAGTAGTACAATGTACAGTACCTTCATCATTTATCAGGCTTGATCTCCAGTAATATTAGAGAAAACACAGCAACAAAGGAGATGGGAGAATTATATTTTGTTTGAATATATATGATATAGACATCAGTCTTTGTAAATGATAAGGATGTCTCAATACCAAAACATGTGTGTAATGTACATGTTAATGGCATCCAAACCTGCATAGTGCAGTGCATTACATGATGGTAGAATGATGATCGTTGTGCATGTGCTGTGGGGGAGGGGAGTGTGTGTGTGTGTGTGTTTGTTTGCCTGAACATAATATGAGGCACTGGTCACAAGAAAAACAAACAAACCATACATGTACATTTTATTTCAGGTCAGTTGGACTCTGACTCCAGCAGTTCTTCCTCTAGAGAAGAATGGGCAGTGTTCCCAGATGAGGAGACAAAGCCCACTAAGGTAAAATATAACCCAAACCCAAGTTTTATCAGGCAGCTATGATGGATTTTTTACTGTGTATCTATCATGAAAATTATGATAACTTATTAAATGTCTAACAAGCCTATCTACAAGCAACAGCAAAGGCATTTTTATATTCATTTTGCTGGTATTCTTAAGTCCCCATGGTCTGTGTTGATATATTTGCAGTATCTTATATAAGGTTAAGTTACATAACATATATTAACCATGTGTTATTTGTATCACAAACATCAGGCTGTGGGTGGCTATGGAGGAGCCACGGGTGGGGCCTATGTTGGAGCCCAGGGACCCATCAGTCCCACCAAGAGAGAATCTGACCACTCCCTCAAGTCAAACATATCTAACTCAAGTCTCGACTCTCAGGAGGTGAGGTCAACAAGATCTCAATTCAGTTTTAATAATTTGTTACTTATAAAATGAGCTGCATTAAAATTGTTTCAAAGCAATTTGGTGTATAAATGAACTTTTTATTTAATATGCTCATGTTTAAAGAATCAGTTGTAGGATTAAAGATGAAACTGTTTGATTTGCACAGAAAGTTAATTCCGAGAGCAAATTAACATCTTTCTTTCATTTGGCACCAGGAAGTTTTAGTGTTTGTAGAGCCTCCAAATAAGAAACTTTGTTGTCCAATCTGTGGAAAAGTGTTCAAAGAGCCTGTCATAACAGGGTGTGGGGTAAGTTGTTATAAAGATACTCCTTGAAAGAGATCCCTTGAGTGTTATTTAACTGTTCATGTAGCTAACTGGTCCCTTAAGCAAAATAAATAGATAATAAGATGTCACTTAAAGTTTTGTTTCTGTATTTATTATTTTGTAATGCGTGTTAATAACTATGTGGATATGTATTTATGTTTCAGCACACCTTCTGCAGGAGATGTGCCACTGGTGGTCAAGATGGTGAGTGGCACTTGATTTTTACCAAAAAATTTTGTTAGTCTTCTAACTCCCTGATCAGTTTGTCAATTTTTTTAAAATTATCCTATGTAACCTTTAGGCTATAGCACATATAAGCCATTTGGTATCACAAGTGTAACTTGCCTTTATAAAGACATACTTTTTACTCTAAAATATCAGAGTTGCCTTACATTTTGTCCTTCCAAGAGTAAATGATAACATTTTTATGAAAGACATTAAGAGACAAAATTATGATACAGAACATAGCAAATGATGTTACTGGCAACTCTACTTTATAAATATTATTTGTTTAAATTTATTTATCTATTTATTTATTTATTTTTTTGTAGACATCTGCCCAATCGATCAAAAGAAGCTGGTTGTGATTGTTGCCAACATAGCTTTGTCTGAGCAAATAGGAGAGCTGTTCATTCACTGTAAATATGGGTGCAAATACCAGGAGAGTGAGATGGCATATGAAGTGGATCCTACGGGTTGTCCTGTCACTGTGACTTTGAACTGCAGAAGGTGAGTGTTGCCACACAGAGATCTCAATAATTTTCAGAGGTTTAATACTGGGGCAAGGACTTGTGTCAAAATACTGAAAAAAAGGAGAAACACATTTAGTTGTGTTTCATATTCCTATCCAAATGTATGTCAAAATTTCACAGATGATTAGCTTTTTTGGGCTACTGGGATCACAGTTTAAGTGTGGCATAGAAATGTTGCTGTATTCTGCTTTTAATGTAAGTGGAAAAAATAGGAAATTTCATGCACTTTGTATGAATACTGTAGGTAATGAAAAAAGTATAAAAATGATGAATGTTATACATTAATAAAAAGGGCACCATTAAACGAGAACTTAAGACTCATGTGGCATGTAGATCTGAGATTTATCCATTATGTCCATCTATTAAGAGGATTTTGTATTACAGAGAACATGAAATCGGCTGTGATTATGCACCTGTACGTTGCCCAAATGATCCAAAATGTCCATTATTGCTGAAAAAGGTCAGTAATATATTAAATACTGTTTACTTAGTTTTCTTGTCAAAAGTTTATCCAATAATCATTTTCATCCAGTTGTTAGGACTACCATCACTTACTAATATGGGTCTGGAAGAGCTATTCTGATATGCATAAATAATAAGAAACAAATGCATTGTCTGTATTTGTTTTAAAGGAAAATGTAAGATCTTATGTCATTGTCTTAGTGTTTCTAAGTACAGTATATCATTGAGTTTTTATTCATATTTCAGGATTTGGCTGAGCATATGAGACTTTGTGATCATGGAAGATGTCCACATTCAAAATATGGGTAAGAAAAGATACATGATGAAACAAAACTATACAGAGAGAATAAATTCTGTGGAATACATGTAATCATTCATCTGAACTAGAAACCCAGCATCTAAAATGTAAACTTATTAGAGTTGACAATAGATAAAATAATTTTTGTTAGATATTCAGATTTTTTTTATTGCTAAGTTATATATCAAAATGATTATAGATAATCTGCCATATGAAGTGAGATCATATTCAGTCCCTAATGACATACAGCAATGCAAAAAGTTGTATAAGGAATGTCAAGTCATTTATCTAAGAATTATTTTCCTGTCTTAATCCATGTAATCTCCCCTAGATGTGTTTATTGTCCAGTTAATCTGTTCTTTGCATGAGTAAGGCAAATCAAGATTTGTATCACAATGTTAATTTGTCTATTATAATAGACCTGCTTTCTTGACAGCAGGCTCATTTTGGCTCTGAAGCTTACTTCAGCTGACTTGGTTGATGTTTGATTGAACCAAAAACGTCACCATCTGCCTAATATGTAGAGGTTTCAGCAAAATAATTCCATTATTTGTTTTATGCATTCATAGTCACAATAATAATTTCTCCAAAACAACAGTAAACTAATAGTTATTTCCACTTCAATATTTCACTGTTGTACTAAAAACTTGCATCACTGAAATACTGAAGTAGAGATTACTTTTTGCTTTTGTTTGAAGAGATTGGTATCATAACTTTGGTGTAGAGGATGCATTTCAATTTAGAGTGTATAAAGATGGTTTTACTTTGTATAAACTGTTGACTTACCAGCTGTGATACGTGGTAAATACTTCAAAAACATCTCAATTTTCTTTCTAGCTGTGACTTCAGTGGAACACAGGATAGCCTAGAAGACCATTTAGAGACTTGTAAATATGAAAGCATGAAGGAATTCCTGCAATCCACAGGAGACAAAATCTCTGAACTGAACTACAATCTTGGACAGAAGGAGCAGGAAATAGGGTTCTTACGGTCCATGCTGGGGAAATTGTCAGAGAAAGTTGATGCCATGGAAATGAAAATAGGTAGGCCTGTATTCAGAGTGTTATGGATATTGCTGTCCACACGAAGAGAATAAGTTAAAAGTTTGGTTGGTAAACTTGTTTGTCAAATTTTCATTTGTTAACACTAGTGCTTAGTTGATTAACTGAAGATTGAATGTTATTTTATCCTAGTCACTTAGAGCGCATTCTCAACGAATTAAGCCAGGCTTTACAAAGCCGGTGACCTAAAAATGGCGGACGTACATGAAAGAAAAACCGCCTAATCTTTTAATAGTCTCTCCGCCTCTCACACGCCTCCCCACACGTCGTCCCTGCGGGGTACAGTAATTAAATCTCGGCTCCGAACATTAATATTTCCGTGAATATCTCTGGTGATATTATCTCCGTAGATAGTCGATTCATTGCTGCTCTACGGGCCAAATTATTCCTTTTTCGTCTCTGTTTTCAAAGATAAAAGAACAGAAGAGCTTTTTTCCTTCGATCGCCTTCAGCCCCCATGCTTTCTTCACCACGAGTTTAACTGATGAGCATGCGCACTTAATATTTCTCAGGTAGCTTCCGCATGGCGAACGGAGACGCGATTTAATTACTGTACCCCGTAGGGACGACGTGTGGGGAGGCGGAGAGACTATTAAAAGATTAGGCGGTTTTTCTTTCATGTACGTCCGCCATTTTTAGGTCACCGGCTTTGTAAAGCCTGGCTTAATTCGTTGAGAATGCGCTCTTAGTCTGTGGTTGGTCAAACATCAAAATATTCTTTCATATCCTTCTTTCTTTTCTTTATTTAATGACCTGTTATAATATCAAAATGTATCTCCAGGTCTGCTCAATGAAAACCAAAGCAAAATGATGACTGAGTTTATTGATCTGAAAAGAGATTATGGTGGTGTCTGTGTAAGTACATGCTGAGTAGTTTTTCAAACCTGAGATAATAATGAAGGAAGTATATTTTGAAGATTAAATCTTTGTTATTTCCTTATATTACTCTCTGTGAGAATCAACTGCTACTATAAACTGGATGTGAGTGGGGATCAGTAAAAACAATTAAGAATAGCCTAGCTGTAATCAAATATAATTGTGAAATTTGTGTAATAATAAAACAACACAGTGGCTTCTAGAATGAGTTATATAATGTCCATTGTTTTATGACAGGATGAACTGAGCAGAATGAGTAACACCATCAACATGGGGGCTCAAGTTGGAGGTGGGTTATTACTAAATTGATTATTTTCTGTTTTATTAGAATTCAAGAATATCAGAAATTTTCAATGTTTTTGCACTGTCAGTCTTCAGTTGAAAAGGGAGATTTTGTCTTTTTCAAATGCTGTAATATACAAACATGACATGAATTGAAGTACCATTCATGACTTGGTGAATATGTTGTTGTTTTAGCCTATGACCCTCAGCAAATATTCAAATGTAAGGGAACATTTGTTGGTCACCAAGGCCCTGTTTGGTGCTTGACTGTTCATGGAGATTACTTGTTCAGTGGATCTTCAGACAAAACCATAAAGGTAAGTTGAAATCAGTTGCCAGTTGAAGAAAATATGTAAAGCTTATGATGCTTATTTACTACACTGTTATTTAAAAAAAATAAGTTGCCTTGATATTACATTGGTTATGCTAAATCAGTAAGCACAAATGCATATCACAAAAAAAAAATGAGTTTACATATTTTTGCTTCTCCAATTTTTGTTTAGGTGTGGGACACTGCAACCAACTACAAGTGTCTCAAGACTCTGGAAGGTCACACTGGAATTGTACTGGCTTTGTGTTGTTATGGCAACAAGCTTTACAGCGGCTCTCAGGATTGTACTATTACTGTGAGTCTTAACACCAAGTGATGTTAAGTCATTGTTAGGGGTTGTACCAGCTACCAGTATCATTGAGCATTGTGTTCATTACATTAAAGTTTCTAGTAATGATATTTTCACAACAGGGGTCATTTGATACATGACTTGGTGTAAAAATCTCCTGTTTGTTATTTTACATGAACAGTGGTAGTACTAACTATAGATAAAAGCTGAAGATTATTTCATTTTATATATTACATCTGTCATGATCGAGAGACAACAGGAACTTTGTATCCTTTGTGAAATCTTAAATAAATTTTTGAAATGAAATAATTGGTTGATGTATATCAGGTATGGAACATTGAAAAAGAGTTTGAGAAGCTAAAGGTTATAGAAGCCCATGACAACCCAGTCTGCACTCTTGCCTCTGCCAGGAATATGCTCTTTAGTGGGTCCCTCAAGGTCATCAAGGTCAGTAGATGTTTTAAAAGAGAAATGAACAGAATGTCAGTCACTGGGTTTTTTGGAAATGCGGCATGTTAATTCTAATGACTGCTTAAGATATTCACTTCAATTGATTGAATTATATGAAAAAAAAATTTGTTTTGTCAATTTGTCATTCATTTCGAAAATCCAGCTTCTTGCCAAAAACCTAAATGTTTTAAGTAAAACCAGTTATCTGTGAATGTACAGTTTATAGAAAAAGATCGTTACCATTGTATTTTTAGCTGAGAGTGCATATACCAATTCTATCAGTCTCTGAATTAAGCCAAAGATTTTGAAAGAATTGTTATCTTATACAACTATTTAAAATATAAAAACATTGTAAATAAATGGTTTCCAATATTTGATACAGGTGTGGGATGTCCATACATACCAACTGAAGAAAGAAATCACAGGTTTGAACCACTGGGTCCGGGCATTGGTGTCTTCACAGCAGTTCTTGTATACGGGATCTTATCAGACTATCAAGGTGGGGATAAGTTTGTTGTTACTAGAATTCCTGTTTTTGAAGAAGTGCCAAAAAAGATTTCGCTCTGAGCAAGCGTTCTGTTAAATTGAAGTTTGTAATAAAATACAATATGTTATGACCTTGATTTTCTGTGCTTTGCACCAATATAGTAACCAATATATTTTAAGTCATTTTAGATGTTGTCAAGTTTCCAAGTGAAATTTATCATGATTTAATATAAACAATATTTATTTGTAATAAATATTTCAGATTTGGGACCTAGAAACCTTGGAATGTGTTAAGATGCTGGACACATCAGGAGGAAGTGTGTACTCCATCTGTATCACAGAACACCACATTTTGTGTGGGACATATGAAAACTGCATACATGTTAGTGTTATCTTGTCTTGGCTGCTTTGATGCTTATGTTTTTTTTTATTTTAAGAAGAGAGAAAAAAAACAGCTGATAAGTAATGTGTAAAATAGTAGTGATTTAGGTGGTAAGATGTCATTTAGATGAATTTTGGTTCCCTAGTAAGTGAACATTTTCCCTGAAAATGAATGTATTTCACATTCCCTTTTTCATAGATAAAAAGTTATTTGTTACAACCATTTTTTTCTTGGGGAAACTTGTACTCAAATGAGTGGGTATAACACCAATTTTTGTGGGAAGCACAAGAGTAATTTTTATCAAACCTTGATGACTTTATATAAAATTGGGCTGTTTATTGATAACAATCCTGTATTTAGGTATGGGAACTCGGTACATTTAACCAAACCACAACACTCCAAGGTCATTCAGGAACAGTCTATGCCCTGGCACCACTTCAGACACCATCTGGAACTAAAGTATTCAGTGCTTCATATGATCGTTCTCTCAGGGTAAGTATACTTATGTACATGGTCAAAGGCATTCATTGCATGTTAAACATTTAAAAATCCCCAATATATTTTTCCTGGAAATTTCAACTTTTTATCAACAGTATATCAAAGCTGTTGAGAAAATTATGATCTTTAAACTCAAGGAAGAGATTTTTCCGACTTTTTGGCAGATTTCCAACTTTATGGGAGCCAAAATTATTAGCCCAGGTGGCTCCCTAGACTTTTTTTTACTAAAGGGCAGCCTCATCCCTGTAAACTGTTTTCAAAATTATAGATTGTAATTTGTCAGTGTCTTTGAATATGATATACCTTGGTCAATCTTGTAATTTTCCTGGGAATTTTTATCTTTGCGATGTAAAGGTGTAGTGTTTATTGTTAGCATATAACATTAGTGCCAAAACATAGCTGTGATAGTCTATGTTCCTGTTACACTTTTGCTGCTTTTCCACATTTAGACTGTTAGTTTGTAAATCAATTTTATGTTAATTTCATTTAAAGCTACATAAGATGAAGTTGACACTGAACTTTGTTGTATCCCATTATTGGTAAGATATTCTGTAGTTTGCAATGTGCTGTTTCTCATAACCTTGAAAAGAAATTTGCAGGATGTTTCCAAGAAAAGAAAAAAAACAGAATTATAGCACTTTTGCAGAGGCATTTATTGTGACGATTATGTCATTTATACATTCTTCTCATTTGGATTAAAACACAGGTTGCATGTAAATTTTAAGAAATTTATTGGAAAATTTTGCAAGAAAAAAAGAATATGTATTTTCATCATTGTTCTATTTTACAATTTGGCATTTATAAAAGAATTCATGAGATGCTTTGATATTGACTAAAACGTTAATTTTTTTGTTTCTAAACAGTTTGCAAAACTAGTCTTGAAAAGTAATGAGATTTTATTGTTGCATGCATCACAAGATATAGTCAGCCTGTCTTTAGAAATTTTGCAACTTACAGTTCATTGAAGCATACAAATTGGATGCACTTGGGTTTGCAAAATTGGAAATTCAACTGAAAAAACACTGCATTCTTCAGTGATGGCAAATTGCCTGCTGGTGGCTGTTCTAAGCAGTGGATGCTATGGTGGAGTCAAATGCTGTACCAAACTTCCATGTAGTATTCTTTTGTCCGCTCTCAGCCCATGTTTGTGATGATTTGTAATAATTCACGGAAGTATCTCTGTGCTGCAGGCGACAGTCGATAGTGACGACGATGTTTGGACACTGTAAATTGAAAATATGGTTTTAGAAATAAAGTGGAGTATTATGTTTTTTTTAAGATCATTTTTAAGAGTGAGAGGTCTTTTCCATTTCTTATTCCCTTTATATAGAACTTTATTAAAGACCTGCACAGAATGTTTTCATTTGCACAATAGACATTGCACAGTTTTACTTTATTAGTGTGGCCACCATGAGAGCAAAGAATATGTGAGACAATATGTCTCACTTACCTTGATTTGGGTTGTTCCCATTAGGATTGTCGAGAGGCCACTTTGGAAGTTTATCATTGTTTAAGGCATGACGTTTTTCTTCTCCTTCGTTATCAAGTGATGCAGCTTTAAAAATAATTGTAAAAAATGTTATGAAGTTAGATTATTGAAAATGTGATAAATTTTGACATTTTTCTTAATCAATATGTTGTGGAATGTATAATAATTGACTATTGTTAAGTAATAGATCCTTTCTATCTGAACACTAAATTCAGTGCTTTGTCGAGTTAAAGTCAATTTTATTTATGCCAAACCGAAATAAGATTTTTACCATTTTACTTCAGTTTATTGACTATGTTATCAAAGTGGTTATCTGGATAGCTGAATAAAAGTACTAAACATTGGTAAGACCAAAAAACATTGATGTAAACTTTACCTGATGCAGCATATATGAAGTACATGGACAGTAGTACAAGAAAAAGTCCAGTCCCAGACATTGTCTTGTAGTCAAGTTTCTGCAATGAAACGAGTCCAGATGTGTCCTATTGTTTTGTGGCAATTTCTAGAAATGTGTTGCTTTTATACAGATGGGTTTCATTATCTTTTTTTCTCATCTCGATATCCTTTTGTTTAAAGGAATGCATATGCTTTATGTAGATAAATAGGATCAGATTTTGCCCACTTTCTGTGATACCTGTCAGGTGTTCTGTCACCTTAATTGATAATGTCCTCTCAGTTTGGTAATTGCCTTTCAGCAGTAAAAAAAAAAAAAAAAAAGCTGGGTTATACAAGTTTTCATTAGTTGCCTACTGATAAGACTTTCATAAAAGACAAACTCAACAAAGATGCCTCCATCCATGACGTATTAGACAAATCAGGACAGGAATATGTGGGTTTTGATGGATTGTTTCACACACGTAGTTTTGCTTAGAGGCAGGTGGATTTGCTCAAATTTGTGAATGAAATATAGCAACATTACAGAACGTTTCCTTGTCTCCTGTCTTTGGCAGGAATTTGTTTATCAATCAAGAAAGCTTTTAATTTATCTGTTCATGTTTTTCAAACAGAAAGTTTATGTTGCTGAGGGAAGTAATCGGGTTACTGCTTTAGTAGGGTTTCAGGAAGTTTATGATGTTAAGGGAAGTAATAAGGATACTGCTTTTATAACTGGGTTTCAGGAAATAGAACTCGCTTTTTGTTAGTGTCAGCATGGTCATTATTTTAGTACTCTTATTTCAATTTTCAACATGTGTAGGAAATGCAATACTTTCTTTCATTGCAAGATTTTGGTTTGGTGTGTAAACTTTTTACTGATTTTGAATTAGACAGGGGATTTTAGTGAGAGACTGAGGAGCAATTAGATGTCATAGAAAAAGTGTGCATGCAATAAATGCCACATTGATAAAAGTAATGAGATATTCACAGTGTCTTGATTCCCTGAGTAGAACTATTTCTTTATATACCTAGTATTGTTCCACCTTCCAGAATAAACTTACGAAAAATCATTTTCAAGAAATAATATTCAAAATAATGAATATGGTCCAAAAAGTATCCTCTTTATCCAGTGATGAAGTAATACATTAAAATATAGGCAAAGAGTAAAGTCTGATTTTAATATCTTTTAAAATATAATCACATAATTCAGAAAGATATAAATTATATTTCAGGTTTGGAGCATGGACAACATGATCTGCACTCAGACTTTGTTACGCCACCAAGGCAGTGTGGCTTGTCTTGCAGTCTCTAGAGGGAGGCTATTTTCTGGTGCTGTGGATAGTACAGTCAAGGTCAAATAATTGTTTATAATAAATATTTCAAAAGGTCAAATTCAATTGTTATTTACATCCTTTAATGGGTGATTTTTGTAAAAAATATATATTTCAAAAAGTGAATTGCATGTTATATTATTGCATATTAGGAATCGCATTTATGAAATGTGTAGAAAACTTTTTTTTTGTGTGAAATTTTACTGACAAAATAATAATAAAATCATTTCTTTCAGGTGTGGCAGTGGTAATCAGTATGACTAAACAGAAAATGATACCAGCTCAACTGTTTTATTTGCGGAAAGGATAGAAGAATATTGTTCTTACAGGATGCATACCTTTTTGATATATGTCCTTATCAACCATTCATGACTCTTTTCTTCGTTTGGTTTTTTAAATCCAAACATCTGACAATTTAAAAATATTATAATGTGAATCCAATATTTTAATGACATGTTTTATAATGAGCATTATGTTTTTCAAAGATTGGAAGCTTTGTTCTTTTTTTAACCTGGTAGGCCTACTGCAGAAGCTTTCAATATTTCACACAGTCTTCTGCAATTTTAACGTTTTATTGAAAAGAGATACTGGTAGCTCCTTGAGCTTATATTATTTATTTAGGTTAAATATTTTATGCAGTTAAAGATATGCTTTGTACACCAAAGATGACATGGAAGTGCAAAATTGGTATTTTTAATTATTAAAATAATGCTCCCCACATGGCATTTATCTACTTTACATTTGCAATATGAATGAAGTTTTTTAATGGAGTGCGTTGTAAAGAGATGGTATTTCAGATATTTTAAGTATTAAGCATTGAGAAAGAAATATTGTTTTAATAGTATTAGCCCTATAGTATGTTTAATTGTTGATTTTGAGCAGCAATTGTGGTCTTTTCAAATTAAAGGAATAATGGAGACTACTTAAAATATTAGATAACTGTAATTTTAACATTGAAGGAGACCAATTGTTTAACATGCATGTTTCAGCTAAGGTAGTGCCATCATTGTCTTATTATGTCCATTGTAGATACGAAATAAAAAAGAATCATTGAAATAAATGAAAATCAGAATTTACATCAAATCAGAAACCTTTTTTTGTCAAAATTTTACATTCCACTACCAAGTGGCAGTAGTTACCTGCATTTAGTGCTTATCTGTCTTTTTGCAGAATTATTGAAAATAATAGACATTCTTGTTTTATAATAAAAATCTTAATTTATGTGAGATATCAAAGCTGAATTTAACAAATGTGGCATATTTTTTTTAGGTTTATTTCAAATCACCCATGTGTACATATAAAAATAACAATTGCTTACATTGCACATCTTAATGCTTAACCATGAAATGATTACTTCAGCTTTTGTCACAAACAATTCAAATTATTGCACACATTAATGCAGCACCACAGTAAAATAGACAACTTCACTGAATGTGGATGTCTTTCACAACAGTCTTAATGTAAGGCTGGGGAAATGATGCTGTTTTTGAGGATTTTTTTTTTTTTTTTTTTTTTGCTGTTAAAGTAACCTTAGCAACAAGTACCAAATGAGAAAATGTATTTAACTTACAGTTATATTAAGAATGACCATGTTATTCTACATTTTCCTGCATGAAGGAAAAGTACTAGAAAGAAATCTGGTGACTGCAAGAGCAGGACAGCATAATACAGATAATAATACTTTTTAGCTGTAACCTGTCAGTTGACAGCCATGATGTTGTTTAAATAAGATGTACACATAACTTAAGCTCTTACCACAATCAACCTGATTAATAGTTTGTCCAACATGCAATGAAAAAAAAACTAAGGACAAAAGATCGCCATAATGCCCCCTTAGAGATAAAATTATAGCATGGTATCTGCATAACTTGAATGTCATTTTTTCTAAATAAGTTGTTAAAAATTGATAATTACTCTTGGATTTCATGGAATGTAACCAAGACTGGCTGTAGCCAAGACTACGCATGATATTTACCATTTCAATGTGACAGCAAGGGGAAAAAAGTTGAAAGCTATATCTTTGTATTTGATCCCTTAATTCTTTCTGCTCTGTGTATGATAGTAATTATTTTTGTTCCCTGCTCCAAATGATCACAGTTCCTTCAGCATCACAGGAGGCCAACAAGCTCTCGTCATAGTTGAAACACACATCTAGTACAGCTGCAGAATGGCCTTGGAGTTTATTAACACATTGCTTCTGGTCTTTTTCAACATCAAAGAAATACACACACATATCTTCACTTCCTGTCACTGAAAAAAAGGCAAATTGAAAATTTAAGTATTGACAAGTTTCCATGCTTAGCAAAGTAATGGCTTAGAGTTTGAATTTCATTATGTATCAGCTACAAAAAATTTAAATACAGTAAATTTGAATTTATTAGCAAAGACAATATCATGCTATGTGAAAAGATGGGAGAAAATGGCTACACGAAAACAATTTTGTACAGCAAAATTGTTTCCACAACTTCCCTTTACATGTTCATTACCAAATTTTTATAAATGCCAAATACATGAAACTTATAAGTTTGTAAGACATGCATAGCTACCCACCCACACAAACACCTTGTCTGAATGACATCAGAGGACAAAAAGATGAGCGAATAATTTGGTTTTTTTGTTTGATTGGAAACTTTTTCTTAAGCTGTAAACCACCATCTGGACTGGTAATCCTGAAATAAAGAGAACATGGGTTAAATTGATGTTTGCTAAAATGCCAATAACATATAAACCTACCAACCAAGAATATTACCTTTTTTGAGTGTTTTACAGCATATGAGGCAATTTAATCAACAATAATTTAAGAAAAAAACTTTTGAAATAGAATTGAATGCAGACATCATTGTGGGTTCTAAACAAGTAGAAAGAAAAGGCTAAGCGGCCTTAAAAAAACTGCCAAAAACAAAATGATATTTGATTTAAGAGAAAAAATTCATGTCCATGTATGTTACCAACCTGAATAAACACAATGCATTGACCCCACAGTTCACCAGAAGAGATGGGTCCCTGGATTCCCGACTCATCCATGTACGTGCTGAGATACTGGTGACTGGACGGCTTTCACAAACTGTTATTCTTTAAATGAAATTCAGATTTGAAGATTAAAGGTAGGTTTTTCTATGCTGATAGATACATAGCGATACTAAGTAAATTATAGTACATAACATTTCATGTACATTATAAACTGTAATTTTCAATGAAAAATAAAGAATTTGGGAAAATATATCTTATGCTATTGGATAAAAAAAAAATAGATTTTGTGAAGATTGAAACTGTTTAACTTCATCAATTTTAATCATTATTGTGTGCATGTTTATCTAGACTTTTATTAAAAGCTGTCTATAATACCTAAATGACAGTAGAGTATGTAATAACAATATACCTTTTTGTCTTTATCAGCTTCCCAGTTGCAATGTCACAAGTGAAAGCAAAGATGAACCCCTTGTCATCTCCTGTCCAGAGGATCTTTCCTGTTGGTTCAAAGTCCAGGCACAGGATTCTGCCAAGCACCTTGCTACTACCACCCTATTACACAAAAAGAAACTGAAATATGAATGTGACCGAGAACATTAGGGTCCTGTTGTACTTATTAACTTGCTCACACCACCTGCTCACACATACCTATTAGTGTGTGTGCGCACACACACAACAACAACAACAACGACAACAAACACAATTTTTTCAGACCTCATTTACACGTATTAGAAATATATATTTCACACATAATATTTCTATAACATACTTAGTTCTTACTTAGTCCTAAAACTGTGCTATTGCACAAACAGAAAAAGACAACAAAGTGTTCTTACCTTTACACATTTACCTGTTGAAACATTCATCATACTGACTTGACATTTGCTGGTACCAATCTAAGTTATGAGTTAAGAAATATATGTTTTATATAACTTGCTCAACCATTTTTTAGAATGTCAATTTCTGGCAGATATTACTATTATGTGCTCCATAACAGTAAATATGATACAGCTATTTTTCAAGTGTTTCTAGCATACAGGGCAATTTAATCAACAAAATCTGAAATAAGAAAAAAATCTTTTGATTTAAAATTGAATGCAGACATCATTTTGAAAAAAAGTAGGAAGAAATGACACATTGGTCTTACAGTAAACTGCCAACTAAAGCAAAATGTAATGCAGTGTAAATTTTTACATTATTGAAGTTTAATCCAAATACAAAAGTCAGAGAGAAGAATTTTACACAAGGATACAACAAACATGTTGTTATTTGAAGGCTGGAACTTGCAGCACAAGACCTCTGCCCCTGCTGCGTCCTCCACTGTCCTGATACACTTGCCTCCTGCAACCTCCCACAGACGAGCTGTGCCATCTAAAGAACTGGACAAGAGGATGTCATTGGAGACAGACCAGGCAAAGTCTAAAGGTAAAATAAAAAACAAATGCATATAACAAAGTTAAACATGAAACATTTTAATGCATAAATATGAAAAAAATTACTTAAGAAGAAATATATTTTAGAAATCAAATTCAATTAATGAAATACATAACTTTGTTTGGATTTAAATTTAGTTTGCTAACAAAATGTACCTTGAAAATCCTAAATGTAAGAACCAGAACAAATGAAAAAAATTCCAAAAATTAACTGAAATTTGCCAACCAGTATCAATTCAAGCATGACCACAAGTAATTCTGCAACAGAATATATTAATTTACTTAACAAGCTTATTTCAGAATATATTAATTTACCTAGCATGCTCATTTTTAAAATGGCAAACCAGGTTACCTGTGACTCCACTTGTGTGCCCAGTCAGGACACAGATCACAGTGGCTGGGGGAGGGATAACCTGACAAATAGAGATTTGGCCATCCATGGAACAACAAGCCACACGCGACTTGTCATCATGAGCAAATTCTACTCGCACAACTGAAAAACACACACAAAAAAACTTTGTGTTACTGACACAGATTTTATCAACACAGTTGTGTGTTTTATTTGATGCATGGTGATAATCAAGCATTTATGTGATTCAAATATGTAGTCCAATCTATAAGTATCCATAAAAATATATTTGTTTAGAAATGTGATTATAGGCTTCACATTTAATCTCCACAGATCAACAGGGTTAGAGTTTACCTGCAGATTTGTGCTGGTCAAAAATATGATGCATCCCAGCAAAGGCATAGTTTTCACTTATGGTTTTTCCACCAGCCATGGCTCTAAAATCATAATTCCATTTTTACATATGGTCTATCTATAAAACGGCCTTGTCTACTTACAGAACTAGACTTTTATATATATGTTTGCCAGGAATTAATAGCTTGTTAGCTTCATAAACAATTAGAAAAACACTAATTTACATTTTGCATTAAAAGTTTTAAAAACTCAGTCAGTCATCTGACTTGTCTAATATATATATATATATATATATATATATATATATATATATATATATATATATATAAATATATACAAGCTCACATGCAGCTGTAAGTTAATCACCTGCTGGCTTCTGCAGCATGTGTAGGTACCACCCCCTCCAGTATGTTCCCATGTGGAGACAGTTTGCTACTGCTCTGATATCTCCTCCTGGTGCGACCCTCCATATCAGCAGAGTCAAAACTCTGAATATAAAAATACACACAAACACATGAGCGTAAAATCAGGGGTTTTATGACTAATATTAATTATACCATTTATGGGGTGCATCAGCAGAGTCTGCAGTTTCAATGATCTGAAACTGCACTGACTGTCATCTTTTTTTTTTTTTTATAATGTTCAGAGGTTTATTGTACATTTACATGAAACTCTACACGTACGGGACACTTTCCAACTTTTCAAAAAAAAATATTCTATTTAATTTTACAGTTGAATTGGTATTACAGACAGTAATTAAGCTTGAAATACAAAAACTGAAAACAACTTCTCTGTATTAAGAAAACATTCTTCACAAATATAATATCACAATGATTATATATTACCATAGCAGATATTACCTCATTTCTGCTGATGCTGCGGCTCTTTATACTCCTACAAAAATTACAACAATAATTAAGATATAAATATACCCACAATATGGATTGAGAGAAAACTTTTAAATATGACACAAAAATTGATCACAAATTTTTGCTATATTGAAAAAAACTTACCCCTGATCAGATAGGGGAGGTGTTCCGTAACGTTCTGCTAGCAGCTGCGCTCTTAGTTTCAGATATTCTTTTCGAACCAAAGGATCATGCTAGAATAGAGGATACTGTGTATTCATCTCAAATATCATATATATCTGACAAAATTTATGCATCAAAAACCTGATAATTAATAAAAGAAACTGAATTATTTGTAATTCATTATGTCTAATCTAAATCAGATTTTAAGGATTAAAAGTGTATTGCTGGAGTGTTAAGCCTTCGTCAGTTGTATCACTTTCAGTCTAATGTTAATTCAAAGACATCTGATTTATGGTACAAATTCTGAAGGATCTAAATTCACTGAGTGAGTGAGGGAGGAGCTGGGGAGGAGGTGTTCAGTTTGCACCCATATGCTGATTACACTGTGTAGCAGTTAAAGATACTGATGCTATATTTACCTCTTCTTTAGCATTCTCCCTTAGCAACTGACTTCGCCGCCGAATGTACAGAGTTCCTGAAATGTAACAAGACTAGAAAATCACTTTGTTAATAGATTTAAACTAAAGGTATACTACAGGTAGGTATACGGATACTGTATTATGTTTTAATAAATTTTAAATAATATAACTGAGTATCCACTCGCCACTACGTCATATTCATAATTATTCTAAAGAACATTTTGTGAAAATTGATGATTTTTTATCTGCACAAACTTACTAAACTGTGGATTATTTGGCACCCTATATGCATTGAATCTTGCATCCACAGCAAGAACCTGCTGCCACACTGCGGCCATTTTGAGTTTATGTTGTTGTCACATGACCTACAGGTGCCCCACTTAAAGCATCGGAAAATTTTGTTCATAAGGCAGTTGCATTTTACTATACTTAACTCAGTACCATTTTGTGTATATAAATTGTTTATGTAAAAAATACATGTATCTAACAACCTTTTTTTACTCATTTTCATAATTTTAGATTGTTTTGCGTGGCCCTGTATATTTTTAGACTCGGCAAAGTCCGTAGACTGTTACCAAAAATAGAAACAACGCTGGGGGTGCTATATATACCGCCATATTGCTCACACCCCGATAAAAGCAGTTGGCTTCCTTGTATAGCACATTAAAAGTCGACGTGTTTTGTAGACATCGGTGAGCTGTTAAGAGCCCGAATTTATTCCAAACAAAACACAAAATGCAAGCAATTAAGTGTGTTGTCGTAGGAGACGGGTAAGTACGATTTTGAAGTCGTAAAATTCATTTTAAATTCGAGCATTTTAACCTCATTCCGTCACCCGTTACGTTATGGCATTCAGATGATCACACAACCTTTTGATCATGTTCATAGTGAAGTGTCGTTAACTTGAAAGCGTGGTGGTTATTCATGTTTACGTGTGCACTGAGTTACCATTTACTTATACTACACTTTAGTTAATTTGAACTATTGTTTTAAATGATGAATTTTATCAAGTTATGCATCGGAATGCCCTGCAACTTCCTTACACTAGAAGTACTCATTGGAATTGAAGTTGAATAAGATATCGATGTGACATTGCCTTTAAAACCCTGTCAACCTTAACCTTAATTACATCAGAAAATGAAATGGAGATCAGACCATGGACTATAACCATTATCTTTGAATGACTGTAAACCAGGAAATAAAATGACGAATTATTAGCTTGTGAAATATAAATCAGGCTAGCCAAATTTGCACCCTGGCCCATTTTATTTGTGAGATGCCCTAGTGCAAAAAAATTCTCTCAATTTGGGGATTATTTGCTCAGTGAATATGAATGGAGGTGTTAATTTTCCTCAATCATTATTCATCCAATACTTTATGTGAGTGAGTTTTACAGTTAAGTTATGGTCTGGTATAATTTGAATAGATACATCAGATTTAGAGCTACATTACGCTGTGATGTGTGAATATTGTTAATTACTGTGATTTCATTTATTTTCATTGGTTAAGATTTGTCAATCAACATGTCTACTATAGTAAGTGTATAATGAACACACTGTAAAGAACATGATTTCATATAATAATATGACATATAATTGTTGACAAAATGAGTTAATTTGGAAAGAAGCAGAAACCATAGTAACTCACACTTTTTAATTGTGTATGTTGTTTTTTCTTATGGACAGTAAGTTCTAACAGACAAAATATTCAATACATACTATATATCAAACAAAAAGGAGTGCATATCTCATTATTTTAAATTCTCTAAATCTGTTTTCAACATTATGTTGGTCACAGTAGTGTCTGTACTATTTCTCACTAGGTACAGTTTTGGCCAAACCATCCATTTAATCAGAACACAGTTGAATTAATTTTAAAGAAAGTTAAACATTTTCCTTTTGGTCTTCAAACTAGGCTATTTTTAGCCATTGAATATTTTATGCTAGTTTTGAAACCAAGGTCAGTATTATATCATTGCTAGTAAATATGCAACGAGTTATCAGGTGATAGCTATGCTTAAACCGGAATTAAGATAAACTTAAAGAGTCACTCCATTGTTTAAAAATATAAATTTATTTAAAATACCATTTATTTGACATTTCACTTTTGAATATGCTCTTTAATAAACATGATGTAAAATGTCATCTGTAAAATTCTGTATTTCATATCTGAATATATTGCATACACCATTATTAACCTCAATGCATATTATTATGACATATCTGGTTAGCACCATTAATGTTGAGATAAGATATCTGCATGCGCTGGCAATTTATAAAGTCGATAATGTCAGTCATACTGTTCACATATAATAAAATTGGTTTGAAAAAGAACAAAGTCAGTGCACATGCACAAATACCCAAGTATTTGTATGGGGTAATGGGGTCAATTTCTTGCTAGACTGGGTTCTATACTGGTATGCACCCATCTGTTCCACGTAAACAGGGCTAATTTTGCAAGTTAACACATTTGTAGCTTGTTTATTTTAGCTTGATAACATTCCTCTGATAACAGCCAACACTGAAGGAAGTAATCAGACTATACTTTAAAACAACATGTATATGAAATCTAAGATTTAAACAGGGTTGCTATCAACAAGGGAGAAATGACCTGTGTCAAGTATCTAAATGATCCTGCTGTCAGTGTTTGGCATTTTGTTTTTATCTTTTTGAAGCTGACCCTCTGCTGTCTGGTTTATCATTAGTGCTCTCCCCTGCAGTGACCATACTGGAATGTGATTTGATGTGGTTGAAAGGGGCAGGAGGTTTGAAGTTGTTCCAGTCAGATAATTGGCCATGGAATTTGGCAGTGCACAAACATGACTTGTCTTGAAATATCTGTACATTTTATAATTCAAAACATAAGTCAAGTTGAAAACTCATTAGGCTTCATGTTTGCATGCTTATTGAACTTATGTCTTCAAAAATGACATGAAGACTGCCAAGTAAAGCAGTATTTGTACGAACTGCACAGTGGAACCAAAGATTTAAAGAAAAATGTCAAAACAGCTTCCTGTCATTAATAGAACAATATCTGTCAACAATTCCAGGTTGTGTTTCAACATTTTAATGCTCAATTTCTGTGAATCCATAGTCTATTTGGCACTTATTTGTGTGATAGTACTTTTAGAGTTATTTTGTCCTGTTGTTTGAAGGTGTAAAAAGTCACAGTTTCCAACTCTGCAATCACATTACTTCTTCAAAGTGTGTCCAGGGGTATCTTCATCAATGTAGATGCTCCACTTTGCATTTTAGGCATGTTTAATGAGAATTATTGCCACCACTGTCAGTAATGGGTTCCAGAAAAGCTGAACTCCTTGGGTCAGAATTGGTTGGTGTCAACAGCCAGTGGTGGCATTCATGCTGTCATTGACTCATGTCAGTTGAACTTCTCTGTGCTGTGTGTCAGTCATGTGGATCTTAGTTGAACACTGTGAATGAACACATATCTCAACTTGCCTGGTACAGGAACTGCCAGCATATTTTGTCAGGCTGAGTGAGTCACAACTAAATACCCCATGACCTTGTTATACCAATACTAAATATAGTGATGTCAAAGGAGATCTGTACACAAATGGTCTTTTATTCTGATTGAAAAAAAATTCCCCATGGCCTTGTTGTACCAATACTATCTTTAAAGATGTCAAAGAAGATCTGTACACAATTGACCTCTGATTGAAAGGAATAGTTTGTTATGTATTGTTGCAAAGTTTTAACAAAGACTAGAGGAAGTAATGAGTGGCGTTGGAACTATCAACATTAACAAGAAAGTTTTCATAAGAAACTGGTTTGGGGTTACTTCATGGTGGGGGAGAAATTATTTTTTTCACTGAATGCCATCCCAAAATGCACCCAATACTTATTCTACAGCCGGTTTTCTTTTAATCAGTGGGGCTGAAGAAATTAACCTGCTATAGTAGACAGCAAGTTTTAATGTTTACCCACTTCTTTGTTATGGATCTTTTTTTTTCTCTGAGGAGACATGTGAGTTTTGTTGACATATTTCCTACCACTGAGTCATGTACCAGTTCACAAGCCACAGAATCATTATATCTGTGAATCATTGAGGACAGTGATCACAGCCATGAACCAAGTGCTGTCACTGAATGGCAGACCACATCCATGAAAGTGTGACTTCCACCTGTCCTATCTGACATACACTTAGGACACTTGTAAAACTAATTATAGAGTAACAGTACCTTAGTGAGTTAATGGTGATCTCCCATGCTGCCAGCTTATGTATTAGTAATATCTGATGCATTTTGATTGTGATATGATTTGTATTTTCTTGAATGCTTAGTGCTTAAGTAAACTGGTGTTAAGTGGAATTCAGACTCCGATTCATCCTTATCCTATGTTCGAATTTCTTTGGGTATAAAGTCAATTATTTCCCTTTGCCCTGATCATGCAAAGTACCCAATAAATCATTTATCAGATCCTATCTGCCCTAATGAAAATAAAATGCCCATGTTTTTATGCATACGTACTTACTGCTTTATTTCATTAATCCTGAAAATGAAATGTGTTTCTTTCCAGTGCTGTAGGTAAAACTTGTCTGCTCATCAGCTACACAACAAATGCCTTTCCAGGGGAATACATCCCAACAGTGTAAGTAAACAGTGAAGTTACAGTATTTTGTCTATAAGATACCTCATTAGTCGCTTATCTAAGATGATAGTAAAAAGTTGGAGTCTTGGATAGAGTTGTTTGTTCAAAACCTGGATGACATCTCTTTTAATACAGATTGTTTTGAAATCTAATTTGTTCGCATTGATGAATTTATGCACACAAAATAACTAACTGGGTTTTGTACTGTATTTTAGACTTGAAAGTGTAATAATGTGAAGTGCATATTGTGAGACATGAAGTGTTGCTGTTGCAGGTTTGACAACTACTCTGCCAATGTAATGGTAGATGGCAAGCCTATTAATTTGGGCTTATGGGATACAGCTGGACAGGAAGACTACGACAGGTTACGACCTCTGTCCTATCCACAGACAGTAAGTTAACTCAGCATTATACCTCTGCAAATGTCAAGAACAAATGATTGAGCTGTGGTGGATGTTGTATTTGTACATGTCACATGAGTATGAGTTGCAACACACCTGGGTGTTTTGTCTTCAACATCCGCCATAGTATGAGTCTGATACACCACTTTTTGGCAAGGTGTTTGTTACATCCACTCCTGCTTTGCACTCAACGGCTCTTTACTAGTATTTGCCTATCACTTGTAATGGAGGATTTAGTCCATAGATATTTCATTTATAATATACTGTTCCACATTGAGGTGTTTTATGTTTTTGTACATTTATAAAATGTATCACTATATAAGCTATAACCATAAAATCTCAAACCAGTGATAAAGAATGCTCCTAATATATAAAATGGCAAATGTAGTGTAAATGGTTTGTTCAATGTTTGAATTTTGGTTACATCTTGGTGCTAAAGTATGTAATATTGTATATTTCAGGATGTCTTTTTGATTTGTTTTTCCCTGATCAGCCCAGCCTCATTTGAAAATGTTCGAGCTAAGGTAAAATAAAGGAACTAAAGTGCACATAGTATATACAAAATGCTCTGAATTGCCTTTTCCCTAGTTAATGTGTGGGTGGCAACATTTTTATTCGTCATTTGCATTTTATTAGATTCACAAGACATTATATACAGCGAACTGAACTGCAGACTAAATTGTAGCCCCTTTCTAAATACTTTGTGTCAAGTACTTTCAGTATCACTTTTGATATTTCAAATACAAATAACCGATTTTTAGGAAAATGTGTCAGAAGATTTTAATTTCAAGTAATGACTTCCTTCCATAGTAACAAATGTACCAGTGACACATATATTCTTTATTTGCTAGTGGTTCCCTGAAGTCAGCCACCACTGTCCCAATACCCCAATTATCCTGGTGGGCACAAAACTTGATTTGAGGGAAGACAAGGAAACTGTGGAGAAACTGAAGGAGAAGAAATTGTCACCTATCACGTACCCACAAGGCCTGGCAATGGCCAAAGAAATTGCAGCTGTGAAGTATCTAGAGTGCTCAGCCTTAACACAGAAGGGACTTAAAACAGTTTTTGATGAAGCAATTCGTGCTGTGCTGTGCCCAACACCCAAGCCTAAGAAAAAGAAAGGATGCATGCTTTTGTAACACTGAACTTTGTGGTAAAACTTTTATAGAATAGAATTAAATACAATAAGGTCAGATCAGACCACAGCATTGGTTTAGACAAGTAACAAACAAGTTTTTTTACACTTACAAATACACTCACAGTGACAATTGTATTTGTCAAGGCAGATAAGCAACAGTCAAGAAAACATCAGACACAAATATAGCTAGTTATCTTGTTTGTCTGTTTATCAAGGGGTTTTCTTGTAGTGTATTGCATGCTTTGTCTACACCATGGGTGAGGCAGTATTTTACTAGGCAACCAAGTACCACTTACTGGGAAACCCAACTTCTGATTGACAACAAGTACTTGGAAGAGAATATATGATAGATATTATTGACATGTACAGACTGTATATACATATATATGTAGAAATGAGTTTAATTAGGTTAGAAAAGATGATTAATCACAGGGATAGATCCTTAATAACATTTAAGAAAACTGAATGACTTCAGTCTCTAGTATTCTACAGGGATTTTCCTGCGAAGCAAGTGAAACCCATTGAGTTTTGAAACCTGCACAATTTTTTCAGACAACTTTCATAGTTTAGATTGTAATTATTTTGACAGTCTTCTCAGAATATCCATATGTGAAAGCAAGCTATTTACAAGAATTGCTTTCTGTAATTTCTTTGCTTGGGACTTTGTTGAAATTTAGCTGATTATCACTGGACTCTTGTAGCTGATATACACACACACACACACATATATATATTAAGTATATATATATATAGGAATACATATTTAAGGTGCTTTAAACTTCCCTCAAAATCTTGCTTGGATACTTGACTCTGTTGCTGGAATTTTTATCTGTGATATGGTTAGTTACTCTCACAAATCAATACCCGATTAAGTAATTAAGGGTCAACACTGTTACCCATCAACCATGTAAAATTATAAAGAATAGTACTTAAAATTTTTCAGTCTTATTAGTTCACACTGCTCAGTTCATGGATAACTTTCTAAAACCTTTTAAGATATCATTTTACAGAAGCAATGATCTTGTAATCGTTTGATAATTATCCAAATTTTCTTGAGAACAGTGACAGATACATAGTGTTTATGTTATGTAACAACAGCTTGGCAGCTGAAGAGCAAGATCTTGGGGGAATATTATTTTGCTACATAACTGGCATTGCAAAAGCACAGCTTGGCTATACAAATGCGAAGCAAAGCATTCTTAGGGTATTGCAAGAGTGCTTTCTCCATCTTTCATTTGGTTTCTTAACTAAAATGAGCCCACATTTTCTTAGAAGTGATAAATTATTTGTGATGCTAGGGCCAGTTGTTATTTAAATTTTAAAGGCAATAATCATCAAAAACAAGTTTTGCGCAGATGTAAAGCACCCATCCCCTTCATAGAACTGAACACATTTCGAAGAGGAGTTAGCTGTTAGTGTTGGTATTCAGTTGAATGGGCTAACAAACCTTAAATTGTGGTGGATTGCTAACTTTATTAGTCAATAGAATATTTATAAGGCACCAGTTAAGAAAGAAGTTCCAGTTTAAAGATATTGAAATATATATAAATTACATTTTTTCTTTAGCACTGGGGATGACAAAGCTTAGAAAATAATAATTTGAAGCTATTCCAGCTACTCCTAGCGAGTGTGCCTACTTGAAGCTGATATGCCAAAGGCTCTAACCTTTCATGTGAGATCATGTATGAAACTATCAGGATTAAAATACTAAAATCATATGCCGTTCGTCTTTTGGAACAATATCTTAGAAGAATATAAATAATTGCTTCAATTTTTGCTTCTACTCCAAATATCATGATATAGTTTTGACACAAATCATGACTGCACAAGGTGGGACTCGTTTGCTTTAAGTTGTAACCAACATTTATCCCACAGCAGATGCTTAAAACAATAGGATAATTGCATATGTAGCCAAATGTAATCAAAAGCAGATTATACTGTAGATGAGCTCCTTTATTACTATTTAAGCACATATACTGTAAAGAGTGACTGAAGGATGACATGTGTCAGAACTAGCACGGGGAATTCCCTACTCCAGTGACCCATGCAATACAATAAGCAGGGAAAAAAAGGCTTTCCTGTATTTTATTTGGTGCACTCTGAAGAGCAGTCATCCTATAGTTTGAAGCGCCTGCCTTGGGATAAGTCAGTTGCAACAACTCATCCACTTAATGCGCCAAATAAGAGCAAATTATATCTTGGCTGCACTTCAATGTTATTATGGTCTTATATGACATTGTTGCATTCACTGGAGATGACTAGTGTAGTAACTAGTACATATTTTAACCTCCCCCCCCCCCATTATCAAAAACTATTAAAAAAGCAGTAAAATCTAATTAAGCATATTACCCTCACACAAAGAAAAAACGAAAGTTGTAACACCAACCTTTATTGTAATGATATCCTTAATTGCAGTATACAAGATCACTGCTGATAAATAATTCATTCACTGCTTTACTAGTAGTTCTGTAAGTAACAGGTGTACTCAATACAACTGCTGGAGAGTAAGCCAAAAGTTCACCCTTATAAAAAGTCCTGTAAATTTGAAAGCAAATGCCACATACCCAGTAAGTAATAATGACTTTACCTTTGCTTAATCATAACTATAAAAGACAAGTTATATTTATGTAAATTTATGTTCATACTACTTAAGAGATAAGCAAAACAAAAAGTTTAAATCTAAGATATTCCAAATCAACTGTAAAAACTGATGATATTACAATCTGATTCAATTGTAAAGTTCATTATTTGAATAATTACCTTCCAGGAACTTGATTTTAAGTACAATACTATCACACCATGTAAATACAAATAATATTATGTCAGTTAGAAACCATATTTACTAGCAGATAATCACTTTTTTGCACTAGACAATGAAGCTGCTATCCCACCTAAAGATGGAAAGTCTGTATGTAAACCGTGAGCTGCCAAATGCATTTCAGAGTCTTCCTTTAAGAGAACCTGATTACATATATGGCAAGGAGTAAAAAGCACCGCATTTCCAGAGGCCCACCCTTTTTTCTTGGCACGAATCTGAAGCACATCACTCTTTTTCTTATCAACTGCAGTATTGTAGACTTCTAGTAGCTCATTCTGTTTAGATACGTCTGGCAGTAAAGTGACTAGTTCTGGGAAAATTGTGTCAAATTGTTTCTCCCCAAACAGATCTTGGCAATGTCTGTAGTATTCTCCTGCTTGCAGTAAACCTTTCCTAAATTCACCAGACCACCCTTTAAACTTCCCAAACTTAACTTCATCCTGGAGGCCGTCTAAAATTAATTTCATCAACTTCTGATTTCTTTGCTTGAAATCAGCAGGCTGTATGTAAGACAATGTCACCTTATCTTGTTTCGAAATATTTTCCACACTGTTCAGTGGGTTTGAGAAGCCAGGTGGTGGTTTGGGTACTTGTGGGCTTGTGAAGCCAGGTGGGGGATTGGCAACTGTTTTATTAAATCCTGGGGGAGGCCTGCTGAAGTTAGTGGCACAGCTATCGCCCTTACTAAACCCAGGTGGTGGTTTACTTGGCTGTTGGACAGTGCTCAATAAACTAGGAAAGTCAGCATCTAAATTTCGTTGAATCTGTGGCTGTGGTGGATTCTTTGAAACAGACTTGTATACTATAAGTGGCTTTTCCTCTGGTGGTGGTGGTGGTGAAGGCTTTTTGAAGGGCAAGTTGTATAGATCAAAGCCAGATTCTTCTTTTGCAGCATCATTTTCTTCCTTTTTATTTTCTTTTTTGGAAGACTTCTTTTTCTTTTCCAGAGGCTCCTTGTTTTCTAAACTAGAACTAGAACTCTCAGTATATTCAGTTTTTCCGTGACTTTTCTGTTCCTCAGATGTTTTCTGACAATCTGTGCCTGCAGCTTTATTTTTCTTTTTCTTCTTTTTGGTGGATACTTTCATGAAAGGAACCTCATCTTCTTTCTCTGCTTCTTTTACTGGTTTCACCCACTTAGTATTGAGTACAATCTGGGGGTCAGATTTGCCCAGTGAAGGAAAATCTTCCTCGGCTACCAATGAGGATATTTCTTTTAAACTTGAAGGACGAGGCAGACTACTTTTTAACTGAGTGTTCTTCAAAGCAATATTTCCTATCACAGTGGGTGCATTACTAGGTCTCTGTTTCACCTTGGACATTTGTTTTGTGATAGACGGTGCCCCATCTCCTGGACCTAAAGCAGGAAAATCTTCTTCTAAAGATGCCTTTGTATTAATCCAAGCCTGTTGATTTTTAACAGGTACTTTCCTTATAGTACTATTGCTCTTACTGCTGCCTCCAAGAGATGGAAATTCCTCTTGAGTCAATCCACCTTCAGCAACTGAGAAGTTATTAGCCATTGCAAACCTCTGTGCCATTGAACTAGTTTTTGACTGAACAGGTGCTTGGGAGTCTGTCTCACTATTAGTCGCAGTGTCTTCATCTCTCAAGGATGGGAAGTCAGCTGAAGTACGCTTAAACTGTGTTCCAGCTTCTTCAGAATCTCTCTTACTTTTGCGCGACTTTGCCTTCTTTTCCATGTCTGCCATGGATGCTTGTATACCTGCTTCCAGTTCAGTATCCATCCTGTCAACACAATGAAAACAGACATTTTATTATGCTTGCTTTAAAAAATACAATAATTTGGTGACTGCATCCCTTTGTTTTTCAATATTTAAGAAGAATAGCATTTTCAATTTGGAGATGAAATCCTATACAGACAAGTGTTTTTCCAGTCCCAATTTTACAATTTGAATACTAAACAAGTGGACACATTCATGTTAGTTATTTATTTTAACATGTATCATGTTATTTATGGCAAGACCAGCACAATCCATTGGAAATCATCCAAGATGTTGCTACTATGTGACATCATATGAGTATGAAAACTTGGGAGAATGCGCAGGTGGGATTTACCTTTTTAGCAACAAGGCAGGAAATCTACAGTCTAAGAGCACATTCTCACAGATAAATTTCTAGCTTACCTCCCTTTCCCATGTCCCCTATTCTGTGCCTGTTTTAATTGCTTTTCTGCATTATTTATGACTTCTTGGTAGTCTTCTCTGCTTATAACACCTAAAATATCATTATGTACTTTGTGTAATACACAGTAAATGGTAATTTCATTTAGTTTTATCTGAATAAAGTGCACACATAATATTGCTATTTACCACCATGTTTTACAATAGCACGAAACATGAACAACAACAGGGACCAAAATGCTAAGAGACAAGACTTTAAGCTACAGCGTATCTTCAAAATTATAATATCTTTCAATCTTTTCAAATTACTGCATTTCACTTTTACCTCTTCCTCTGCCTCTGTGACTTTCTCTTGGTGCATAATTGAATTCTATGTCCAAGGTTCTAGCTTGCCTAGCCTGAGCTTTTTTCATTGCTTTAGTGTGTTCAGTGGCCTTATGGGCTCTCAGATCTATGTCACTTCTAAATGCATTGGTGAATTGAACGCCCCTGCATTCATCCTCTTCACAAAGATAGTGCTGTCCCCTAAAGTGATCTTGAAGATCCTTGTAGTTTCTGTAAAAATATCAAAACTATTATGTTATTCACAAACAGTATGCTCCCCAACAAAAGAGAGCTAACTAGATATGAAATTCAATGTTAAAGACCATTTCATCATTTTAATGACAGCATAAACCTTTTTGTGCAATCACAGCTCCAAGTTAAATGTACCTACTATTACACTCATCTCATATGATATTATTTATTTTTGGACTTACTCAAAATAGTCTTGTAGTCCATCTGTATCACAAAAATGACAGAAATAGTGATCTTTCCTAAGATGCTTCAGTAGTTCATCATTATCAAAGTAACGCACATCACAGAATTCACAGTTTGGGTGGCCTTTGTATGACTTGTCATCAACATCCCCAAGTCTGCGGTGAGTAGCCAGATCTTTTCTGTCATAGTGTTTCCTCTCTGATGAAAATATCTAAAAATAATTGAACGTATTCATGAACAAAGAAATGTAACACTTGTAGTTTGGCTAGATAATATTTCATTTCCAAAAGTAATTAGTTGGTAAAATGTAACAGGTAAATAATATATTTTGTCCTGTTCATATATCAATCTGGTTCATCTCCCCCCCCTCCCCCATCTTGTCTATTTCACAAAGTTAATCATAAAAACTGGTATTTCTGATGCAAGTCACTTCAGTTTAAAAACATTGAGTGCTGCAAATTGTGATTAATATGAATTTAATTCTTACCGTTAGATGATTGACACATAAATCACAATACTGCCTTCCATGATCTCTCCTCATATGATCTCTCATTTGCTGAAACGTTCTGTCAGGTTTTCTGTCTTTACATATTGGACATTTGTGTTCTTGTATTTCATAGAAGGTATTTTGAATAGCCCTGGTTTCGAAGTAAATATTGTATTTTCTGGCAGCAGTGAGCTGATGTAAGATAAAGCTATCATAACGATGTGGCTTCGAAGAGTAGATCATCTACAAATAAAAAAAAAGATATAGCATCATGATCATCACATTCTTATAAGACCTTGCCATACAAGCTACAGTATGCCAATATGATGTAGACATAAAGGACAACTAAAATTCACAGGTAACCTAAATTAATGAGCTACGGGACCATTCCCAGACCCCATCATACTAACTGTTGATCAATCTATCTCGGAGAGGATTCTCACTAAATTGTAATAAATTTAAGCAACTTACATGTCTGTCGCGCCTACTAAAGCTTCTAGGGGGTAATTAATTATCATTTTCAATGTGCGTGCCAGACATCTAAGCCGCTGAAGCTGAAAGCAATTCAGCAAGAAACTCTTAGGAGATGGGTCGATCCTGTTAGATCGATCTAGGTGTGGGAACCTAGTCTACAACGCAAATCAATGCCTCTATGAGTTGCAGACCTTCATTTCCAGACTTTAAATAACAGGCAAGTGTGGGGCCATTTCAATTTAAACTGCACCTATCTTTTGACACTCTAGCACAGTAATGAACTAACACATATACATATATGTATATATTATTGTTAAACTGAAAATGGGCGTTCCAGAGGTTGATTATCCCAAACCTCCAGACAAGTACTTCAGAAACCCCTTCAGAAATATAATTATCTCGAAATTGTAAACAAATGTGTTATAACTGAAAAAACTCCTGACTGAGTTCTGAGAGGGAGAAATAAACAAACCTTTTGTAATTCAGCTCGACAAATAGCGCAATAGTTCTGCTGGCACAAGACCCTCATTCGGGTAGCACATTTGAAACACACAGGATGATTACATTTTCCAATCGCAAAATACTTGATCTCTTCGTTACAGAGAGGACAAACGTCCTGGGTATTATCCGTGGTCTTTGAAGACATGATCCTGAATGCCGTTTTCTAATCAATTAAATATTTTATGTACAGACACAGATGTGTCTGTACATATTGCCATCACCTGCGTCTGTCGTCGCCGATGCCGTCGCCGGCGCCGTGCACTTTCCTTGTAAACACGATAAGTGGAGGGCAGTTTTACTTTTTGGCTTAATATTTACAGAGCTGATGAATATTCATAAAACGCAGGTCAAGTTCGAAAATCAGCATGATCGGGCCATTTTAAGGGAAGTTGTGCTGTTTTTTCACTTTTTTCAGCATATATGCAACCCTGTAAACACAATATAAGAAAAACAGATGGGCCAATTGTCATTAAACTCACAGGAGTGGTCAATCTTATTAAAATGCAGGTTGAGTTTGAAAATCAGCATAATCGGGGCATTGTTNTTAATCTTTCTGTGTACTGCGAAGTAAAACCGTCTGCTAGCTAGTGGATATGTAACATAGAGCATGGCGCCGAGATATAAATACCCGGATGTTGGTGGCTCGTGGTGCAATATTTCCGCACACGTCATCAATGATTGTGTTATCTGTGATAAATGAAAGTGTGAAAAAAGTAAGAATTATCACTTTGAATAAAATGAATGGGTAATATTTTACATTGTTGTGTGATATTTATGACAGAAATTTTATGAATGCTCATTCAAATAAGTGTCATATTTTACACCAACCTAACTTTTGACGTCACCAGCACATGATATCTTTGTGAGAGCTAAATTTAGAAGTTTCAAGATGGAAGGCCAAGCTTATGGAGCAGGGATGGCTGGTGGCTCGTTTGATGCCATAGCTTTTATCAAGAAACCAAGTGTGATTCTTAGACTATTTAGTTTGGTAAGTGTGTCTGAGCTGCATGAAACAGAGATATATTTATGCTTTTTGCAATCTCCAGGTTAAATAATTGTAAAAGTCATGGCCCTGGTTTGCGTGGTCTTGCATAGACAGCAATTTAGATGGTGGATCTATGCGCAATTTGAACAACGAAAGTTAGCATTTCGAGGTGATCAATAATTGGAGTAAATTTTGTACTAGGTGTTGATTCTATGCCTTTACTTTCACCAGAACTTATGACGTAATCTTGGTTTCAAATGGCAATTAATGGATATAATTATATAGAATATTTATTTCAATAAAATCAATATCACCTGTATTTGTGAAATGAAAAGGATGACATTGTACTTATTGCTGTCCATGAATATTAACGTCATATTTTGTTAGTCATCATATTCTGTTGTTTTGCTTTGTATTTATTAGTGTTGACTTTTACATTTTGTTTCATTTTGGTTTTTATTTCATACTAGTAGCTTTCTTTCCCGTTGCCCTTGAGCCAAGGATAGATATAAGAAGCAATTACATTTATGAGTCCCAATGTTATAGTTATGTATATTGTACTCATTACATATGTGCACATATGAACAAATGGGAATTGCATTGAGTAGGTAAATAAAAATCAACATTTGGTCTGTTTTCATGTCAAATTGTGAGAAGTACAGAACATAAAAAAGTGCATAGCGATACTACATACCTTGGCTTTCTTTGTCCCAAATGTGCCCATAAAATATAGCACAGGTCCTGAGCTGTATTGAATGCCCTGATTTCTTTGTGCATTTAGTGAGCATATATCAATGCACAATGAAATTAGGAATTCAAGTATACTTGCATATATATTATATATATGCCATATTGGGGCACATTTGGGAAAAAGAAAGTCAAGATATATGCACATGTAGTTCTTTTGTGCATACATTATTTTGTATGTACTTCTACAAATGGAGACAAAGTGACACTTCTTACTGATCAATTCAACATTCTTTTGGTTTGGGGACCCCCCCCCCCCCCCTCCAAACATTTATTTCATAAGTTTGATTATGATAGCAATGTACATATATATGCTAGAATAATTGTGTGTTTGTCATCTCTTATAGCTGTTCTCCATAATTGTGTTTGGCTGTATATCAAGTCCAGTGGGAGGCTACTATGAGGGGCAATGTGTGTACAACAATGATCCAAATGCTTGTAACTATGGCATTGCAACAGGAGTTATTGCCTTCATGGCCTGCATTGTTTTCCTTATATTGGAAGCTTTGTTTGAAAACCTAAGCAGTGTCCAACAGAGGAAGATGGTTGTCATGGCAGATATGGCATTTTCAGGTAAGACATGTTAAATCAACTCGTATGTTAGCAAAAAGTCAGAGCAGAATAATAGCAATCTTACAATAATCAAACACGGCTTCCTTGATGTGTGTGTGTTTGAATACATCATACATATTATTGCTTTTACCTGTTTTTCACATACAGGCTTCTGGACATTCCTGTGGTTTGTTGGCTTCTGTTATCTGACCAACCAGTGGAGTAAATCTAACCATCCAGATACAGTCAATGTCAGCAATCCACAGGCAGCCATTGCATTCTCTTTCTTCTCCATAGGAACTTGGGTAAGCTTTGAAATATTTCTATAGTTTGAACACTCTACAGAAATTGTCTGCTAAATTTTTGAGTAAATGAAAAAGCATGCTAGAAGACAAGTAGGAAAAACTACTTTATTTGAGCCATTTAGGTTTAAGGTTATTAAGTGCCTGTAAATACCTAGTAATGCATAAAATACACATGCAATTGCATGTTCATATAGGTCCCATTTCTAATGGGTACAAATGTGTTAAAATTGAAGTAATTCATCTAATACTGACATGCTTTCAATATGTATCTAAAAACATGCCAGTGATACTGAATCATGAGATTAATTCAGTTTTAGCATTCAGAGTGCAGTGGCTATTCTAAGCAATATAAAATGTCATCTTGTAGTTTGTAATAAATACTACTTTTAACAGACTGATGCTCTGTTTTGTCCATAGAAGCCTGATTGATTGACAACTCCTGTACAATCAAAACTTAAAGAATGCAAGGTTTCCATTAATGTGTCCCAAGGGACTGGTCAATAAGAAAGATTGGTTGTTGCAGCATTTAGACTTGTAAAACCATTATTGGAAATTATGCTCAGACAGCTTTCTGCTCCCTTAAAAAAAAAGAAAGAATTAAAATTGTCATATAAATTTGGCCTAATCTTGTGTCAAATGTCATAATGAATCAAAATAAAAATGTTGCTTTTATTTAGGTCAAGTAGTGGACTTGATTCGATAGATTTTATATAAGAGTAAATGGAATTTATTTATAGTTTATTGATTTTTTTGCTCTCAAGTGAATTCAGTGTAGCTGTAAAGATTTTTCTAAAACTAAAAGATCTTGGTTCATGCTGTTTATTTATTTATTTCCTTCATTAATTTTCTTAGGAAGATGATTACTGAGGAATGATAATACTAGAAAAGTTCATCCTTCCATGTTTAATTGACATTGTAAAGCACTTAATACTAAGGCTGCATTTTACAACACACAATACAACAGTTACTTCCAGATCAGAAAGTAAATATATGATGATGGCTTAAGTTAACAGTGCAAGTAATATCAATTAATTTATGTCCTACCAGACAGAAGTGAGAATATTAAATATTAGCTTGCTATTTAACAGAGTTGTAAATGTTGCTTCCCAGTGGCAATTTCCTTATAAGTATGAAAATATCACTACAGTATTCAATTATGTAAGTTCATTTGCTGGCAAACTTTACATTCTCTGTTACAAGAAATTATGAATGTTTGTTATCCTAGTTAACAAACACTTCAGTGCATACTTGAGTTGAAGATTTCTCGGTGCTGTAGCATTTGTGGGCATAATTGTAAGAAAGGAGCTAGATCAATGCTTGCATATTGATTGACAACCACTCTATATCACATTGATTGGGTTGAGGTCAGTGTGTTGACTTTCAGTCACAGGCAGTTTGACAGTACTATTGCAACATAATAACTCATTGATTTTGTATTGCACCATTGGAGCTATATTAAATGCTTCTTTTCATTTGTCACCACTTCACTGATGCAGGCTTTGAGATCATGGTGTTCAATATTTTATATTAAAAGATTCATGTCATGACAGGTGCATCATGTGTTTACAGTTCCAATAATTCTTTAATGAGTTTCATATATAGAGCTGCGGATATAATAAACAATATATGGATTTTGTTAATAAAGAAAGCTTAAACACAACATTCATGGAAGAAATCATAACTCACAAAAATTATGAATTAGGTTATACCTATGACATTTTGAAATGATTGGTGCCTAACTGGTTTAAGTGATTGATGATATATTTAAAATTGTTTTTGAAGAGTATTGATCCTTTTGTTTCACACATCTCAGTGTCTGAGTAAGTGTGTTATCCTATTTGCTGTTTTCCCCGTCTACTTCAACATGTATTAAATAAACTGTACTTCTCATTTTATTGAATATACTTCTGTTGTAGGAGTTGAAATTATTTAACAGAAAAAATATTAACAGTATTTAAAAAACGGCAGTTTTACGTCTTGTTACTAGGTCAACTTTTGGGATTTAATGATTAATTTATTGGCTTACTAGTGTTGTATATATATGGTGTTTGTTATCAAGGACACAAAAGCAGACTGTTTTGTCAGTAATCGAGGAAACTGATAACCTGTTTATTCTTGATGAAAGACAAAGAGAACTTAAGATAATTATTAACTTATATCAAATAATAAGCTTTATCTGTTACTTGTATTACAGCTGTTGAAAAAGTTATTTTTATTTTTGAAGTTAATTGGGCTTTTAACAAAGATATCAAGGGAGGGGGGCAAAGAGTTTGCCCTATCCTATAATGGGAGGAACAATACTATGAGTACCATAAAAAAGTTTGTAATGGTAATTGGTGTAATTTGCCCTAAAACTGCACTAATTTTTATTTTATATTTTCTTCCTCTACTCCTATTTTCTTGGTTTACTCTCTATGCAAGTTAATATAGACCATATATATATATTTACCTGTTTGAATGTCCTTGTGGAGACTACACATCACTTGCATTTACAAGTTGAATACGTACTTGATAGATGAGAAAATATGTGGGTGTAATCTTGAAGTTATACATTTCAGGCTGGTCTGACTGTCCTTGCCGTGATGAAGTACCGTCAAGGTGTGTCTGACATGTTCTCCTCTGGCTATGGAGACCCCAGTAATGTTGGCTCTTCACCCTACCCCAGCTACCCAGGGGACAATGATCCATACCAAGAACCCCCCTTTAGTGGCCCCCCACCCCAGAGTCAAGGGGGTACCGACCAGTACACCCCCCCTACATACTAAACTTAGGGCGTAGAGCTTACCAAGCAATGGAAAGATATGGCACAAGATGTTAGACAGTTCGTATCATAAAAAAGATGGCTGTGTAGTTTTTGATAGTAATGAAGCATGGATATCATGGATTGTGTAAAGTGTATAACCAGTTTTCAGCAGTCTTCATCAGAATATGATCTTATGGTTGTGTCTTATGATTAATTTATTATTCTTTGAAATAGGAAAGTGATTTATTTGAATAACTTGCAGTGTGTGTAATGCCTTGCCTACTGCAAAGTATTTGTGTAATGTGTTGGCTGGGCTGATTTATTCAGAAATTTTTACTTTTGTAGCTTTATGTTTCAACCATATTAGCCCACCATGTAAAATGTTCGAAAACTGCTGCACAAGTTGCTATGTACTGTTTGTACATTGTCTTGGTGTAAAATGGCTACTGGAGTTATAGCTTCCAATATCTATTCATCATAATATTTACATTTTTTAATACTTTGTCATTAGTTGTGTTCTGTATTATTACCAGAATATATATATGTGGTCACCATTTGGCTATCCAATAAAGGTAAAACATGAAAAAGACTATGTTTAGAATGACCTATCTGTTAATTCAAAAAGAGTTCCCCTTCTTCAGATTGTTTTTAATCTGAATATTTAATGAATACTAATATACGGAATACTTATTATATCACACTTTGATTGTTAATCAATTGTTTTCTTTATATTGTTAGGGAGTTAAGTTTTGATTTTTTATACATCATTGTGTGCGATTGGTTTTGCTGGTCTAAGTAGAGTACAAACTTACAACATGAAATACACTGTGAATGTCTTAAAATTAGTTGTGTTAGTACATTGTAGAGTTGGATATTTAATTGAAACTAGTATGGCCAAAGATAAAGTCATGGAGAGTTGTCATGTACATGTTATAGCAAACAGTGGGTATAAAGAGGTGGTTGTAAGTTGTAACGGTGTGGATGTTATGTATTGTGTATAATTATAGGTTTATGGACATTTCCTGTTCACCATTTGCCATAGATGTTTGTAAATAAAATGTACAATTTCTGGGACTTTTTTCCTTTTGTGTCTGTGACACCCTTTTCAAGTAATGAATTGATACGGTCTTCAGTTTTACCTTGATGATTTTTGCATAGCTTTTGAAGCTTTATTTTATACTTTCTTCTTAACAACAAAAGAGTTGAATGGGAAACCTTTTGTGTGTTTAAGTTTGTATTTTTCTGCTAGATATATAGTTAACATTCCTTGACTGCAGCATTGGCACACTGATGTTCTTTTTGCTAAATTTAGATGCACTTAACCACTTATTGCAAACTGGAATCACAGCTGGAATATGAGGATATTTACTGTCTTCTCAATTATGAAATTGTTTGCAAAAAAGTAAGTGATATAGTATGCCATATCAGTCAGTTAATTTGAACTTGTGCTTGTACTTTTCTGCACTGTATTTATTAATAATAAGTTTATGAAAAAAGTTGACTTTTTGACGATTGTAATTCAAGGATGATCTATTTTTACTTTTCTATATGAAAAAATTTTCCTTCTCATTTCCAATAAATCAATGCACCATCAATGGTACACTTGTTTCTCTTATAATGATGACATCTACCCAGTTGAGAGAGAACCATGAGAACTGAAGGTCATATGACACATTTCTCAGAATTATCCATAATTTGCAGGTGAAAGTGGATGCCACATTCTGCTGTTGGTTTAAGATCCACTATAAAAGTGCAATGCTCAATTGCTCATTTAATTTTAGTGGATAAATGTCATTTGTATCAGTGCTGCAAATTTTCAAAGTTGTATGCAACATGTTATATTTAGAGAGGTATGGTATGTACATTTCAAAAAAGAAATGCTTGAATAAATGGCTACTGAACAACTTTCGTATTTTTCATAAAAAGAGGGCTGCCATTTGCAAAACTGACTGAAACAGACTCCAAAACTGTTGTGATTTCTTTATTCAACAGCCATGGCTGTTTTAGTGGCTGAAAACAAGATCAAATGCAAAGACTTGCAACAGGAAAGGAATAAGAATCTATACAGTGCATGATGCTATAGTGGCCATTTATATTCACATTTCACTGGCAGAGATTTTAAGATCAATGGCAGTTGCATAACTCTTGCTACAAATCCTGAGCGTACTTGAATCAAAATGCAATAGACTTGGAGAGAAAAGCTGCATCAGTAAGACTTATAGTAAAATGCATAAAAATACAATAACAAATGTGAAATTGTAATTGAGTAAAATAGCAACAACTAAATGTCAAGTATGATATGCAGCATACAGCACTTAAGTCTGCAGATTTATAGAGAGATTTGGTCCCCAAACAGCATCAAACTGTGTGGTGCATATACCCTGCATAATAAGGAAGGCCATAAAAGTTAACATCTTTAAAATACCTTGTAATATGTTGTACTCACATGCTGCTAAGATAGTAAGAACATTTTAAAGTCAATGCCCGGACTTCATACAAAGCATGTGAAAATATATTCTTCTAATAAATTTATGGATTTCAAGCATATGTACAATAGATCTCTTTAAATAAGCAGCTGTTTTTACAAAAACATATTTACATTACAATATAGGTGTAACAATGGTCGAAGTTATTTGCAAAATTATCAATCGATTTGTATTATTCTTTAAACATTTTAACCATGCAAAATTGGAAAATTATCTTTGAGTTCACTTCTTAAGCCTGATTTACTGTTCATTACTTCCAATTAATTAGTCATTAATCGTTACTTTCATATATAACTTACCCCTCTATTTGATAGAATCAAATACACTAAATTAACAAAAAATTATCAATTAGCGACTTCAACAGAAACAAGTACAGTGAACCCTGTATGTGGCTTTTACCAATATATCTGCAGTTTACCTGAAAATTTGAACATTTTTCATCCGTAATTTTAAATGCACTACACATATATGTAAAAGCATTGGTCATTTAACAACAATCACAACCAAGACAATCACAACAAACACATCCCAGCGAGCAGCCTGGAAGTGATCATCATGAATGCATCCACTTGGACAGCTTAGATCCCATCCATCTTGGACAACTCTATATCCATAATACTGATAACTCCATTTTTCTAAAACACCTTGAAAGACAGTATTCCAATTTAGCATTCCAACATCAAAATGATCTGTACAAGGAAGAAATCTTCTATTAGCGTCCGTTGTTGAATAGTCTCCTTAATGTATTTTCTCTCAGTTATCTAACCATTCAAGGAAACCAACCCATTTTTCTTCTGTCTCTAATGAAACTGGAGGACCCTATGCAACTCCGGCAAATATAAATGAAAATAATTGGACTTGTCATCATAATAAAGAAGCTGCCTCCAAGTTTTCTCTGACAATTGTGTCCATGACAACCTGAAACACCACCTGAATGTTGCTAGTGTCTGTTGCTGTGGTAAAATGGGGATATATCACCTTCCCCTGGTGTTTGTTCTGGATCTGGTACATGTGCTGTATAAAGCGTGCTGCTCGGTCCACATCACAGTCAGGGCCTACAGATATTATATATATTATCAGATAGTTTTGTACTTGACAAATGCACGCCTCACATGTGAATACTGTAATTAATGACTTAAGAATCTGAACACGATAGAATCAAACTTTTTATTGTTAAATTATTTTCTTCTAAAATAAAGTTAAATATATCAAAACATTGTGTATTCACTTCAATATTCACTGCAATAGTTTACAGATATCTAGAATTCTTTAAAACACACGGAAATCAAAATGATGTGTTTACTACATGGGAAACCAATTTTAAAAATAGTTATATGTACAGAGTAAGGGTAATAATTCCAGACAGAAAGTCTCACCTGTATATTCTGGGAAGTAGTACCTCATGTGTCTTCCTGAGTTGAGTATTTTCTCTTGAAACAAGTCAAGTTTGTTCATGAATAAAATCTAAAAACAGAAAGAAATTATTTCATACTCACCCAACTGTTTTTTTTTTCAAAAGCAGATTATAAATTATAACCACATCCACAGATTAATTATTATTATAGGGGTGCTCTGATAAAATTAATTCTTTTTGTGAAAGCTGCATATTGAGAAAGTGAAATGTAAATTTTTTATCTACACTCTTTGAGGTTTAAAAGAGGTATGCAAATCATATATCAATAAAACTGTTCAGATATTCAGATAACAATGCATTCAAAGTTTTTTGACAACTTACTATAGAGGTCTCTAAGAAGAACCTGTTGTTGCATATTGAACTGAATAACTTCAAGCTTTCCCTTAACCGATTCTGAAAAACATTTTCATTTATTTTAAAATCAACAATTTCCCATTTATAATTT
>NW_019775869.1:460987-586911 GCF_001039355.2 Lingula anatina
TGAATACTGTAATTAATGACTTAAGAATCTGAACACGATAGAATCAAACTTTTTATTGTTAAATTATTTTCTTCTAAAATAAAGTTAAATATATCAAAACATTGTGTATTCACTTCAATATTCACTGCAATAGTTTACAGATATCTAGAATTCTTTAAAACACACGGAAATCAAAATGATGTGTTTACTACATGGGAAACCAATTTTAAAAATAGTTATATGTACAGAGTAAGGGTAATAATTCCAGACAGAAAGTCTCACCTGTATATTCTGGGAAGTAGTACCTCATGTGTCTTCCTGAGTTGAGTATTTTCTCTTGAAACAAGTCAAGTTTGTTCATGAATAAAATCTAAAAACAGAAAGAAATTATTTCATACTCACCCAACTGTTTTTTTTTTCAAAAGCAGATTATAAATTATAACCACATCCACAGATTAATTATTATTATAGGGGTGCTCTGATAAAATTAATTCTTTTTGTGAAAGCTGCATATTGAGAAAGTGAAATGTAAATTTTTTATCTACACTCTTTGAGGTTTAAAAGAGGTATGCAAATCATATATCAATAAAACTGTTCAGATATTCAGATAACAATGCATTCAAAGTTTTTTGACAACTTACTATAGAGGTCTCTAAGAAGAACCTGTTGTTGCATATTGAACTGAATAACTTCAAGCTTTCCCTTAACCGATTCTGAAAAACATTTTCATTTATTTTAAAATCAACAATTTCCCATTTATAATTTCTCTTCTTGTAACACCTCATTTTAAATAGGATTTCAATTAATCAGTGACCATATGAGATGATGTTAAAACTGAAAAGTAGTGTCTGAGCAATGGTTTACTCAAAAACAGCAAAATTAACTCACCACCGAAGGATCTTCATAGAGTGTCATATCATATCCACTTAATGATACAACAAAAAGAATGGCGCGAACATCATCAAAGCACTGTATCCATTTACGACGTTCTGACCTCTGACCACCAACATCAAACAACCTAGCAGCCAAAGAAAGTCATGGAGTTACTATTTTAACAGAAATATTCTTTCACAGTACTGCGTTAATATAACTATATCTGAATACTTGCCAATAGTAAAACAGTAATAAAAGAGATCAAACATCCAAGCCAAACTGGAGAAAAAGATGCTTATTTTTCACGATAATTCATATAAACAACTGCTAGTATACATGGCCCATACATCTTCAAATGTATTTCCTGCAAAATTTTTACTGTCCATTCTATATTGTGATCAAACATACAATACTGCTTACACAAAAAAGATAAAAATTTGTGCATAGATTTTTTACAACCATAAAAAACAAAATAAGTGTAACTGTACAGTAATTGTGCCTTTAAGCCAACAATAAAATCAGAAATAACATCGTTATTTCACACATAAGCAAAACAATCACAGCATAATCCAACCACAAGAACAACTACAACAACTACCTGAAGATGACATCATTAATCTTGAAACAAGTCTCAATTATCCCCGTAGTGCGCACCCTGGCACGCAACACATCTTTGGATGTTGGAGAATAGTTATCTGAATTTAACCTGTCCATGTTTTCAAAAAAGCTGTGAAAAAGAACACACAGGGATAAAGAGAATAAATCAAACCAAACAAAACGCAGACATGTGTTTTTGTTAGTAGTGCCAGGGTTATGACCTTCACACTTCAAAGCTTAGCAAGCCAGCAAAAATCAGGAAGATAACAACTCCTACACACAATTGCACAGTTAAAAAGAGAATTTCTAATATGAGGATGTTTGTTCCATAATGTTCTCACTTTCATTTTTCCTCCACAGTACACAGAGAAAAATATTAGCATTTCTCTCAAAAAAAATTTTTTTTGAAAAATTTTAAAAATCAAGAAAGCAAACTGTAGTTGGTATATTGAGTCCCTATTATTTTCAAAATCAGTTAACATGTGACTATATTTTAGTGTAGAAGTTATTCCCTTCACAAACCACATCTAATCATGTTTAAAAGGGGTTAGGTAGTACCTGAAGATGAAATCATTAATCTTGAAGCAAGTCTCAATTATACCCGTGGTTCGCACCCTTGCCCTCAACACATCCAGGGCAGACGGAGAGAAGTTCTCTGAACTTATTCTCTCCATGTTTTCAAAATAGCTGTAAGTGAATAAGAAAGAGTTGGTATGTTATATGAATTACTAGATGGCCTTACCAAAATGGGCACAGGGTGACAATCTGATTAAAAAGAATTCAAAAGAAGATTTCACCTACTGAACCCCACATCCAAATATAGCACAAGATTTGAATTCAATTTGCCTGGTGACTAATTCATAGGGGTTGTGAATCATCATGCTGAAATACTAAATTTGAGGACAGAATTTTACTTTAATGTGTTCCTTATGTTTGAAATATGAATTCAATCACCTGGCTAATTGAAAAGTAATATTCATGCAGAGTTATCCATTATTTGTAGATGTTAAGTTTTAAATGCTAATTATTATTAGAATTACCATGCCATTTTAAAGCGTAGCAGGAATGATTTTTCCCACACTAAAGTGGACAAACATTTTGAAATCAAACATAAAATATCATTTGATGCTGTTGACATATGCTCAAGATACACAAAATCCAAATCCAACTCAAATAATCACTTTTACTTTATCTAGGAACCTAATACTACTGTCAATGTACACATGCTGGGTAAAGGAAGATAACAAACTCACGATTATTGTTTAAAAACAACAATGATATTAACACTCACTGAACATTGTCAAAATCATCTCATCATTAAGGTCTTTAATTGAGATAAATGTACTATAATATATATCTTCTACATGTTATTAATGTTAAATTAAGGGAAAAACAATAACTTACTATATTGCAGAATCATTCAGTTCATATTCATAACCCCTTGCAACAGCTAACTGAACTCCACGATCCCGCCAAAGTCCTTTTAATGCATTTGATATGAACGGCAGCATGACATGGTTTTCATCAAAGCACCTCTGACAAGACAGCACTGTTTGAGCATGCACCTTTAAATGAAGGGCAATCAAGAGTTTAAAAAAATAGTTCAATTTTAAATATTCTCATTGAACTGGAAAAACATATAAAATTATACAAATAAAAATTCACCAAATATTCATCTTACAATATTCCATGAATTCCTCATTCTAATATCTTGCTGAGAGATCCCTCTGTATCCCTATCTCTCATTTTTTTCAAAAATAAAACCTTTAACATTCTTTCTTTGTAAGAGTATTTGAAAAAACATTCGCAATCCCACCATCCCATGGCATGGCAGAAAATCCAACATACCTTATTTTTAGGGTTTTCTAAATTGATCCTTAGAAGTCCCATCCCATTTAGGACATACTTCATAGAACTTAGGAGATTGTCCAAAACAGTTGTCTGTAAAGAATTTAAACATCTAAAATATATATTCAGGTAATTGCAAATCATTTGACAGCAGGCAAAAGTATTAATATTTTTAAAATGAAATAATTTAGAAGCAACACAATGGGGACATGCTTTCAAATTGAAAATTATAACACACATAAATGAAACTATGATAAGATCTGATTTGAAATTGAAACTGCACATTCATTATCAGTTTCTTCTAAAAATAAATGTCTTATATTACCCCCCCCCTCCCCCAGGACACACACATAAATATTTGACATAATTTGTATATTGAAAACTTTTATCACAGTGGTGATCTGAGTCATAACACCTCTGTTGGTAGGAATCAAAAGCATTCTCTTATCAACATTTATCTTGTTTCACCTTCTTGTGACTGCTGACTTAATCTTCATTCATGCAGATAACAAAGTAATAACCTTCACAAAGGGAAAGTCAGGAGGACTGAAATTTTTGTCCAAAATATTCAATGTCTTCCTTGACCCACAATCAACTTACTCACCCAGTTTTGTTTGTAGTGCAGACAGAATACCAGAAACTTGATGAAACATTGAATCTCTACTTAGCTCTTTAATAGAAATATAATAAATTGACAGCTTGCAGATGAATGGATGTGTCTAGTGCCCAAGATATTTTTTTCTCTCTACAATTCAGTATATAGGCTGTAAATAAAGCAGCCAAACAAAGCAGCAGTCTTTTTATATTCAGGTAAATCATTAAAATGCCAGGGTAGTTTAATATTCATCTTGTAAATATACCTTAAAACTCTGCAGTTCCTCCATTGTGAATCCATCATTATGGATTATTTTCATCTGCTTTACTAGAGTGCTCTTTCCACTTTCCCCAGCACCTATAATAAAAAATCCAAAGTTTTGTTACTTTAATACGTACAGCAAATAATGCTCCATAATATCTATGCAATACAGAAATAAAGGAAAATGATTTAAATTGCAGAGTGCTCTTAACTCTCCAGATTCTTTTAAAAACAAATGTGTAGTTTTAGGCTTCATTCACATGGAAAGTATATTTTCTAAAAATCTATTTTCTATTCGCGGTATATCTTGTGATCACGGTCTGATTTTTAGAAAATAGACTTTCCATGTGAACGAAGCCTTATAAGATGAAATTTAGAGCTGAGCTGTGATATTAATATAGTCTTCTAAGTTCCCATACCTAGAATAAAAACATGTTACTTAAACATAAAAAAAAAACATTTTAATTCATATACAATAAAAAAAGGAAACAACATCCCCCCAAAATGCTTTGAAAGAATCCTTCAAATTTGGAACATTTATATCACAGGTCACTTTGGTTTCATGTGCATTCTTTTGAGTACATTTGTGACAAATTCCAAGAATGGTGGCATATGTTCCAATTATGATACTGATAAAGTGTTTTGTCCACAAACCACTTTAAATGCAGTGTAAACTGTGATTGCCCTCCACACCATAGTGATTATCCTATTTTGAACTTTTTCTGGTGTATCATGACCTCATAAACCTCTGATAAAGAAAATATAAAGCCACACCTTTCAATATTAATCCAAGTGTTTTATTGTTTCAAACACGTTATGAAAATTTCAAAATAGTGAATCACTGCAAAATTGACATTTTAATAAAAAATTATGCCTGGGGAATAGAAACCATAATTATCTGTTTATTTACATGTTTAAAACATGGTAATACTTATTTATTTCTATAGGGAAATAAATATCCAATTGAAGTCATAGGAGGAAATTTTCTGTTATCGAAATTCTATTAGTACAAATATTTTGATTCAATAAAATTTAATTACTTTCATGTGGAATGATTTACATATTTAATTTTCAAGAATAAAAAAAAAAAATATGAAAAAAAGTATTTAGACAGTGATATGAATTAACCCAGTAAAATTTATAGGGGACATTAATGGAAAAGTACAAAAAAATCTGTTTTCATAAAGTATTGCACATAATAGTTGGCTCTATGCCTTTGAGGTGAACAGGTAAATACACTCTGGGTAATTAATAAGTTAGTATTCAAATATAAAATTAATAGGAATGAAAGCAATGAGTCACTTCTTGCTTCAAATTTGATAATGCTATACACTATAAATCATTCATCAAAGTGTGGATTTCCTTTCTTGTATATATTCTAGATAAAGATTACTGAAAAAAAAAATTAATGTGAGCACATGTACAAAGCAAATGAGACTAACAGTCACTAAGAAAGAGACTGTTACATTATGTCCAAGCACAAAAGTGAAATGGATATTTTGAAACTAAAATTATCAAACAATTCTCTCCTATAATACAACTTCCACTGGCAACACCTGGTCATGTAATACTAGTATTTGTATGAACATACCACACAGATGGAAGCTGCTTGTGGTGTCACATATGCTGACATATCACTTGATATACAAGTGACATAGACACAGAGGCTACATAAGTCAGACTGTTTAATTGCTAAAGTAGACATATAGGTTAAAATTTAAGGCTTAATATCAATATTAAGTTGATCAGTTAATTGAATCTAAACCTTTTATCTAATAAAAGGCTTAAAACCGTTCAATTGTCTTTCTTAAATGCCTTTCTCACACTTAAAAAAAAAAGTTTTATTCAACCCTTTTTTAAAGTTTTAGATAAATATGAAACACCAGTTGTTAGGGATGAAATCTTAAATGTCAAACATCATTTAAAGACAGGTCTGTGACCTTAAACATATGGCCAATTGCTTATATATGTGTTTCAAACCCAGTACTGAAACTTGAAAAAGGACCATACTTTTGTTTTGATAAACTTACAACATGTACTAGTAGTTTGTGAACAGAGCTTTTTTTCACAAAGATGTTATTTACAATACATTAGATTGGCTCCTCATGCTTTAAAACTTTAATTCATATTATTATAAAAATTATGTATGATATCCTTGCTGGATCTCTTACCTTTAAAAAAAAGGGAAAAAATACATTGCATATTTAATTTCCTTTTTCATATGAAACAGATCCAATTTGTAACAAATAAATAGGTTCTTGGTTATTCAATCTGAGAAAGGCATTGATAAAACAAAGCTGCATTCATATTATATGGCATCACATTTTTAAACATATCAACAAAAAATATACAGCACTTAAAATGGTCAATCCTAATGCCAAACTTGCCTGCTACACATATGGCATCTTATCAAAATGTTCAGCTCATCTGAGAATCACAAGAGAATAGTTAGAATACTTTGTGCATATTTACTGTTTAATTTTTAAAAAAGGTATAATTATTCAATTTATTCCCCAGCAAAGGTACAACTACACAATCTACTAAATAACGAAGGAATTTTATTGACATTTCAAGACAAATAATAATAGTAGGATTGTTACAAGCTCACTGTGCATTACTTCCTTGTGAAATTTTATAGTTAATGAACTCACCTAATAACAATATTTTGATAATGTGACTCTCCTCTCTCGCCATTATCTGAAGTGCACGGTCTATTTCTTCACTTCTTGCACGAGCTTTTCGCTCTTCTTGGTCCAAACTCAAGCACGCACCCATTTTTAAATCCAAGTGAGAAAAAATTATCAAGTCACATACATTTTCAAAGTATGTCCGATGTCAAAACAGGGGTCTTGTCATGGGTGTTCGCATGGGTTAGGGCACATTTTGAAGTCCGTCTAATCAGCAAACAGATACCTCTGGTTGTTATCCTTGTAGTGTATCCTTATGATGTAAGTTGTAAACTCCTTGTTTTTTATCATTTCAATACCAAATTAGTTCAAATAAAAGCATATCTAGAACAAAATTACAACACAACAATATCATAAACTTTCAAAATCATGAATAGCATATCAAATCGAGGCTAAGTGCTTTGAAGACTCCAAACATAAAAGAGCCAAACAAGCACGACAGGTGCTCGATTCACCTGTTTTTGTTTATAAATTTTCTTATTATTTCGTTGCACGGGATCTTTTATAATAATACACATATCTGATTAATAATAAGTAAAGTCCATTTCTACAGACGTGGTGGAAGCTGTTAACTTTTCTAAATTAATTTTGATAATTATAGTTATTTTTAATAAAGATATTTTTCAAAGAAGACGCCAATAGGGCCGCCCAAACTAGGTTTGATGTACTTTATGCTGAAGATGACTGTTCTCTGCCCGACATTCGTCATCCATAACAAACCAGAACGATAATGCTGGTCATGGCAGGAGTTAACGCGTTCCACTTTAAAGAATTATAGAACTCGAACTGATGATTAATGCTAATTTTTGTCTCGAACTGCCACAAATGCACAGAGCGGGTCTCAGCACGGTAAACAAAGATAAAAATTCTTGATTATTATGCTGAAGCATTTTTTTTTTTTTTTTTTTTTTTTTTTTTTTTTTTTTTTTTTTTTTTTTTTGGAGAGGGTTGTATAACAAATTGTTATGGTTTTCATGAAAGAAAATTGTTTAATTATGTAACTTAGGCAAATGATACATGCATATACTGGTCCAAGGTAATTCATATTAATTTTGTATTAAGAATTAAAACTTTCAGTGTGAAAATCGCTCCAGGGGAATTTATGCTTGGTTCAACAAATGTATAATACTATATTACTAGGAAATCACTCGGAACCCTCTCCTAATTGGACAAATAAAAATAAAGACTAGTAATTTAACTATAACCTGACCATTATTTAAGAAATGGATCATCACCAAATTCAAATCATTTTCGAGCTAACTTATTTCTGACCTATCCTGAAAAAATCACCAAAATCCCTCCATAACTTAAGTTAGGCTGGTGACAGACAAATAGACAAATGCAAGTAAAAATATAACCTACTTAATTAACAGAGGTAATAATGTGTTTAGTGGAAGAAACTTATTTTGAAGAGGATGCTTTTAATTGTATATTTTATTGGACTTCTTATACTGTTCCACAAACTTCTGTGACATGTAAGTATTAACATCAATACTCAAGCATTGTCCAGACATACTAGGTTTTATCTAGATTTCAATTGTGAAAGGTGTTTTAAAAAATCCATTTTAATCATATATTGTTTGCAACTGGATTGGATTTGTATACGTTCATAGTCACATAAAAAGTTTGTAAAAGTTTAATACAAATGCTTAAAATTACTTTACTTTATAAATCACTGATATTTTCAATCTTAAAAAGACAATCAGACTGGTTGTTACCATTCACTACTGGTATCCATGCAGACATTAAAAGAACTGGTGCTACTGTAATCATTATTAATCAGTAGAAAATATACATTCACTAAGATCTTAAAAAAAGAAAACAGAAAGAAACAATTTTAATACCAAAATACATAAAAGCTTACTTATTCTTCACCCCCTTATTATAAACTCCTGTTCCACTGACAGCTGATCTGGTAATAGATTCACCTCTTTTAAGAAAACTGAGGTCTCTTTTAGTGTCACTAACAGATGCATATGGGAAACATGCATTGATCTGTATAGGACTTTTAGTTTATAAAAATTTGGGTAGCCAGATTTAATGTCCCTGGAAAGGTGAAAATTGGAAAAAAAAAGATTTGGATTTATTCAGTTAGTCCTAAATACATAGATGCTTGAATCCATTCATTCAGGACAAAGAAACTGGTACAGGATTTGAATAACATCAGTTCACCGAGGGCATTTGAACTTCACTAGAGCAAGCTTGTAGCAGTCTTTGATTTGTTTGATTTTTTTCAAAGTAACATCTGAAAGCCATACAAATATGAGTCCAGGTGTTATAAGGTGTGGACGTCCAGTCTATGTTATGGTAGATTTCTGTGTGCCAGCTGCTGCTTCTGCCCCAGTCACATGTCCAGCAGCTACTGTGGTTACACCTGTGTTGGCAGAACCAGGATCGGGAGCCCCAGTGGAGCCAGATCCTGATGCTGCTGGTTCTGCTGATGCCGCAGATGGAACTGATGCTGCACCAGATAGTTCTGTTCCCCTGTGCCTAGATTTTCTATTTCTCTTGCTTGGTTTCTGTGGTTCATTTTGCGGCCTCATGTGGTGTCCACTTTCCATGGCCTTCTTTTGTGCCCTTGATGATCGCATATTCTGCGCTACTGCACTTACGTATGGGTAAAGCTTTACTATGGTTCCTACTGCTTTTGTTCTGCCTTCTCTAAACACCATTCGCATATTCTGCCTAAGATATTCTGGATTTTTTATAAAACGAAACTTGACAGATGCTTTGTCACCAGTGCGTAAATGTTCTGTGCTCATTGAAATAATGCTGGCTGTCTGTCTCACACTCCCAACATGAACTGAAATGTTTAAAACATGTATAGTTATTAGCTTTCACTGCAGCCAAATAATTGCATCAAAGTAGAATGACTGACTTTCTTTCACTTATTTACTTTTTTTTTTTTTTGCAAATTGCCAAACTGTAACTTGATCTATTTATGAATCAATGTTTCTTTCGTGTCAATATTTTATAAAATTGCAAACTGTAAAAGACCTACCCATAGCCTGATATTTGCAGCTTATTGTTGTGGGGTGGTGGAGCACAAGCACCTCGGACTCAAACTCCCAGCATGCAGTGGGATTAAGAGCAGGGGAAACCATGACCATCCCTTTGCGTATATAAGATCTCTTTATCTGTAAGAAAAAGACACAGGTATAAGAAAAATTTAAAATTTAATTGAATCTGATCAGAATTTCAGTCAATAGGACAAGTCACAAAATAAGTTACATTTAATTGCATTTATCTTTCAGCTTATGTTAACATTTGATACATTTAACAACTTAAAATTCTTCATTGTATCGTAATAGGTAACCAAATTATGACAAACACTTTGATTCTCATATTCTTCATTGTAAGAGTCGCTAACAAATGACAACATCCCTTTATGCTTCTACTGTTTTTACATACCTTCTTTAGAGCAAAAGATGCCGTTTGTCCTCCGCGCACCTCCTTCACTGGCATTCTTTTCCTGTGTATGCTCTTCACTGGCACAGGGATGAATTCTCCTAGCGAGTCTGGCCCCAGCAGCATGGTGTCATTTAGGCGGATGACACCTTTCAGTGTTGTCCCTGAGACAACAGTGCCAACACCCTGAAGGGAGGAGATACATAGACTTATACTTGTATTTGATATGTCCTCCATATGTTGTTGATGGGACTTGTTGTTGTTGTTGTTTTAAATCAACTTTGTCATTCATTATGTTGCTGTATCAAAATCTAATGCTGCACATATATTCATAATTTGGACAAAAAGATCCTTAAATTTAATAAAGAAACTATTCACTATGAAGAATCTTTAACCAAACTGTATGATATTGGCAAGAAAATAATCTCTCACAATAAAATCATACCTGGATTAATCATTTGATATTTTTTGTACATGCACATTCAAACCTTTATGCAAAACACAAACATCTACTTAATTCACTCACAGGCACAGAAAATGTGTCATCTATTTGAAACTCTGCTGGTTCATGCTCATTGAAGTGTATCCTTGGTGCTAGGAGATTTAAAAACATGCGGAGTAGCTGGAGATTTTCTCCTGTAACATTTGATACTTGAAATATGGGGCAGATTCTGCAAATAAATAATGAATATCTCTTATCAATACATGATATACATTTCTCTTGCATTGCTTTTTTTGGTAAAAATTCTATAAAGACGTGATTGTGATATGTTTAAATATTAATTTGCAACACAAGATTTTACTATTTAATACAAGTTACATTTGCTAAATCTTAATGTCATCAAGATATGAACTAAGAGTGATGCCAAAATCCTTTCTTCTTGAAATATTGATGAATTTTACCTTTCAGAGCTAAAATTCACAGCCGATGTGATTACATCATCCTCGGTCTGTACTAGCACTGGTATTTTTCTACAGCCTGGTGATTTAAGTACCCTTTGCAGCAGTTTCAGTGTGTCTTGGAGAACATTAGGAGGACACATATCTATTTTAGTTACAACCACAAACACGGGCACACTAAGGGCAAGAGCCAAGCCAAGGTGCTCTTTGGTCATCCCTACTATTCCTGCATTAGCACCAATCTGGAACATTTAATTAAGGGAGAGTTTATGTTCTGATTTATCCAGTATACTATGCACTGGACTGGGAAATTAATAAAGTGGCAAATCAATGTGATCAATGCCCACTATTTTCAATGGGTGTCAATGAGCCAATGGGTACTGGTTGCAAGCTTAGATTGTTGTTTTTATAACATAAATATATATTTTTTTCTTTTTGCTCATTTGAAAAAAAAGAATCTATTATCAAAATTACTTCAAAGTGAAAAGCAATTTATGGATGTAAAAACTAAGCACTTTACTCCCTCTCCATTTGGTATGTTACACAAGATAATTTTGACAAAATCATTTATTCTATACTATATTGTTCAATTCATTACAAAGAAATGCTTAACCTAGAAGCCTTACCATTAACATGGAGAAATCAGGGGTGTGGCCTGTCATGCCAAATACTGTGGTCTTCAGGTATCTTTCATGGCCAGCTAAATCAATGAAGGTTATCACCTGTAAAGAGAGAAAAATGTATTATTTTAATATATAAATTTAACAACTTAACAGATTTATAAAATGTGAATTGAAACAAAAATATACCCTAGTAAACTGTTCTATGACATGCATTCCCACAAACAGAATGCTTGCATCCATAATTGACTCAATTTTGCAAGACTCACCTTTGAAGACTCTTCACATATCTTGGTCCAGTCTAGATGGCCATGGTCAGGCTTATTGACCACCTGTCCTGAACTGTCAAACCCCAAAATGTCATTCCCTACACTGCTCGTCCTGCCTGACTCCATTTCATGTTTGTGACGAAACAGCTTGAGACGAGCAAAGCCACGCCCATTATCCAACTCCCCATGGGTCAGGACACCCAGCAGAGTACTCTTGCCTGCATCCACATTCCCAACCACTGCTATCCTACAAACAACAATCAATTCATTTTATTAGAATTTGTTATTAAACAGGTTATATAGGTTTTAAGTTACATAAATTTACAAAATTTATTTGCAAGCATACACCAGTTTAAGTTGGTAAATGAAAACAGATTTTCTTTAACCATTACTAATAATTAATAGATTTCAAATTGAAATGAGACAATTTTTTTCATCAGTTAAACTGCAAGTTTTCTTGTTAGTAAATTCAAGACGCACAAAATGAATTTTTTAACCTCTATTCTTGAATCAAATCCTAAGGTGAACTGACCTCACTTCCATAAAATCTCTTGACTCAGCTCGCTTTCTAATCAGAAATTCTGCAACTTGACCACACTTCTCACTTTTGAATCTTAGCTCCACACAGTCAGCATTGAGAGTAGCTGCCATGGTTTTTAGTGTTGCTATGGAAGCTTGCATGTCCTCTTCATTTAAGCCAGGGAGCTCACCCTCTATCAATGTTCACAGCCACATGATTAACAAGCAGTTTGGTTGACATTTGTGTGTGCATTAATGTGATATGTGAATAATTACATTAGTTGAACTCTCAGTTAAAACAGTTAATATGACGCTTTTAAGGATAAGAAAACCACTTGCTAGTGATAGGTACACACCTCCAATACCAATTTCATAGATGGTCTCTCCCATTCCACCATAGACTCTTTCCCTTAAATGCTCCAGTAAGAGTTCATACACATCATCACTTGGGCTAACCAAAGCCATCTATTAAAAAAAAATTAAAGAAATTTATTAAGACAGATTTAACCAAGGTATGCATGACATCAAAAGGATCAAAATTTATTTTTGCATGAATCACAACAAATTTCCAATGCAAGTTGAAAGCACTAAAATAATGTCAAAACTTCTAAAGATTCATATATTTCCAGTAACTGAATACCTCAATATAAATTCATCAACATGTAAATCTGTTAAAAAGACTAGGAAGCACACAATGTAGCTCTCGTAAAATCTTACTAAACATCAAGTACAGTACATTACCATCAGAGCATTTAGAATTTTATGGAGGGGAGGGGGTGAATTTGCTGTACAAATGCAATAATGGTGCAGTTTTGTTATTTTTTAACCATGCTTCTTTGAGCACAGAAGTGTCTTTTTTTGATTTGAAAAGCATCTGTGATTTTATATGAGAAGAATGATGCAACACATGTCCAGCTATGGTATCAATAAAATAATCAAGTTGTGATAGCATCAAGAGATTTATTCAAAGGTAATACCTTGGACATAAGTTTGGTCATTTCAGCTCCCATTTCTGCATCAACACCAACATCCTCATCCTCATTTGTGAACAGACTCCCAGCCTGTGGTGGCCTCTCTGCTTTGCAACTGAGACCAGCTGCACCTGGTAAATGGCAATGTGAAGTGAAATGTCATCCTTCATTAAACAAAAACAATCTGCCATTCTTATCAGAAAAATAAATCACATAGAAAACTACATGTGGACAGTTGGTAACAAGAAATATAATCTCAGAATATATTTCTTTCAAAACAATTTCTAATTTTTGTTTAGGAAAAACACTAAAATGTTCTTAAAAAGACAAAGAGACCAACTGCCTTATATTTATGTTTTAACTCACTCCAAAAAGTCCTTCATAACCAGTCAAAATATATTAAAATCTTATCTATAACCTCTACAGATGCCAAATAACCTTTAACGTGTATTGCCCTTTATTTGATAATAATATATGCCAAGCTATCAATAGTCAAAATTAAAAAGAGATAATGAATATGAAAAACAAATGTACAAAACATGAAATAGATAAAATGGGTATCATGGTCTATTGTTTAACATACATAAATTATAACATGCATACCGAATTACAGTACACACTCTGCACCCAAATATCCCATTGTGAATATATATTCTTTACAACATGTAAATCATTCATATCAAGATCACATAAAAAGTTGACAAAGTTAAAAGAAAAGTCTATGTCTATCATGTTTTTTTTCTATTTTAGAACAACAACAACAACAACAACAAATGAACAAAGTATTTAAAAGTCTGTCTGTTGTTTTTTTTTTCTGTTGATTTTGTCTTCTAAATCAATCGAAACTGCCCCCCCCCCAAAAAAAAATTTGTTTTGTTTTGACCACAGTTCTTCAACATACATTCAGTGTATTCAGTGACAGAACACCAGTAGAGTACTGATACACTTCAGTGATTTCAGACAATGGCTAGCTTCAGATTTTGTCTGAACACAAATCGAATCAAAAGTCTTGCAAAAATCAATTGTCCACAATCAATGCTAATGGACACAGGAACCAGAAAACTAAGTGTAGGTGACTGAATTCCATGTTGACTTCATTCCAAGGCTGTCCTGTCTGATCTGGACAGAGGACCAGTCATCGCCCATTGCCATTGGAACACTGTCATGGTTTGAGTGACATAAGTGGCAAGTTCCAGACAAAACCCATAGTGATTACATTGATTGAGGATACTAACCTGTATAAGTGTATTGCAGTGAGTGGAGGGCACATGTTACTGACAATAATAATTATGCAAGACTTTTGTATGAATAAGTATATGAAAACCATAGATATTTTTAAAAATGTACTCTTTTTTTTGCTAGTATATTTTAACCCCTTTCCATCATATTTCTTATGATTTCAAGGACAGTCTGGACTTTTTTGACAGATAAAAATAATTCCAACCAAACCAATACAAAAGAAGACAGTGCATCATGCTTCTTACTACCATGTAATACCTACTTATCTAAACTGGTAAATTGGTAAAACTTTATATTTACAAAAAAGTAAAGTGATCAAAGTGTAAGATAATGATAACCACGAGAAGATCTATACACGGGGAAAAATAAGGACTACAATATCATAAAGATAACAATACATATATAACATGAACTACATCATGCAAACTTATTTAACATGTGTCTATCAACTGCTTCATGTGCAATCATCATTACCAAAACATAGTTGTTATAAGCCATCAATGAATAATTCCAAAAATGTACTTACTGCCCAATATTTTTAATATTCTACTTTCGTTTCCTGATTGCATAAAAGAAGGAGAAAGAAATAACAAAATGGACTGATTATATCCAAAGAAATCCTTCTTACAATTCAGATCTGCAAAAATGTCTGCGATAAGCTAAAATGTGTAAAAATCTGAACAATTTTCAAATGTTTACGCCTTTAAAGGTAGTTTTTTGTAAGTCATTGTTTAGGTAGTCTGGACGTACTAATTTTTTTGTCAGTTTTATCAAATGTGATGGAAAAGTTGGACATGGATTAAGGGAATCAAAACCACTTCAAAAGAATAATAAAAAGAATTGTTTGATGACAACTCTACCTGTTGGTGTTGGTGAAAGCGGTGTCACTGGGGAGAGGACTTCATCTGGTCCATGTCCATTGCTGAGAAGGGGAACTTCTCTTGCTCCATTCATTTTCTTTCTTTTTTTTTTCTATTTCAGATATTTTTTTTATTTTGTCAACCCTGTTTTACACAGCACTCTTTTGTCTGTGCATTTGGTGCTGGAAGTTCAAATACACAGCAACCCACGTTACACTGCGGTGAAATCACGGCTGTGGAATCAGCTGATTATATCTTATTTACTTAATTGCAAGATGCAACCTTAGATGCGATGGCTATCCTATGCAAAACAGAATTAAAGTATATGAAACATGTCTACACTTTCCACGGTCTACTTCTTAGGTACTGGGTCTTGCAACAGTATATCACCGGCTGCAAAAATTTAATCCAATGAAAACGTCCAAGTTTAAATCACTGCTTAGGCATCTGTCGGCATCTGGAACACTGTAGTCTATAAATCTGTGCGATCTTGTAAGATTATTTATGTACCAAGGCAGTTATAAACTAAAATAGATTCTGACGCAAGTATAAGAAATGCAATCGCAACTTAGCTTTTAGATGAAATCGAATATTTGGGACCGTGCAGAGTTTGTTTCACCACCATGTCATCACTTCTCTCTCTGCGCTTCATCCGCTGCGCACGTCGCTTAAGTTAAAGCTTTTACTAAATAAATATATTATAATCATGGCATAGAAATATCCTTATACGGTTTGTGTAACAATTAAGATAAAAACTATTGCCATTTTGCATTCTTAGACTCAGGGTAGCATATTTAATGGTATCTTTTTTGTGGATTTTTATTTGATACAAGCAGTCATATTTACACGGTTGTGATGACGTTTTCCGCAACAAGGTGGGCTGGGATTTGTTGCCGAGTATACACTGAAACATTTTACACAAAATCCTGCCGCCAACTTTGGAGTGCGTAATATTGCCATTACATCCATGTGTATCTCAAGACAGATGAGCAGAAAATAGTCACATTATGTAATTTAAATTTGTGTTTAATATGCCGTCGACAGCAGCTCTTCCTATGTTGTTTCTTCCAGGCATCAATGATCAATCAAGTGAATGACTTCAGTTCCCTTTGAAGGCTTTTGCTTTCTCGATTCATGAGCACTGCAACAGGACAAGAGGATTTTAAGTCTTTAATACTGTATGTGTTGTTATCAGTTATGCCAAGCACAGATGGACGTACAAAACTGCATCTTATATACATGTAAATCACTATGATACCCATAGCCAAGTCAAAGGTGACTTTGTCAGGAACTGTGTGATAGATTTGGGCATGGGAGCCAGGATGTCATGTGTAAAGAAAGACAAAAATATCAAAAACACCAACAAAGTTAGCATAGAGCCGAATGGTGGGATTTACCATGAAAAACAGATAAAGGAGATGTGTGCACTGCATGCATTGAATAACTTGTTCCAAGATAAAAAGGCTTTTACAAAGCAGTCTCTGGATGATATTTGTACCAGGTAAATTGAATTAAATAATTTAAAGTTAATGTACTCATCACACGTTTTCACCACCCCCCCCCCCCATAGTCATTTGTATAATATTTTTATAATTTCTTCTTTCGTAATTTCAAATTCAGACCTTAAAGATGATAAAACCCTTTAAATAAAATATGAAAACAACATCTGTAATATACAAGGGACAGAACCACAATAAAAAACACCTCACCTGGTGAAAACCAGAGATGGCAGATGTCAGTCTATTTGACTGGCCACTCATTTAAAACTTAAGTATTACATTGAAAATGGAAGAAGACAGACCCCAGCGCAGGGATGGGTCAAGTAATAATTTGTGAGTACGAGACATTTGCTCTATACCCTAGGAAATTTCATTTTGGTATAAGGAACTCTCATGGAGGGCACCTTTAATTTCCCATTTTTTTTTTTTTACACTTCATTGTATCAGTTTTTTTAAAGAAGGAATATGAACTTTAGCTGTCAACTGCTTTTTGACAAGTTCATGTCTTAGTCACCCTCTTCAGAAATGAAAATATTGAAAGTACTGTACTCGCAAGGGTTGCTACAGTGGTTTAACTTTATCCTAAATGGGTTTTGTGCATTTCAGATAATGCATTCCTTTTTGTCATATGTTTCTTTGTTGTTTATGATATGATATGATGAAGAATTATATGCTATGAAATATAATGTAGATCTTAACAAGATATTTGCATTATTAATTAGTAGGCCATCATTTTAACATGGGCCACACCATGTTTACTTACAAGTTTTTTATTGTTAGCTTTGATGATATAAAATGTTTTAAAAGAAGCACTGGTCCCAGTATCCCTGGTTATGTACACTTGATTGTAAAATGAAAATTTAATTTTACTGGTATTTAGTCTTTAGAAGTAAATTAAATTTACAATACTATTGTGTAAAAAAATTAAAATCAAGTTCTCAGTATTAGAAATTTTGTAATGCAAGGAGAAGATGCCTCTCTTGTAAGAAGACATACTTAAATGCACAAACACATTGAATTTTGTCATTATTTTTTAGTGTTTCTCGAACTTTACTGTAGTCTCTTGTGGTAAACTGAAGTATGATTTCTGTTCCTGAAAACATGCAATCTTTTCATTAACTGTAAATACAGCATTTGCAGCAAGCCAGATGTCATGGGGCTTCTAAGTTTTATATTGATCATTTTAACTACCGGTAGAATATTATTCTTTTTCTCTTTCACAGATTATCATCTTTTGTTTTCATTCACCCATTATTTAATATTGTTCATTCATGTGTATATTCAATGTGGTATCTATATAGATATTTAGCAATTTGTTTTGCAATTCATTCACTCCATAGTGAATTTCAGCCATAACCTGGATTTCATATTTTATTTGATGTCAAATATGCCACTTTTATTCATATAATCTATTCGTGTTTGTGTTTTCTCTTTGCAGGCTCTCCCCAGGGTATTTCTTGAATCCTCACAAGAGTGTGCTTGGCTTTGGCAACTATGATGTAAATGTAATCATGGCAGCTATACAAACCAAGAACTGTGAAACCATATGGTTTGATAAGAGGAAGTAAGTGATGCTGCAGACTGAGTGCTGTGGTCATGTTACTTTTTTTGTGTGTTTGCTAAAGCTAATATTTCAGTAAAAAAGAAATGGTATTTTGTCTGCTTTGATGTAAAATATAGCCTGCATTCCTAAATGTTTTTAGATTGTAATGTCTATATATTCAGTCCAGGTGCTGTATTGGATAACCTGCATTTGCTATTTACACATCTGTTTTGTGGGTTATGAATAACCTAATGCCAGGGTGCAAAGGTTGGCATTTTGTCTGACAGTATGTCATTTTTCCATGTTAACCAGGTGTACAGGTGTATGTGTGCATGTAACTCCCTGGTTGAACAAACTACCTGAGCAAAATATGTAATTTGGTGGGTCATAATATAAAAAAAAAAAAGAGTGTAACCGAATGCAAAGAATAACCTTATTTGTTTGTGATTCCAGAGATATAGGCAGTTTAAACTTTGACAAAATATTAGGGTTTATTCTGAACATCCCAACAGACTACAAATGGGGGTTTCTCAGACTCCCCATCCACAGAAAACACTGGATAAGTATGAGAAAAATTGGTGAGGTATATTACAATTTGGATTCCAAGCTTGATGCCCCAGAGGTTATTGGAACCTCGCTGGATTTACAGACTTACCTGAAGGAACAGATGGAGAGTAAAGATAAAGAACTACTACTAGTTGTTACCAGTGATGTTGACAGGGAAGAAAGTTGGAGAATGCCAGAAATACCAAAGGGACAAGAAAAATCAGAGGAAATGAATGCAAATGACACTGATGCAAATTCAAACAGGGAGAAATGTACAGTTGGAAGTGGTGATGAGAGTCAGTGTACTGATATTGTGACTCAGCAGGGAGATAAAGGTGATGTGTTGAATGATCAAAGTACTGTGAATGAAAATGGTGTTCTTTTTAAATATGTCTGATTGTTTTGCTTGATCTTCACAAAAGAAGAACCACCCATTTTCAACATCATCATCATCACCACTATGATAGTCATGGTAATGTTTTTTTTTAATTGGGGGGGGGGGGTAATTTTTTATATATATATAGTCACATTCAAAACAGGTCTTACTTAACTCTGAAATAGTCCTATGTTAGCATGCCAAGGATGTACACATTTAGAAAGTTTGAAACCACTGGAAACACCAGTAGACTATTTCCTGTCCAAGTTAAACGTGCTGATTGCAGTTAGTTTATATAGTAAATGTGTTAGTGAATGGGAACTGTGCAATGTTAGCTGTCATTGGTAAGCATTTTGTATGTTTGCAGCCAAAGTCAGTTGTCACAATCAGCTGTCAACAGAGAGCTGACATATTTAAATGCATGCACATCTTGATTAATTTAGTGAAAAACACAGTTATGAAATTACAATATACCTCTTTATCAAAGTTAATATCTATGAAATTTATTAAACAACATTGCTACAAAAATCTGGCAAAAAATTGTCTGATGCCTCAGACATACACTAAAAGTTCTGATAATGAATGTTTGTTACTGTGCTGATGTTTATATATAAGAAATGTGCACTTATTACAATGTATTATTCATGATAAAACAACAACCAAATACTTTTTAACTGTGTCAGTAAAAATTTCTTTTAAAAAATGGTAGCTTTTTGTAAACTTTTAACAGGAAAATGTCAAATACATTGTATCCATTAGTTTTACTTAGTGAACATAATGAAATACCTTTTATTTGAGGACTCATGTGTATGTAGTAGCTGAAGCTTAATTTTATGTATATTTGTCAGCCACTGCATATAATATATGTATTTATTAATGCAACAAAGTATTTTTACAATTATAATAAAAATAATATGTTTAAGCATTAGGGAAAGTGGCACATGCCATATACTTGCAATGCATCAAGTTCAGATACATGTATAAACTGATGTTTGTATCACAGTGTAATCAGTCTCTGTGTAGTTATGTACTTACGCTTATTAATACAAAATTAGTAATATTTACTGGCAATATGTTCCTAAGTATTTTATATGAGCAGTACATGTATGCTAGCTGCATATGGTTACATTTTCAGTACAGCTTAGAAATGGCAAATTGTCTCATTTCTCTGTGATACACAAACCAAACAAATAAAAATTTTTGAAAGTGCTCATTTTCTCTTACATGTTCATTTTTCTCCCTTGAATTACTAAGCAATGCTTTGTTGATTAAACTGTTATGAAACCAGCATTGTGGTCAGATTTGGTCAGAATTTAACCCAAATCCTCTTTGATTTTTACAGCCTCAAAGAGCCTTTGTGAGTCACAATTTGATAAAGATTACATGTTCAGAATTCTAGCATTCTTTGCACAGTCCAATCCATCTCAATTTCAGAGATGAAACTTCCATAAGAGTGAAAAAGTCTGAAAATATGGCGCAAGTCCAGGGGGCGCCCTGCATAGATCTCAAAAAATAATATTTTTGGCTCCCAAAAAGTCGAAAATCTGCTGATAGAAAATTCTTATTACTGCAATTTGAAGGTAACATGCCGATAAGTCCCCGCACTGATACTCCCCCGCACCAGTACATTCCCGCACCAATTATTCCCCGCACCGATACTACCCCACAATTACAGATATAATGAAGGGAAGTATCGGTGTGGGGATCTATTGGTTTGGGGTGGAATCGATGCGCATAATACAAAAAATTACTAAGGGGGATTATCAGTGCGGGGGAGTATCGACATAACCCCAATTTGAACACAGGGCCTAGGTCTCAGCTTCTATTACAATACTGATAGATAAAAAAGTTGCTGGATAGGTAATATAAGATTCTTGAAATACCTTTGAGAATGAAACATTATAAGAGTTTTTTCTTTGGGGGTTAAGTATTATTTTCCGTGTGGTTTTAAACTTATGATTTTGGGCAAAACCAAATAAAGTTCCAGAGTACAGGTAAAAAGAACATATTTAGTCCTTCTTGCTCAGATTTTAAAGAAATTACTTTGACATGGATTATATATTTATCAAAGCATGCTCTTAATCACAAATTTTAGCAACTGGTAGATCAATATTTTTGAATGTACATCTGCATGATTAATGATTATCTTGGATGCCAAGAGTTCTGGAAGTGCTTCCAGGTAAAAAGATCAGTGATTCTTATTACTTGATCAATTTTATTTACAAAATAGGTTGTAGGCTACACCAGTATTATCAAATATAACAGTGCTAGCTAACAAACAAACAAAAAAACATTGAGAGTAATAAAGCCATACCATGTTTAACTGCAAACAGTTTCAACTTATTAAAAACTAGAAAGATAACTTGTACAGAGTATACAGCAATTGGCTAAGTATATTAGAAAAACTGATTAAAATCTCTAAAAGGAATGCTTAACATCATCTACATTATAAAATGGTCTTTAAGAAGACAGGAGAAAATCTGACAAAATTGTATCAAATTAAAATCTCCATTGGCAATAATTTCTGATATATTGAAGAAATACTTCTGTTGAAAGACAGACACTTGAAATATCAACTTGTGGAATAGGAAAGACTCCAATTCTATTTAAAATCCTCAAGTCAAGTATTGTATATAATTGCCAATTACATTTCAATTTCAGCCTGATGTACCTTCTGAAGTCAAGCCCACTTTACACTGGGCGGCTTCCTTTCTGTGTCTCGTAGAACGGCCCAGTTTGAGAGTAGAAAAAAATAATACATCACGTGCCGACATATGGCCGCTCATTGAGCATTCATTCTGCAACCAAAGCATTGTTTGTACCTACTTTCTACGACCACAGCGGTGCCATTTTCATTGTCGCACAAAGAAAGCAGAAAGGAGGCCGTCTAGTGTATAGGGAGTTTTAGCAGGTGCTCAAAACAATGTACTTTTAGGACATCAATAGGCTTTTTGCAGCTGCATGACCAGATGTTGACTAATGAATGCTGGAAAGCGAGCATTTCAGTAAACATATGAAGTCAACATCTAGTCATCTAGCTAGAAGGCCTATTCATAGTGAAATGTGGAAAAAAATGATCTGTTCTGCTGAGCATTAATTATAAGAAACTGGCCACTTTCACTGTCTTTATCAACTTACACAAAATCTGTAGAATACTTTTCTAACATGATTAGCAAGTGGTATATAATAACAAAATATACACTACAAAATCTTACTGAATATTATAAACTCATACTCAGCACAGAAAGCATGTCGTTTCTTATTCATCACAATACGTGGACCCATGTACTATTCCAGCATATGACACATATTAGCCACCACAGTTGACTACCAAGCATTGTATCAATATTTTTGCAACATTCATAAAACTTATCCGTTTCCTCTGGAGTGGAAGACCCATTCAACTGTAGTGTTGTTCATGTATCCTCAGAATCATGTAAAATATTTAGAAGTTTAAAATAGCTATAAGACCCATCTGACCATAATATCATCTTAATTACTTGAGCTACAAGTAACTTCACTGGCGTAAAGACAAATTGTGATTCTAATCATTTCATTCAACAAACTGAACAATAATCTTTTGCACCAATGAAATCTTTTCACCCTTGGAGCACCTTTGGCACCTTTTGAAGTCCTGATGTACATAAAATCAGAAAATAAGCATCCTGGTAAAATAGGGCCATTTCTACATCGAGTGGAACACTTAATTTGACAGGTCCAGTTTGAAAGATTGGCAAGTAGATAGCCTGGCTATAACCTAAGAGTTTCGCATGACACCCCTGCTCTACATGGCCAATCAATTGACTGAACTAAATAGGAAACAAACTAAAAATTAAAGGGAGTAACTACATGCCAGAATCTCTCAAAGTGGACTGGTCCTAGTTAAGTATATTGCTCAAGTTGAAAAGGGCCACAATAATTGCACATATGTTAACTTTAAAATATTTAGTAATGTAATTTATCACAATCCTGAATACTGTGGAGACTGTTCCTGGAGAGGAGTGGAGTTCATGGTGGGGAGACTTTTTTTACGAGACAATCCTTTTTTCGATGGCTTCTCCGACTTGACTTGATCCCTGTAAAATGAATGAGCTGATTACTGGAAGATATTTTCCCAATTTCTTTTCAAGTAAATACAACTTTCTGCATATATTTATTGTATTTCATTCATGATAAATATGAAACTATGTTTTCAAGAATGAATGAATATTTCCTTACCCGAAGAAAGGTAAAATTTTGAGAAGGACATCCTTGCAGGCACCATTGGCAAGATCAGGATTTTGCTGTACAATGTAATTTAATACTCTTCTTAAATACAGCTGCAGTTTCTTTCTTCTTTCCTCGACAAACCTACTTCCCTACAAAGTGCAAAACAAAATCTTTGAGATGATTTCTCGACAACTGTCGAAAAATGCTAACGAAAAAGACCCCCCCCCCCAAACTAAGATTTCTATTTTTGAATATCTTTCTCCCCACAATAAAAAAAGAGCAATTTCCAGAAGGAAGAAAATTTACACTCTATTAAACTTGTTGATTATTGTATTTTAATCAAGTTCTGCTTAAAAAATGGCATTCAACTTAAGGTAATGCTGCAGCCAAATTTGAATTGCAACATAGTGAATTGGGTGTGAATGACCAAATGTAAAAGCAAGTAAAATCTTAAATACTATCACTGATCACATTAAGGTTTGTCCTACCTTATTTCCAATTGCTTTTTTTGGTGGAAATTCAACTGCATTCAGAATAGGCATCTTCTTCTTCAGTACTTTGTGAAGTTCATTAAACTGTGCATATCTTCTGTACACATTCCACTCTTCATCTTTGATTCGAATATAAATCTATGAAATCAAAAATATTTATGAATCAGTGAGATACAGATATTATCCATTTATACAACTGCATCTATACAACTCCTTTCCAAAAGACCCTTTTTTATACACAAAAAAATTCTTATTGATATATAAAATGACATGTTTGAAATGTGCACTCAGTTACGTCCTAGACTTGCCCTTCAAGAAATCGACGGAAAATAGCTCTTTTTCAAATTTGAATGGGCACTGTAGAAAACATATAACAGCTAAAGCTCTCAAATTAAGCACATATGTGTGATATCATGTGAAGAATAAGTTCTGTAAATTTCAATCCAAGCAGTTGAGTACATTTTGAGACAGAACGCTTTAAATGTGCAGCAAACTGTAACGATAATCCCTTCAAGATCTCGACGAAAACCAGAAGTGTGTCATGACGACACTCGCTTGTACTTGGAAAGCTGCTGGGTGATTTTCCGATGAGAAATATTTCGTGGCTTATACAAATGTTCGGAAAATGACCATGCAGATAAAAGAAAATTCACTAATCAAAATTAAAACTGCGTAATTACATAGAAAAACATTGTGCATTTCTGACATCGACTTGTCAGTATAAACAAAGTGTACTGAACGCATCGCAAGATAGCACATGAATGCCGCGTTTGATACTTTGTATCAGACGCTACATTTTACTTGACAACACAGTGTTTACGATGGGCATGACAGGAAAAACAGTGCAAAAAACACGCACTTCCGGTTTTCGTCGATTTCTTGAAGGCGTCGATTTCTTGAAGGGCGAGTCTATCATAGTTCAAAGTAAACAGTTCTCACCTGATACACATGATGGATATCTGAACCTTTTCCTCTCATGAAAGCTGAAGGAATCCAGATGTTGACCAGAGGACGGTTTTGTCTTCAAATATAAAAAAAAATGTTATTTTATACCATGGTAAAAAAAGGACTTTGGTGAAAATGAATCAGTTACACTTCATGAATAATTCTCTGCTGAAGTCACTGAAATAGCAGCTATACTTGAAACAAAAAAGTTATGAAAGAAGAAGAACAGAAGAAACTTACGAATCTGTGGAAACCATGCTAATGTCATCACCAGATCCTACATTTTCAAATCCACTGTTACTCGGTAACTGCAACAAAAATTTATATCTCAATCATGCAGTAGAATTCAAAACTGTAAACATAAAGAAATATTATAAACTCACAGCAACTAAAGAAATTGTCAAAGTTTGTAGATTCCTTGTGAGTGTGGATTTATTTTTTCTTTTTTACATTTTCAAAAAAACCAATCTCTATAAAAAAAGTCAACAGTCTGGAAAAATTTTACAAACCGGTCCTCTCAGTTCTTCCAGTGCATTCTGTAATCGTTTTATTAGGATCTCTTTGCTATTCAGTTCTTTGTGCAACATTTCATTGAATTCCATCAGTTCACCATGCATTTCTGCAACCTACATAAACAAAGAACATGTACAAATATATTTTAATTTTTTGATAATTTCACCCAAAACCCAACAAATTCAAAACCCAAGTTCACACAAAAAAAAAATCAAGAAATATCCCAAAAAAATGAAAAATACCATCCTTGTAAATAGGAATAAAAACAAATGATTGTGCTTATTTTCTAAGTGTACATGTCAAAGGAATAATAAACCCATCTTGAGAGAATGACACTACCTGAACAAGTTTTCTTTCATATTCACTGGCCTCATGGCAGTAGTCAATCTCTTCCTTCTCAGGGGGGACAACTGGCTGAGGTTCATCTAAGTGAATACCTAAATCTAAAAGTAAAAGATTTTAAAGAAATCAAATTATGGCTGTAATTTCTACAGAACTACACTCTACAGAACTACAATGTTGTTATTTGAAATCATTCAAGATATCACCTCTCTTGGAAACTTAATCTTCTAAAATAAAATATAATCATAAATACATGAAAATGTGGGGTTTCAAAAAGCACTTTTGTTGTGGAAACAATCTTAAAAGTTTCTGTTCCTGGCCATCACAAAGGTTACTTACTGTCTGCGTGAGCCCCCTGTGTTCTCAACAACTGCACAGCACTCACATACTTCTTTAACTGGTGTTTTAGGAGGTCATTCTCCCTGAAAATAGACTGCATTTTAAGTTTTCTGTGACTATATCTGTACATAAACTAATATTATAATTAAAATAAAAGCATTTTCAAATATCAATATAAAAAGAAACTTGTACATGCAGCTACATGGCAAATAAACCTGTTCCAACCTGCTATCTTTTATTCGGTCACACTAAAATGTGCAATACAGTGCAACAGGGTGCAATACACTAAAATAAATGACTCTGGATGCGAGTGCACAAAAGAAAATGTCATTCCCAAGAAAATAGGGTGATATAAAAGCAAAATATGGATTATTAATATTGTTAATCCAACTTCACAAATCACTATGATTCTACAAGTATAGTAAGTCCCTTTTGTTTATGTTGACATGTCCACAGTATTTCCAAGAAGAGCCACTAGCGTTGATGAGAAAAAAATCAAAACAAAATGAATATTAGTTTCAGCGCAATAAGTGATAAAGAAGGAGGCTCTGAGGAGTTTGCCTCAGTGAGTCGGTGATTTCATTCTCAAACAGATGGTTTTAAAGTCTAAATCTTGCCTGCAACAGTTACATACCTGCCAAGAGCCTGTATCTTCTTCTGATCTGCTTCATGTTTCTGTTTATGGTCCTTCTCCATCTCTTCTATCTCAAGTCTCAGTCCGACATTGGTCTCTCTTTCACTGTCATACATGGCATGCAGAGCCCTTTTAATGAAAAAATGTGTACATAACACTATGTAACACCATTCCACTTGTCATTTAAAACCTATCCCTTCTATTTGGCAGTAGTATGGCATACTTTTTATGATCATACCAGCAGATATATCTACTCTTTAACACATCACCCAAATTTGCTTTTATACCTACATTCACTTAAGCCAAGAATTATTCTATAGATCCTTATTTCAATGAATGACAAAATACCATGTATGTAATGATATTCCCATGAATTCAAATGTATAATTTCAGTCACACTGACATCATTAAGTCAGGATATTTTAATTTTTTTCAAATAATAAAAGTTAAACTTACTTATTTTGTTCTTCTACCTCATCTTTTCTCACCATCATGGCAACCACTGCCTGTTTCAGTTCACCTGTTGATAAATTGACAAAAGTATTCAATTTTCAAATTTATAAGAAAAATTGTACTGTCAAATTGAAATGTTCATTGAAATGACATACTAGTAACAACATTATAAAGTCATATATTGAACTGATTTCATTATTCCAAAGAAAAAAATATAACATACCAGTTGTCATGGTTTCATGTTTTGGACTTTCAGCAACATTCCCTCCATCGCCCTCTGTCCTCTGTCCAAAGCTGAGTAACAGAAGATGAAAAAATGTAATATGTAATACAGCAGGATGTAATAATTCTTGTATTGTCTAGCTAACATCATACATAACATTGCTACCCCTACCCCTATTTCATTTCACTAATTGTTTTTAACTTCAGTCTATAATATGGCTCATAAAATAAATCAAAGTAAAATTGTGAGACTTGATTGATATAAAAACAAGCCAAAAGGTAAATTGGTTTTCCACTTATCGTGTTATCGGTGCTGCATATATGCTGAAAAAAGTGAAAAAACAGCATAAATTCCCTAAAAATGACCCAATCATGCTGATTTTTTAACTTGACCTGTGTATTATGAATATTCATCAGTTCTGTAAGTTTCAAGCCAAAAGGTAAAATGGTTTTTCACTTATAGTGTTATCGGTATTATAATAATGCTAAATAAAGTGAAAAAACAGCATAACTTCCTTAAAAATGGCCCGATCATGCTGATTTTCGAACTTGACCTGCGTATTATGAATATTCATCAGTTCTGTAAATTTGAATACAAAATGTAAAACGGTATTCCACTTATCGTGTTATCGCTGAGTGCACGGCGACGACAGACGCAGGTGACGGCTATATGTACAGACATATCTGTGTCTGTACATAAAAATAAAAGAAACAATTTTATCAGACAAGTAACTTAGTATTGAGTTTATTTGAATAAACTTTTATTTGAGATCAGTCATCTTTTCTTTAATCTTGGTCCAAAATCCCTTATTAATAAAAAGGCACTATAAAAAATTCCCATTACAAGAGATCATAGTAAAACTTACTAGTCAGTAAGTCCCTTTTGTGCCATGGCAAGAGCCAAAGCTGCATGTTCTGTGTCTGGATAGTTTGGCAATGTAGTTAGGTCAGCAGAGGAAGAACTTCCTGAAAACACAACAGACTTGCATGAACCACTACATTACCATGTCAGTAAGTTTATTTACATCAACAAATTTTACCCAGACTTTCCAATTTAATTCTGGTTGGAAGCTGATAATTATGGACACTTAAATGTTTATATCACTCTTCACTTCTTTCCCTTCAAAAAAAGTATGTATAAAAGTAAACTTTACCAGATCTGGAATCTAGAGACTTGCTGTATGGTCCCAGGTTATCTACATCCACTGGCTCTCCTAGCACTGACAGAGGAGTCAGATCTGATGGAATGTCCATGCTGGAATGGATAAAGGTGACATTTCACCTCAAGCAAGAAGGCCTTTTTTATCATTCTTATGTAATTCTTAAGATAATTTTTTTAAACCTTGCAAATAATAGGCACATTCTGAAGAAAACTGCAACGCTGTAAATAAAGAATTTATCTAGTAAAATTCACAAACCTAACAGCATCAGTTTCTGCAGATCCTCTGCTTGAATGAGAAGCCAGAGAAGTCGAGCTTCGTGAATGTTTAATTCTTCCACCAACAACTTCTTTTTCCACATCCCTATTAGTGTCCTTTTTAACAACTGAATCATAAATGCTAGGTTCCTGATCCGATCCCTCAGAATCTCTGCATTTCTTAGATTCCTTCTCATCAGTAAATATATTTTCAGAGTCCGCTTTCTTGAAATGAACAGATGTCCTCTCTTCCACTGAGGCACATGTTAATGATATAGAATGAGAGTCAGGGTATGAACTGGACAAAGTTCCTGAGGTCTGAAATTCTACACTTTTCATTTGTTTTGAAAGGTCACTACTTCGGCTTCTCAGATGAGACACTTTGACTGGCTTACTCTCTGTTGTGTTTGTTGTACTAGCACCATCATCATCTTCATCAAATGACACAATAGTTGAGACTTTTTTCTTCTTCTTCTTGTCTTTTTTCTTTTCTGAAATGGGTTTTTAAATATCATGAAATACTTTATTTTTGATAAAGAATTTATATTACTCTGTAAATGTAGGCTTTAAGATAAATAATCATTTGAGATAGTGTCTGTTTTATAAATCAGGAAATAAAACAAAACTTAAAAGCCATAACCTCAGATATAAAACAAAACAAAAAAATGTGCAGTTACACCATAAACTCTAAGAAACTCCTTGCAAAAAAAAAATTTATTCTACCCATCCCAACTTCCACATCTCCAGCCAGCACTGGTTTGGGTTCATCCTGACTTGCTGACCTGAGTGGTTGAGGGGTACTGACAGGTAAAGAGGACGACACAGGCCGGATTTTATTCAGTTCTTCATTGTCTATATTTATTGCAAATAAAATGGATCCAAGTCCTGAAATAAACACACATTACAGGAACTGGGACAATTAAATGTTGATATTGTTAACAATGCAGCATACATTGATAAGTCCTAATACATGTATATCAATATGTTATCAGTGTCACCTTACTTCAATGTCAACAATTGGTTCATATCAGCTGTCATTGTGTGAAAGTTAATGATTCACTTCACTCAAACACCATATTGTGGTACTTCTACAAGTATAGTACATAGGTCACGAAAGTTCTGTTGAACTTATGATAACCATTACATTCAACTTGACATTACTCAGCATCTGCAATTATTACACTAATTTACTATAAATGTCTGTCTGATCCCCAAATTCAAATTTAACAAATGGGATATATTTCAACAAAATTATATCAAAGCAAATATGGCATTAGCTTCTATACATATCTTTACCAAGTTAGTGATATACATGAGATCAAAGGCATTTCAGCTAATTCCCTGTACAGTTGTTACAATCTTACATATTTTTTACAGACAGAAATAGTCAGGAGTAAATGGAAGTGAATAAAGCTATGTACTAACCTGCAGCCATCATAGGAAGCATGCTGCTTCTCTCCACATCTTTCAAAAATGCCCAATCTTCATAATATTGACTGAACAAAATTAAAACAAAATTTATCATTTGGGCAATCTAAAACAGTATCTTTTAAATCTCAACATGGATTTGGTAATAATCCAGTAAGCAGAATTAATTGTGGCCTGCATGACGGATAAATTCAAAACTATTTAATAATTTCCTACAAGCAACGACTAAGATTTACCTCAACTTTTGATGACTGTCCAGAAATACATGCATATGCCTCTCCAGGGAGTGTTCATTAAAACTGGATCTGAGCCACGCCCGGCCACGCCCTGCATCTGTGTTAATGTGCTTCAGAGACATATATCGCTTAATCTCATGTTGACTCAAGAATTCCTTCACATAATACCAAAATACTGAAAACATAACAAACAAACATCTACTAGTAATTCCATAAAATCCTCTGGGTTGTCCACTCCATACTGACGCATTAATGCAGATATCAAAATCACACATAACTGTCAAAAGGCAGTATACTTTTAATTCTAATTTTCCATAGAAATATGTTCATTATTTTTACACATAGACTAAACATAAACAATAATAATAATTACTTTGTAAAATATCATAACATGGTACACATGACATTTATCCTCACCTGGCTCTGTTTCTATGTTTTGTAAGTCTGAAAGTACACCCAAACCCTTCACCTTGGAAAGCCCAGTAAGTTCTGTCACTTGCCTAAAATAATTCAACTTTCATCTATAATTTTTGTCATAGATTAACCATGAAGACTAAAGGAGCAGTCATTACAAAGGTGGGTGTGGAAATCTTATTTCTTAATTCTAGTTACTGGAATAGTAAATATGAACTGATAATAGATCAGCTTTACAGTATTTACCATCTGCCTCATCTTTTCCTCTATAAAACCTTTTAGTACTAATATTCCTATCAAACTAATTGAAAAGAATTGAGATGAGGTGCAAGAGCATATTTCTTTTTTATGAAGTAAAAAGAGACAAAAGAGTGAAACAGATGTTATGGAAGGGTGAAAGCAGTGAAATGGCCCATTATATCTTAAAAAATCATACTTAATCTTTTGTTTTTAAAAAATCTTAGTTTTGTTACAAATAAAACATCAATTTACTTTAGGGTTGATAAGGCCTTGTTTGCCACCAGGTTCTGCTTTACCCCATGCTGCAATGCACTCTCCCACACAGACAGCAAGCAGACAACTCTGAAAAACAAACATAACATCCTTTTTTATGGACAGATGCATACAGTGATCACCTGCATGTGTCATCGCCATCACCTTACACTTTCCTGGATTGTTAACGAAAATTATAAACGAAATAAAAGGAAAACCATGTTACTAATGATCCTCAAACTTACAGGATCAACTACAAGGCCTAAAACACAGCTTGAGTTTGCAAATCAGCCTGACTGGATCAATTTCTGTGTTAATAAGTATAAAGAGTTTCAAGTAGATTCAATATGTTTCATATATATATTGGCTAAACACTGTTCCTAATTAACAGCTGGCTTAATCTTAAATTTTATGTTTTTAATTTTTCCATCACTTAACAAAATCAATTTTCAACATCATATGCTTTATATTATAACACTTCATCTCAGTATATGGACTGTAAACACAGAGAGAAATATAAACAAACCAATTATCTTGTCTCACAATATAACCATAACATAACATGTCACTGAAAGTTATATTTACCTGCTGTCAGAATCTGTTGCTAGCTCTGTTTTCCCTCCAAATCGAACTTGGCACTGAAATAAAAATTATAGGGATGCTTTTTGCTTTTTACTCTTCACAATCATGCCTTCCTGTGCATGTGGGGTTATCTTTTTAGAATTATTCGGGAAAATTCAAATAAAATTTATGCATTTAGTAATATTTTATAAATTCTGATAAAAGCTTATATAACATCTGACACTTTTTTTAACCAAGACAAACTGAAGTAGAATGATGCTTCATAAAAATTTATCAATTATATTTCACACTTATCCCTCAACACACTGAAAACCATTTTACTCATGATGTGTGAGCTGCACATTTGTAAATCTTGATCTTACCAATAATTCATATATCACACATACCTGTTTAACTGCATCTAAAAGCCGTGTGAGGATACTCTGTCTTTCATTTAAATACTGAGCAGCACCTGAAATATTTTAATTAAAAAATAATTTAAAAATATTAAATAAATAAATATTATCCAAATATCTCATTCCAATGAGTTTTATTGGGTGTATCTTTTCAATTAAGACAAACTGTCAGTTCTAAAAGCATACATCTATAACACTGTTAGACTGACACCGTTTTCCTCGTTGCATTTCACAAGATTGCATGGTTTCAACAGTTGGGTGATTTTATTCAAATCGCATACTTTATTAAAGTTTAAGATCTTTTGGAACTGGGATTTAAAGCAAATGGCATTAATTATGGAGACCCTGCATGGGGCTTTTGTTGTCTTAAATGTTCCTCATTTCTTTGATGATAGCACACAGACTAATTTGTTTTTAAAAATTAATTGTAAATTTTCGCAAAAAAAAAAAAAAAAAGAACACCTGGTCACTTTCATATATGAAAATTACAGGTTATTTGGTACATGCAACATACTGCACATAAAAACTGGGCCCTCAAACGTGCAGAGATCAGAAAAGTTAGAACTGTCTCCTTAACTCACAATGTGTAGGGTGATGCATGCGGAATGCAATTCATATTTAAGTAAATTCACATAATAGGAACCTTGGAATGCTGATAATTCTGTGAATGTTTGAGTGTGCATTTTATATGGCAATTACTCTTATAATCTTTAATAATTCAACAGAAAACACAGAAACGTAAACAAATCAAAGTCTATGAATATTAACATATTAATATCACAACATTAACAACATTCACTTAGTTCTAAGTATCACTTACTGTTCATTTCGTCTTTTTCCTTCCCCCGAGGCCGAGATTAAGTTCATAGCAAACTTACGTTTAAAATGACGTCTACTCTAGAATTAGGCTAAAAAAACTAACTGAAAAAATCCCTGACCCACTCTCTTTGTACACTTGACTCTATTACTTAAGCTGACCTATCGGTTAAGTTTCTGGTTCACAATCTTGTGGTGATCATACGATCCAATGACTTATCTGGGTCAAGGTAAAGGTTGTTCAGCCGGGTATCTTTCTCTTTTACAAGGTAGCTGCCATATTTGTTGTGAAATAACATAGTTCCTATATTAATCAGAGTCCATCGGCTTTATTCTAGAAGATTCTGCTTATGTTGTAATATAAATCGAACTTTTGATATTTGAAGTTTGTGTGCTCATTGCTCTTTCGACTCTAACACTTCCTATTTCTTGACAATTACAGGTCAAAATGGGGCGACGTCCAGCTCGTTGGTAAGTAAAGCATGAGCTCGTTAGCTTAGTATGGCAGGTGCCCTATATAATAAATTTTTTGTATCTTTTAATGATTTAACTGATGTCAATATTATGAGATTGTATACTTGTGTTGATGCCATCAGTAACTTTTCCTATATAATGTACGAAAACATTAGCCACATGCAAGACTGATGGAGGGGGTTTGTAAATATGTGTATCTAAAAGTTGTTGATCTTGAATTTAATTAAAGAACTTGTTTTGAAGTTTTGAAATTGGATTAATAATAATTTCTGTAAAAAATTTGTTTGTGTTTAGTACACTTCCACTGAGTTTTAAGTATACCTTTCCGTTTTCAGCTACCGTTACTGCAAAAATAAACCTTACCCCAAGTCACGATTTTGTCGTGGTGTACCAGGTAAGATAAGCAAGTCATCATGACATGGCACAAAACCCTTTCATCTCCCCTGTCCCTCTATGAGTTAATTAAATCATAATGTGTTGCATGATTATGATATAACATTTCCAATTGAAACACAAATCTTTCCAATTATTACAGCATGGAACTTTGTATTTAGTACAAGCTTAATAAGTTATGTATTATGGTGTATGGTAAGATCAAAGTTGAACAAATGTTGTCATGGGGAAGTCCATTACAATTAATTGAAAACTTGGATTTCCTCTAAAATATTGATTTGATTTACAGATCCGAAGATCCGTATTTTTGACCTTGGGCGCAAGAAGGCCAACGTGAATGAGTTTCCACTGTGTGTCCATCTGGTATCTGATGAATATGAGCAGTTGTCTTCTGAGGCCCTTGAAGCTGGTCGTATCTGTGCCAACAAGTACTTGGTGAAATTTGAAGGCAAAGATACTTTCCACATACGAATGAGACTGCATCCCTTCCACGTGTTGCGCATCAACAAAATGTTGTCGTGTGCTGGAGCTGATAGGTGAGTTTCCTAATGAAGATATTTACGGATCAATTTTGTTATCTTACTGTTGCTTATACCCGTTTTAAAAAGCATCTTTCTTTTTACATCATTTACAAAATGGGTTTATTTGATATCTTAAAGCTATGTAGAAAATGTCCTATCTGCTTTATGCCAGAGAAAAGAAATAGTTTTTGCCAATTACATTTACCTCCCCAAAATTTCCCAGTTGCATATTTTTCAGACAAAGAATGACTATTAAATATCAACTCAAATGTGTCAGTACCTCTACCAGACGAACATGGTGACCAAGAGTGTATATGCCTTGTCAGTGTAAAGAAACGATGTGTCCGAATCTCCTGATATTTCCTTATTTTCTTCCTCAGGCTCCAGACTGGAATGCGTGGTGCCTTTGGCAAGGCTACTGGCACAGTAGCTCGTGTACACATTGGTCAGCCCATCATGTCTGTACGTGCCAGAGAAGGTGCAAAGGCCAACGTCATTGAGGCTCTGAGGAGAGCTAAGATGAAGTTCCCTGGACGTCAGAAGGTAAGGGATGCTAATTGATGTGTGTGCATGACTGATCATTTTGGCATATGTAAAGTAAAGTCAGTTTGACAGTATGATATAGCAATAATTTGATAACCATTGGTTTAGGCATGTGGATAGACCACTGTTTAACAAAACTGTGGACTTAAAAGTGCTTGAATGGGAATGCTTTAAAATCTTGATGCAGATTTCCATCAAGTCGATGAAATAATCTGTTATTTATTAAAGGACCGCTCAGAGAGTTGACTGAAAATCTTAATAAGGTATGTTACTGGTGAGGCAGGCCCATAGTATGTTGATACAGAAGAAAACAAAATGACAACCTTTGTGTGTATTTCAAAACACATTGCTTATTCATTATTGTTGTATTTCAAATGCAATATTTTTTTCAAATCATTTTAGGTGATTGTGTCTCACAAGTGGGGTTTCACAAAGTGGCCGAAGGAAAAGTTTGAGGACATGAGAAATCAGGGACGCTTGGACCCCGATGGCGTCAACGTCCAGTACAAACCAGAGAAAGGACCTTTGTCCGTGTGGAAGACCAGAATTGATGAAGGCAGAGAACCACGTGTTGTCACTTAACTCTTTCAGTGGTTTATTTATGATATATTGCAATCTCCTGGTACCATCTTAACAAGAAGGAGGAAAAATGACTGCAAAAACGCTGTTTGCTAATTATGAAAGAATGAATGTACAAATAAAAAAAAAGAAAGAAAAAATTTGCCCGACTTGTTTTCAACTTTTATTCAAATTCTGATCAATGCATTGAAATGTATGTATCGTAGACCAGACAATTGTAATTTATAGTAGTAAATGCATTCTGAATTGTCGTTGATGGCAGTCTTCCCCTACTGCCTGCGTATTTAGATATCAGTCGTACAGCGTGCTGACGCCTTGATGTAATAACGAACTGGAAGACTTCTTAATGCCTAATAAGTAAAATGTAGAGTATTTCACTTCTTGGGGCAATTTTGAAAATCCAGATGCTTAAAACGAGTCTTCTGGTAATGTTACGACATTAGTGACAAGTGGCATAGGTCCACGAAGTGAAAAAGGGGCATTCGAGTGTTCCTCACCCATATGATAGTCACTGCACAACACTTGTAGACTATGATGAATTCATGACGTGGACAAATTCTGAAAGGAAGATGACAAAGATGAAGTCCAAAGGTTTTAAAACGTGTAGATCTGTTTGGTATGGAATATCTCAATCTCCTGGCTGTAGCAAATGAAATACTAAAACTTTAAAAACCAAAACCTCATCTGGCTTGATAAATTATAACGATGAAAGGAATAAGAGAAGCTGACGGGCTGTCAGGGAAAAGGCTCAGATAACTCGTGTACCTCTCCTGAAGTCCACCTGCTTTACCCTCAAATAGCAAAAGTAATTAGCAAGTGTAATGTATATTTATATTCAAAAAATAAAACTAGTAAATAATATTTTGTCAGTTTGACCCAATCGGAATTTATCTCTTTATTTCACACCGACAACGGCATTTGAGTGCCGAGGTTATCACATTTTCCCGACCTAAAAAGTAAACTTGATGAAAAACAAAGCATTTAATATTCTGCTACTCGACCCTAGACTACATGTATTTAGATAACGATTTAATAGTATTTGAGGTTCTGTTACACATCGACATTTACCTTCATAATTAATTCTGCCGTCGTGATCAGCGTCTGCCTCTTCGATCATACTGTCCAGCATTTCGTCAGTTATATGTTCTCCCATCAACTCTAACCCTTGTTTCAGTTCATCCTAATTAAAAATAAACTTGAGGCTAAATGTAAGGATCTTTACGTGAGGACAGCCACATAATAGATTTCTTTTCAGTATAGAATGTCAATATGATTGAAAGGGTTCAGATTTAAGGATGAGCCAGATTCTTTTAAAAACGAGACCGAAATAATGCTATCGGACCTCAAATTTAAATTGCACTTCGTTGTCTTTCGCAGACATGTCATATGAAGAATGCCGGAAAACGCATAGGCCTATNATCTGAGTGGCGAACACCAGCTTTTATGTGAAAAAGAACACAAAAGGGTATCTGATGCATTCTCTTTTCTTAAGTTTGGCATCTCAAACATGTCTTTGCTGTCATTCAGTGATTGTCTCCTCATACTACAATCTACAAAGAAGTCTTGGCTGTATACTATTACAATTTTTTGTTAAATCGAGGAGCAAGGTCAGAAGGAACTCGACAGCAAAGACATTTCTTACACGTGAAAATCAATAAAATCATATCCCTAAATAACCATATGTACCCACTCCTTTTTCCTTAACCAATTTGTACGCGCTAGTATTTGTCTTTGTATGATATTGCAATTGCTTAAATTCAACCAGGTTTATTGTCCAAATCGTCACATATTTTGATATAATTCTTCTGATTTAAATATAAAGTGACAACGAATACCGCACCCTTGAAATGTATCCGTTTTTGTCTTTGTCGAAGGCTTGGAAAGCATCCATAAGAACAGAATCACTGCTTTTTTCCCTGTATTTGGCCATCCAGGCTAGAAATTCTTTTTCGCTAATACTGCCTTCAGCTGAAAATATTGATGTGTTATTTTTTTCATTAATACCATAGCATCAATAAGANTCTGAGTGGCGAACACCAGCTTTTATGTGAAAAAGAACACAAAAGGGTATCTGATGCATTCTCTTTTCTTAAGTTTGGCATCTCAAACATGTTTTTGCTGTCATTCAGTGATTGTCTCCTCATACTACAAAGAAGTCTTGGCTGTATACTATTACAACAATTTTTTGTTAAATCGAGGAGCAAGGTCAGAAGGAAGTCGACAGCAAAGACATTTCTTACACGTGAAAATCAATAAAATCATTTCCCTAAATAACCATGTGTGCCCACTCCTTTTTCCTTAACCAATTTGTACGCGCTAGTATTTGTCTTTGTATGATATTGCAATTGCTTTAATTCAACCAGGTTTATTGTCCAAATCGTCACATATTTTGATAATTCTTCTGATTTAAATATAAAGTGACAACGAATACCGCACCCTTGAAATGTATCCGTTTTTGTCTTTGTCGAAGGCTTGGAAGGCATCCATAAGAACAGAATCACTGCTTTTTTCCCTGTATTTGGCCATCCAGGCTAGAAATTCTTTTTCGCTAATACTGCCTTCAGCTGAAAATATTGATATGTTATTTTTTTTCATTAATACCATAGCATCAATAAGACGTATTTTTAGACATGCATTTTCATCTTCTGAATACAAATGTGTAATGCTTGTAGAAGACTTACTTGTAACCAACTGTGAAACGAAAAAGGGAATTTGATATAGCCACAACAGTATTGTGATGTCGTAAGCCGTATAGATTATTTCTTGCAACTGTAATAAGATGATTGCGACAAGGAACGTATTTGGTTTTGAATACAAACTCATCCTTCTTTTGTTAAGTGTTAAAGTTAACCAACCAAAAAATTAATGCAGTCATTTGATACAATAGCCTAGTGTCGGGTGATTGTGTATGTGCTACACAGTTCTTCCGACTCTGGCAACCATTCGAAATTTTTCTTTCAATTGGGCATATTTATCGAATTTTTAAAGCCTGGTAAACAGATGATCAATGTGTTTTTTATGTTGCACAATGCGATAAAAAAAAATACGGAAAAAAGGCTGCCCAAGGGAAAAAGTTTTATCTAGAGCAGATAGGAAATTTTCAAACGATTGGCACAAGTTACCTGAGTGATGAACTTTTTCAACAAATTTTGCACAGTCGTCCTCGCTGACGTCGTAACCGAGTTCGTCCATCATGGTTTGAATTTCTGAAACCGATATTTTCCCATCTCGGTTTCTATCTAGCACTTCAAAGACAAGCTTGAGCTCTGAAAATAGTATTGCCGCAAGGGATCATTTCAGTCATGAATAAGGAAAAGATAACGTTTTCTAAGGGTATGTTAGACTATGCCCCGCCTTTCATGATAAGGTGCTTTAAAAAATGATTGTAAATGTGAAAAAACATAACTCAAATCATACCTAAGTTTCTTTTAGGTTAAACGCAGTGAATCAGGAGAATGCAACTGCAATCTATAGCTATAAACATAAACTTGTTTTAAAATACTGGTGAACTTGGGTTTACATAGACCCCATTTCCAGGGATTAGATCGATCTACTTTAGATCGACCTAACTCCCTGGGGGTTCAAGCTAAATAGCTGTCAGCCGGGCGGACACGAAAGTTAATCACCCCCTTACAGCTTGTAGTAGGCGGGACGGACATTTAAGCCGGATTATCTGACAGTAATCTAGTGAGACTCCCCGCGGGGATAGATCGATCTAAAAGCTCTGGGAATACAGCCATAGAGACAAGCGACTCTAGTCTGGGATTTTCACTGATGCCTCGTTTCAAATACACAACCCTTCCCTTGATAAACCCGCTATATGATGTAGTACAACATTCATTCAACAGAGCAGGACCTTGCATATTTATACACTTCAACAATGTTAGCTACGTCCGGTTTATCCTGGTCATAAAGTACATTTGATTCCACGAAAGACAAAATATTTACAAGCCCAAGTCTAAGATAGATATATTACGTACTTAGAACATTAATTGTAATTTAGATCACACCATATAATCATGACCCCCTTATTCGATAACGATTTTATATGTAGTTTATGGCTATAAACGTTAATTGCCATGATTTTCTGTGGTGTATTTTATTAGCGTGACAAACTTTATTACACACGTTATATTCAACTGAGGGCTCATTCTGCAAGTAAAACGCATCTTTTCAATCTCTGTTATTCAGACATGTAATTTTAAATGTTCATAGTCTAGCTATATACACTTCCGTAGTTCTAATATACTTTTGTCACACACGCTCGAGTTCGTCTCTGTGTCTGCAGAATCCCACATCTGCCTCTAGGCCTGGTAACATCGTGTCGAGTACTACCGGCCTAGCCATCCAGTTATACATTTGTATCAGCTGTATACAACTCGTAGTATAGGTATGTTCTTTTTATAACCTGTTCAGACTTACCTTTTATCTCTTGTTCAGACATTGATCCGTATTCCTGTAAATCATAAAAGAACAGCTATTGAATGCAGTAGTCTAAATCCTTGCCTCTCGGTACTGAGCTATTGAGCTACATGTAGATAGCCGCTGCCTTGCGTGCTATTTGTCCTATATGCTGTGTTATGTGAATAACTGGTAGATATAAATCAAATGGGATAGGCTTATGGGACTTTGACTGTATATCATGTAATACTTTCACATCTTAAGGTGACGACAAATAATTGTCCCCAGTAATGTTTTGTCATATTTGTGCATAGAATTTCAAGTGCAGTAAGTGAGGTTTATATGGATATTTTTGTCATTTGGGTAAAAAAAGTCAATTGTCTTTCATTTCAACATTTAAGACAAAGTTTTAAGTGAGTCGTAAAACTCCCTATTGTATTTCAATGACAAACATAGCATTTAATTATCTATATATTATAATTGAATATAGGGGAATAAATCATAGCTCATTCTTTTGAATACATTATAAAAGTAAAATAATGACAGAGTTTTAAGGCCTACTGGAAGGCGAAATGTTGAGTGTCTTTGCTAGTACTTGGTATTATGTAGGCTACCGTAGAAAAAAATCTTCCATTCAAATTGTTTAATGGTGGATACAACTAAGACCAAAATGCATACATGTGAAATGATGTATACTCCAAGAAATGACAATATCTCAAATATTATTCGAAGATTAAAATGCTCTACTACATGTCTGAAAAGAATCTTGCTTCTTTGTTTTCCCAAAGACATTTGATTAAGTTTCGTCACCAGTTTTGGGCTGTATGAATTTCATCTCGCAACAGCAAGATAGCTTGCGAAAACTTTTCTGAAATTTTTCAGCGACTTGTTCGTGCCGTTCCGTGGGCTTGGTCAGCTTAAACCGATTTAATATAAAGAAGCAGAACCTTCCTAAGAGAATCAATTGATCTTCTTACTGTGGTATATGCTATATGTTAGAAAAAATTTACGGCGAAATTATCTTACCATTTTCCAGCGTCTCGTAGTTCAGTAGACTTGATCCATACGACGGGCATAAGTCGGCTATGGATAGATGCCAGGCAGTGCTGGCTTAAAGTCAGTAACACTTCAGTAATTCAGGAAAAAACATACTCCTATTTCAATCTCTAATAAAATAACATGCAGAAAGTGAACATACAGATAGCCCAGGACTTCTCACTAAAGACTTTATCCTAAAAATCAAGTCCACTTCAGCCGTTAGCTTGCGGGTATCCGATGGCTATTTACATTGTGCACTTGTCGCGTCCCCAGCAAATCGCTCTCTATCCGCTCTATGACAAAACCTGGTGGCAAAGTGCACAGCGCTCTGAGAAATGCATTTGTTACTTGGGAGAGTCAAAAGGTTTCAGGGTTGAACGAAGAAATAAAAATAAATCTGAAATTATTGACCATACAGGCATGATTACATTATTTATGAAAGGGCCATTGTGAACAGAGAGACTGACCTTTTTATTATTTGCATAAGAATCACATAAGCTAAGAGAAGTTAGCTATTGACTTAAACCACAGGATTCATATGTAAGCAAATGAAAAGAAATTTGGAGTTCCAATCTGTTTTCATAATTTAGATAAGATTAATATTTGTTTTGAAAAAGAATCCACTCAAATATGCAGACTGAGATGAGTTTTTGACAAATTTTGTCGCCTCATACAGCAGAACCAGCGCAGTTCGCCGAGATTCGCTGTACTTTAAAGGTACCTTACGTGTAGGGTGGGAAATATCGACAGTTGAGAATTTTTTATTGGAAAATAATCCATTCTGTTCGATGAAAAATATGTACTTTAAACTGGGATGAGTTTTTGACATATGTATGCCGTCTCATACAGTCGTGCTTCGCTGTACCGAGACGTTAACTTACACCATGGGCAAAATAACCAAAATAACCAAAGGGCCATGCTTACATTTGTACATAATTATAGTGTGGAAAATATGACTTAGCTCACTCAGATAAAGCACCCCGTTTTCGTCCCAATTTTATTTTGTATACATCGCAGCGTCATTATTTGCCATGCTGATGAAATTCCAGGTAGATTTTGAAACGCAGGACGGCAGCCAGTGCCCACCAAGTCCAGTTAAAGGTTTCCTATCCGCGTTTGAAAATGCCACTAATGTGCTTTTTGTAGGGGATTTTTTTTTCAAGGAAAATTTGATTTGGATAATATACCTTTAAGAAATGGCACTAGAAAAGACCTACTAGTATAGTTTCTGGGAAAACTGGATCTTCTAGTATATATATATATATATATATATATATATATATATATATATATATATATATATATATCGATGTACCTCTGTAAAACACCGTAAACGATGTTATAAACAGATAAATTGCTGGTACAAGAAATAATTGGGAGGGCACTCATACTAATATTGTCCTTACCCCTCCCCCAATCAAAGGTCACCTTTTTCAGGAAAAAAATCCCACTGTGGAATTGTATGTTTCAGGCAACGTATATAAGAATGTAGGAAGGTTTTAGAACAATGGGACCTTGATTTGGCTCAAATCAGCTTATCGCAAACAACTTATAATCATTACAAATACAGTGTGAATCAATAAATATCATTTTATTAGAGGTAAGTATATAGTAAAATATGCTTTTGCAAAGTGTTGCCATTTAAAACACTTTATCACAGTTTAATCTTTCAATAAGTATATTCTTTGAAAATGGCAAAATTTTTTTAAAAACATTAAATGACTTCTAAATTAATTATTTGAATGCCAATTTTTTTTTTTGAATACTCTCATGAATAGTCCAGAAAAGAATATCAGAAAACCAGCTGTGTTTTGAAAAAAATATTAAAGCAAATATTGCTGGGACTATAGCAGTGCTACTTTGCCTCCTCCATTTATAACAAGACATAGCATAGACATTCACAGCTGGCTGACAACTGAATAAGATATGACTTCTCAAAATTAATCAATTAATTAAATTGAAGTAACGCTGAATGTTGCTGAAATCCCTAAAACCTTGGATGCATCATAACAAAGCCAAAGTTGTACTTGGGTGGCAGTCCAATGTGTGAAACATTAAACTTTGGAGACCATACAAAAGGTGGCAGTCCTGTTCCCAGCGTTGGCCCACTTATGGCATAGGACATTCTCTTTTGAGCCATGGCAAAATCTGTCACCTATTAGAGGTTAAAACAGTACAGGGGGTGAGAAATCCTGTTGCATTTAAAACATGTTTTTCTTTTTTAATAATTATATTTCTCAATACTGTGACTACAGTATGCAAAAGTTCACAACAGCATATTTTAAAATGTTAAAAAATAACAGTTAAAGATTACATTAAAAAATTATGTTACAAAAAAAATGAGAAAAATGTTTCTACCAAAGATAACTTACTTTTGTGTCATAACATCCATCAGCCTTTGGATTTTTGGGATCCAAGTCACCACGGCAGCAAATGGCATTACATGGTTTCTTGTCAGAGTATGGGTCATGGAGGTAATCTGAAAGCATGCGTTGAACTATAGAAAACAAACTACGAGTATTGATGTGTATACAGTTAGTAGATGTTATTTCAGTGCTGAATATATCATGATGAACAATTCCTTACAGACAAAAACAACATGTTAGTAAAAAGTGGTTGATAAAGCAGCTAAAAAGATAATTACAATTTTTTCAAAAAGCTCTAGAGGATAATTGCATATAAATTTCCTGCTTTTGAAATTTCAAACAAAATGAAATAGAAATGTTCTTATATGCTGTAGAAGGAAAAACTAGTAACACTATCCTAAATGAAACCATTTCTACATATTCTATCAAAACTAATAAAAAATATGTTTTCAGTGGTATCTGACTTGCTATTCTGATGAAATATTTTAACTTCAGGTAAAAATCATTGAGTACTATTTCTCTGCATACAACTTAGAAACGTAGACAACTACCATTGTATCTCATTATTTTCATCATGGAGTCCATATCTGTGACTTTACCAGCATCTCTTCTAAAGATTTTGGCTCTTGGTGCCATCTGGTAGGAACGGTCTAAGCCATGCTGCCTTACAAAGTCAGGGTATCCACTCAAGTTGTATACAGACTCAAAGAATGGAACATTGTAGGATGGCCAGTGACCTTGAAAAAATATCATTGATGTAACAAAAATCAGCATTAATTAGGTGATATTCATAAACATTTCTCAACATTTAATACATCAAGAGATTTTTTCTTGCATGGGCGATGTTAATGGCTAAGTCAAATGCTGTCTGAGAGTTGAAATACTTTTTTCTATCTATGTATGCTACAATAATTTTTTTGAGAAAAAATTAATTTCAAAGTAACACACAGAAAGTATTCTTTCAAAACATCACAGTGTCAACACTAATTGCCAGAAATCCCATATAAAATTCCCTGAAAACTCTTCACAAAAAATAGTTAAATGACCTTGTAGCTGACCTTATACACTTAAATACTAAATGCATGTATTAGGTTATCTACATGTTTTACACAGAGGTCCATGCACTGGTACATACCATCTCTAAGAATTGGAGTGACGTCTGCATACTTGACTAGAGATGGAATCTGTTCCACCACATACAGAGTTCCATCATCCAAACTTTTGCCAAGATGGACTTGATTCAAATTGATCACCATATACTGATTATTGTATGTTCCTGAAAAACAATGGAATGCAAATAATAAATAATACAACCATACCACATTAAAGTGTACAAAAATGCCCTCATCAGACTGTTGTTACTGCCATGTGCATATAAAAATGAAGTACAATTAATGTACATGTACATAAGGTTATACCTATTGACAAAGAACAAAAATCAATTGGGAATGCAAGTCTCCCAAATACATCCTTATGTACTAGTATCAATTAACAACCATACTGCTAATATCAACAGTTAAATCATTAAAAGTTTACCAACCAGAATTACAAGTGTTTATTATTTCCCCCCACTGCTGGCCATTTCTTGCCATCATGTTTGCCACTCTGACTCTTTGCCATGCAAACACTGACTGTGGCTTGACATAGTCATACAAACTCATGTTGAAGACATTGTTTGTAGTTTGGAGGACAACAATATTGTTGCCCATTATGTAGAAATCATCAAGAGATTCTAGGAAGCCTAAAAAGAGAAGTGAATGTATATGATATTTGTACATAAACACATTAATAATAAGCCTCTAAGTTACTGGTAGTTATAATGGATTATTGGAACTAATTAATTAAGATAATAAATTGGTACAAAAAATTGTATGTCTAAACATCATCTTTGCATGACTGATGAATATACCTGGGTAACTTGAGAAGGACAGCTGTCTTGCTGCTGTGTCTTTGTCTCTGACATTGAAATCATAATGTTTATAGATCCTAAGGGTTGCTGCATAGACAAACCAGCTTGAATGTGACATAAAAATATTTTCATAGGCACCTGTCACCTGAAATGGCAAATCATCAAAACTTAACATAACAATTAGCTAAATAACATCTCTTCCATTAGTAACAATATTCATGTGGTTATGTACATCTAAGTGCTCGACTAAGGACCTATTAAAAATCATAAAATGATGATCTGGCAGCACTTACTGACATTCAAGTGAAACAATAAAAAATCAAACCAAAAAATCAATACAAATATTGTAGAAATTTGCTTCAAGGTGTGTATGCCAATGTTTAATGTAAAAAAGTCAATATTGAGTGAAATTCATATTTAGCCAACCTTCACCAAAGCTGAACAATGTCCACTAGATGCAATATAACTCTGGATTTCATCTGGAGTCATCTTAGAGAAGTCTGGTCTGCTATCTGGATCAATGACGTTCATTAAGTCAAGGAGATCTCCAGCACCATTTAGAAATTGGACACCAAAAAATCCTATATCTGGTACCTGTTTTTGAAAAATTTGATACTCTTAACATCATAGGTGACCTAATTTGACCAGTTTTCCAATAAAGATAAAACAGAGCATAGCAGCTTAATAATTTCAGGGTTGATCAGTGAATTTTTTTTACATTTCAATCTAGGGAGTGTGGAAATGTCATATCAACATTACTGACAAATTTAGGGAATAAAAACAACAGTACAGTAGTAAGGGTTTTCTAGTGTTGAAATGTGGATTTCTTCAATGTACCAAATGCCCAAAGCATTTTTTCTATTTGATAAAAATTAAAAATTAGTGTGGATAAAAATTCTGATATTCTCAAAAATAGCAGCAGCCATGCTTGGTAACCATTATATGAATTTGTCAGGCCTAACTTTTAAATTCCAATTTTTCATAAAATTACGTACCACTTTTTGATCTGCCATGTATTTATACCCAAGGTACAAGCCATCCAGCTGACAGAGTATGTACCACACATGTCTCCAGAATGGATCTGAGAGATTTTTTTCTATCTGCTGTCGGATCCATTTATCTTGAGCATTATAAAAGCTCTTCAAACCATCTATAACTTTGTCGCTTTTGCCATTGAGAAAGACACCATACATATTTGTATAATGCTGGTACATTCGCCTGGAATATAAAATGAAATAAACATATCTGCAAAAAATGTATGACAGATGGTCTATCTAAAATTGAGGATCAATTTACTGTAGATAAGAAGTTTTTCGGGAAGTCAGATATACCTGTAAAGTGTTTTCTATCTTTTTACATTTTCTGTATTTATACAGAGCATGCTTTTGCCAGCAGAAGCTCTTGACAAGTCAGCTGTGTTATCAGGGAGAGGATTGATGGATGCCAGAATTAGGTACAGTTGATTAACCAGACTGTACTGTGACAATGAGTGAATGGTTGTTCTTATAACTTATCTCAACTGACAGAAAAATTCCTTGGGTTTTCAGCAGTGTGTCACTGTTGAACACAAGACGTAGGGGAAAATATTGAGAGCTTCTGTTAAAGATCTAGAACACAACTGAAATAATTCCCTTAACTTTACCCACATCATTAGGACTCAAGGACAACAGTGAACATAAAAATATTTAAATAAGTTATAACAAGGATGTCAATTGAAGTGCTTGGTTATATTAACTGATTAATTAGAATTTGGAGATAGACTGCAGTGCATACTTTGCAGTAAGAACCCCTTCGATAGCACCTGCTGCAAACATAAGTTGGTTGTCCGGCAGTGTCTTTCCATATCCTGCTTTAATATCCAGAACTCCCCAGCCAGTGGTTAACAATGTATCATTATAAGTGGCGTAGGCTGCTGCATTCTTGGTGTCCAGTGTGTCAGACTTGAAGGTAAAGTTCATAGGTGCGTTTACATACAGTGAACCTTGCATAAACTCTCCTGAAAACGAAGTGCATGTGTTTTTTTTAATACATAAATATGTTATACTTTTAACACTGTCTATTAAGTTGATCTTGACTTTAAATTGATTCATTTTGATTCGGCTTTATAATTTTAATCTAGGGACGAATAAAAATGGGTAGGTATTATAGATCTAGCTAAATTACACATCAGCGATTTGGAAAATAACAAGGAAAAACGAGCGAACATTGTCCGCGCCAAAAGAAAAATTAATGCTGACGTACCTTTCGCATAACAGATAAAAACGGTCAGGACAATTGCAGCCCGACAGCAGGCTCGTCCGTCTGCCATTTTGTTCACAACTCATGTGACCGTCATGTGGTGTTTTCAGGTCAGGGGATTCCCCCATCCTCAGCCAATGGCTGTGAAGTAAAGTGACATGTGATCGAGAAGCTTATGAGGCGCCATCACCAGCTTCCTGGCTAAAACAAACTCAGTTTCTTCGTTTGTGAAAGTAGGTTTTTGCAGCTTTTGTCAGAAATTTGTTGGCGTACCAAGAAGAGAGTCAATGGTATGAGTTTTATAGACCTTGCAGTGCATTTTGACGAGATATAGTGTAGTATTTCAAACTTGAACACAGTGTGAATATAACTTTTGTCTTGTCCTCATATACCCGTACACATTGTACATATATTGACTGCAGTTTGCAGTATTGACGTGAAAAATGTTTTGACTTGTGAACGGCTTGCGTGGAACCTGCTTGCAGACTTTATTTTAAAATAAGTGCGACCTTTTCTCATGAGAACTTATATGGTTAATGAATTCGGCTTGTTTGTAATTTTCATTCTTTTAGTTTGGAACCAACGGTATGGACATGGCGCTCCATTCTGTTCATGGCTATATAGATTTACATTCATAAGACCAACCCGTGTCATTTAAGTTCATGATGTTTAAGGGGGGGGGGGTCAAATGCACCAAAATTTAAAATAACAAAATGCATGAAAGCGAGGTCGACACATTCCATGTAAATTAAAGCTGTGTTCCAATGAAATACAATCAATCAAGTTGAACTTGATTTTATATTACAACTTTGTTAGAGTGTATGTACAGTTATTGACTTTGCCTGAGATCGATATGTTGTTTTGCAGACCTAAAAAAAATATATATATTGACTGAGGTACAACAGTTGTAAATTGGACCACAGCTTTAGCATATGGATGATTTGTCCAAAAAGAAACCGGAAGAATCAGATAACCAAAATAAACCAATGAATCAGTTAATGTATATGTCTTGTTTTTACTTGCCACGTACGTATTGCTGACATCAGCACATTTTCATTATCCACCAGGTTTTGGATTAAAACTTTAATCACAATACATTGAACTATCCAGGTTATCCACTGCATGTCTGTACTGCTTTAGATAATGTACTTAGTACATTTTGGTGTCTTTACTGTAACTACTTAAATTGTAAATATGAAATATCAAATAAATTAAGATAAAAGAAATTAATCAAGGTGAAATGTGTTTCAACAGGGAGGGACTTATTCATCAAAAGATTCATTGGTCTTAAACCTTTTTAATGGTTGGGTAGAAGTCACAAATTGTTTGCTTGCAAAGAACATGATAGTTTTCAACAGTTATTTTGTTATTAATTGTCAAGTGATTATTGGACCATATAAATTACTAGAATTTTTGTGTGTTTATTGTACATATAATTTTCCTTCCTAAGCCTAAGTGAACTTTTGGCTGTCTTTGGACTAAGGGGTGGCATTTTTGATAACATTATACCGTCATAATTAAGAGGATAAACATAAATTACATTTTTTATCTGTATACAAAATGGAAAAAATATTATCTCATATTTCAGTGATATTTGATTTCATGTTTTGGTGTTTTGGTGATATTTGATTTCATAATTTGGTGTGACAGATAGCAATATTCTTTGAAATGAAATATTGGGGTGTCAACAATAGTACAAAAAAGCAAAGCTTATAGCACATTCTATTCAAATACTTCATTACATTTTTATATGCTCTTCAGTATCCTCTGGTGTTATTTGACATACATAGATAAGGTATTTCAGCATTTGAGGATAAAGACTTTGTTTGCTCACAAGTACGGATTTTATCCTGGCATGATGAGATATGAATGCAGCATATAAACCAACCAGCTGTGGATTTTTATCTTTATCAACTTACCATATCTTCTTATTTTTTGTGTCTCATTTCAAGCCAGTTGTGTGCATGTGATTTGTATGCGTGTATTAGTCACTTGCTCTTTTAGGACATGAAGCAGTCAAGCCTGTGTTAGAAAAGATGGATGGTAAAGGAAAAGGGCATTCCCCAAAGGGTGCCCCCTGGACATGGAGTAAAGATGAAATTCTGTATCAGATTGGTGAGAGAGAGAAGAGGATCGCCCGGATTATGCCTCATTGGAAAGATCTCATGTAAGTAGGGTGAATTGTAGATTTTCCTGGTGATGGATACAAAATAAAAGAAGTCAGGTGCTTGAATAGAATAAATTGTGAATGAATATTGGAAAAGAAGGATGTTTTCTTAGCTGAAGGGGGTTCATTTATGATGTGTGTCCTTAAATGTAACAGGTGGCATATTTGTAGTGTTTGATAAATTATTGATTTATTGAAGTTGTAAGTTCTGCACTGAAGTAGACTTTGAATTGAATTATTTATCTTCACTGTAATATCTAGATAGGATTGCTCTCTTTAAACTTTAAACTCAACCAATAATTATGGTGTCTTTATTTATGTAATATTAAAAATGAAAAAGCATCTTCCTTTCTTAAGTGTGTTTTTATTTTACAAATACAATCATGTCTTTTTGTTTTGTTTGTTTTCAGGAATGGGGAGCAGCCAAGAACATCAAAGGTAGTAGTCTAATAAGTTTACAAATTATGTTACATCAAAGTTTTCTTTATCCTGATTCAACAGTTTTTGTTAACTTTTAGTTTTTAAATTGATTTTAACGGCAGTTTTTTTGTTAAAAAGTTATGAAAAATGAGGTTTCTATTCAGATAAATTTTATGTATCTACTGTAGGCGGAGTTGTATACTCTTCTCAGTGACTTAAAGGAGGAAGGAAACATGAAGTTTAAAGAAGAAATGTATAACGATGCATGGGTACACTACAGGAACGCGTTGTTTATAGCCAAGAGCCTGGAGACACAACATTATGAAGATGTTGATAAAGACTTTGTGTCTGCTTTGTTCTCCAACAGGGCCTTTTGCAGTATCAAGATGGTAAGGTCACACATAAAACAAAATATTGATTTATGGCTTACAGATTGGGTTTAAAAAAACAGTGTGTGTGTGTGTGTGTGTGTGTGTGTGTGTGTGTGTGTGTGTGTGTGTGTGTGTGCGCACAAGAAGCAAAGTACAATGTTTTATGAGACAGGCACAATATTGATATTACTGTGACTAATCTATTTTATGTGAAAGTACACTTACATTTGGTGCTGAAGTCAAATCTGAATTTTTGTTCTGTGAAATCTGTTGCAGATTTTCTTAGAAATTTATGTGAAGATTTATATAATTTTACAAAAAGAAAAAAAATCACAATTGTTGGCATTTTTAGGGGAGATATTTTGAGGCACTAGAAGATGCAAACTTGGGTGAGTCTGATTTTGTTGATATTTTATCTATAGTCATTATTTGGGTATGATTTTAGTAAAGAACTTAAACTAGAGATATTGGTAATATTTGGATGAAAACGTTTGGTATAATGATTTTTTGCTGTTTAAGTATTGATTGCAGTAAGGAAGCCATCTTTTTATCAGTAAAATTTAAGCAAATCTTCCACTTTTGTCAAATAGGCAAAGATTTAAAAAACTTCTTAAAAATTTTTCAATTTTAGAGAAATGTTTTTTGATTTTACAGCCATTGATGTGAGCCTAAAGAAAAATACCAAAGCGTACTATCGCAAGGCAGTAGCTTTAAAAGGACTGAAGAAGTACAAGGAAGCCTTGGAAACAGCAAGAGAAGGACAGAAGAGAGCTGAAGTATTATGCTTATTTTATTTTTGGTGAATTCCATTGAAATTGGAAACATTTGAAATATAAGAAACATTGAAGAATATATTTGAAAGTCTGTTTGGAATTTGGGTGATGGTTATTTTTTACACATTGCTGAAATTGATAACCTTTTTTAGGTTCTAAGAAAATATGGTATATGGTATAATTGTAGTCTTTATTTGTGTGACTGAGTGTATTTTATTTCAAAATGTGTTATATTATTTTTTTAAAGAGTGGAGATTTTGGTAAAGGATTTCAAGACCTTATCAGTGAACTTTCAAGTAAAGTTCATAGTGCTAAGGCAGAGAAAGTTGAACCAGTCCGGCTGCCAGCAGAAGCCTCTGCCAACAGTGGCTCTGTGGAAAAAGAGGAGGTTGATGAGAGTTGGTTACTGGGCACTAATGTGTTTGTTAGTAAGAAGGTGAGATTAATGTTTTTTTTTGTGTGTGTGTGTGTGTACCGTAATTTTAATTATAAGATGTAAACTGAGTACCAGTACAAGTGTTTCCTGGTATTTTTCCTGAAATATGTGTAAAAATAGGTGATTGTTACATCAACTTGAGAAGGACGATGGAATACCGTATGACTTCTTAGTGGACAATGGTAAATAGAAAAGAAAGTATCTGTATATATTCTAATCTAACATCTGTTTATATGTCAGTCTTCCTGTCTAGTTATTTACATGGAATTGTTAAATTTCATATCAGACTTTTCATCTTTCATACACACAATAAATTCTTTTGTTCAACAGGCATCTGATGTTGGAAAAGATAACAAAAAGAAGAAAAACAAGAAGAAAAATGGTAAAAGACATTCAACATTTAAATGCAGATAAAATTGTAATTTGTATTTCAAAGGCAATACAAGGTCATTTAAATTTTATTTGTTAGCCAGTATTGAACCATAATTCTCATGAATGAATTTGTCCATTTTCAAGCAGATTTTTTTTGCATTTTGCATTTATACAGACAGATGCATATCTTGTGAGTTTTGTAATTGTAGTAAGTCTTGGAGTAAAATTGAGTGGTGCGGATGAAGATGACACAGGGGATGAAGATGAAGAAGAAGATGAGGATGAAAGCTTGATCACTACTATCCCTAGTGCTAATCGGTTTGATGCACTAAATAATCTTGGCTCTGTCAGCACTGCCTCTACCAGAGAGGTATAGATATTTTAATATATAGCAGAGACATTGTAATTATGAAATGTTTAAAAATTGTTTATGGGATTTTTGATTATGAACTCTTTTCAAAGTTCTGTATTGTCATTCTACACACTGGTAGTCAGTCTTCTCTCTTTATGTACCATGCAGTAGTTTATCATATAATACTCATCAAGATGGCCTACATTCACTGTACTACAAAAACATTTTGGTGCATGTAATTATTATGTCATTAATTTAGGATTGGAAGTGCATTTAACTTATTGATGCATTACTGGAGTGTTCAGAATTTTTTTAATGACATTTTACCAAAAAGGTGCATAACTGTTTATATACAGTGGTTGAAAATAAACTGTTTTATAAATCCTGTTTACAGACTGAGGCAAGCAAAAAACAACCAGAGGTCCAAACCAAAAGTCCAAGTAGAAATCGAGATCTGTCTGACTTTGATCTGTCAGGTAATTACATCTTTTTTTTCAGTGTCATTGTTTATTAAATGATGAACTGAAGATATACATATAGGTGTTAACTTCTAATATCAAGTCAAAACAAATTTAGTGACCATGAAATGTTTTGAAATTTACACTTGTAATTCATACTTTCAGTAGGGATGGGGCAGCAACAGCTTATGTATGCTATGGATGCAAGTGCTAACAGTCCCCGCTCACAGCAAGGACAGGAGAGACAAGGCAACCCTTGGCAGCAGGTGGTCCCACAATCCCCACGTAGATCCCAACAGTACCAGCAGCCCAGTTATAATACAAATAATGTACAGTCCCAAGAAGCTGGTGTGGTGCCCTCTAGAGGCCTGTTACCTACTCCTCTTCCGCCTTTCCCACCACCATATGACTCGTGGTATGACTACAGATTTGCTTGCCGAAACTGCTTCCAGCAGATAGGGGAGGGGGTTAATGGCTACAGATTGTCCACAGTACAGAATCACCTGTGTGAGGAGAACTTTCTGTTGATGAAGCTGAAACAAGGCAATGGACCTTGGTTGAAGATACGTCCAAGGCCAGTTAATGTCCATTTTGTTGGCACTTACAAGCTTTGTAGGCACTTCTTGCAACAGAAGCCGTGTAATGTGGGTACGTATTGGCTAGTATTTCTGCACTGTATGTTTCAGTTGTAGTTTTATTGGTTATGTTCAATTAGACTCTTCCTGTGATTGATTTATTTACTGGTTATAAAGAGTTGCGTTAACTGTTATGGTACATTATATATGTACGTAGAAGGGTTGATCCTATTTTTAAATACATAAACTGTAAACCGTGTTTTGATTTTACTCTAAATTTACTGAGTGGCTTTGTTTGCTAAAGAGGCAGGTTGCTTTCAAAAATCGGCAGTAACATTTTACATCATGGTTTACATTTACGGTAATTATTCTGGTTTTTTGCACAATTTTGGTGATGTTGGCCCCATAACTTCCAAATCATTTTATTTTCAACTTAAAATTTACTGAGTGGCTTTTTTTGGTAAAGCAGCAGGTTGCTTTCGAAAATCAGCATTATCAGTTAACATTTATGGTAATAATTCTGTTTTTTTTATGTGTGAAATCTTGATTTTTCACTCATTAGCATTTTCAGTGGCTTTTATATCACATGGAATTGAATCACTTCCTAGTTTTTCAATGTCCATGTCACCTGTAGTACATAATGTAAGAGGGTAAGAGTGATTATGTTATTTTAAAGCATTATGTTACAGTGCATCAAAATTGGCCAAAACATTATTTTGTGCACTTTTTATTTCTGTATAATGTCTGAACATTTGACAGCTTTGCTGCCTTGTTTCCTGTATGGTGTCTGTATAATTATTAACTTTGCTGTCTCGTTATAGGATGTTCGTTTTAAGATCTGAAGTTTGAAAGCTGAATAATGTTACTTATTTCAAATCTAGGGGAAGCACGTTGTACATTTGCACATAATGATGAAGAAATGGAATTATGGGCTATTGACAGAGAAGGAGGATTCAGTATAGCAGACTTTATCAGCAAACACACAACCAATATTTGTGAGTACTGAGATAATTATCTTTTTTAATTTTACAGCTCTGTTCTCAGTTTACACATCAGTATGCTTTTAAGTCCCATCTTTTGTTTTTCATTTTTACCAGGATTTCCTTTTAATTTCTAGGTTGTTAAATAATCCTTAAATTTCCCATGGTTAGCACCTACATATTGTAATGCTCCTGTCTCAAAGTTTCTTTTGTGTTTCATTTTTATATTCAGTGAGGGAGAGGTCCTTACAAGCTGCCATGGAAGCCAAGAGACAACAACAGGTGTACCCGTCATCACACCAACAGGGGTATTCCTCATCACACCAACAGGGGTATTCCTCCTCACACCAACAGGGGTACCCAGCATTACACCAACAGGGGTACCCAGCATCACACCAACAGAGGTACCCAGCATCACACCAACAGGGATACCCAGCATCACACCAACAGGGATACCAGGCATCATATGTGCATGGTGGCCTGAGGCAAAGCATGGGCAGAGGTCGCGTGATGCTGACCCCTGGTGGACAATATCCTGGTCATGGCATGATGAATAACCCCAACCAAGGTATGAGGATTTTCAGGAGCTCTTCATCACAGGGATATGGCAGAGGGGAGCAAGATTTCTCCTATTTGCAAAACATGCAGAACAGGATTGTCCAAATGCCTGTGAGTGGTGGTGAAAAGGGACAAAGAATTGAATTTCCATTGCAGCAAACCCATACTTTCAAGTTAGTTTGTAGGGAGTGTCTTAAACCTGCTGGTGTGTTGGGTACATTTGTGCATGCGCCGCCACCGCAGCATAACTGTGAAGAAAATATGCTGGCTGTGATGGCTAAAGGAGGCAATACTTATGTGAGAGTGCGAGACAGGAGAAACCATCGTCCATTTTATGGCAGTTATGTCCTCTGCACACACTACACTGGGCTTAACCCTAGAGTATGTAAAGTAGGGGAGGACCTGTGCAGCTTTGCTCACAACCATGAAGAACAGAAGTTGTGGAATCTAGAAAAAGATGGACGCTTCAATATAATGGAATTTACTCTACAGCACAAGTCCCATGAAAACCTGCTGTCCGTGGAGAAGCTTCTCACTAGTTATGGAGGAGAGTTCCGGTACCTTTGCCATTCTTGTTTTTATGGTCAGCCTCCCAGGATAAGCTATAGGTCACCACTGGTGAATCACTGCACGTCGCCAGCCAAGCATGACTGGGAGGAGAACAAGCTGTTGGTCCACATGTCGCCATCAGGGATCACCACCATAGGGAAGAAGAAGTTCACAGGGAAGCAGGCATACTTCAAGTTTTGTTACATGAAACAGTTCTGTCAGCTGAAAAGCAGCGAGCAGTGCTATTTTGCCCACAGCTTAGTCGAGAGGGATGTGTGGTTGTTAGAGAGGGACAGCTCCCTAACCCAGGATGATATTGTCAAACAAAGTGCCCAAATTGTCAACAAGAGGAACCCAGTAGGTAACAAAGCCCAGAGTATACCTCTAGCTGCAGATACACCAGGGCAAGCAGGTGCCCCTTCCCCTGAGGTCAAGCCTCCTGTGGTCTGCAATTATAAAGTGCTGTATGTGTGTGGGCCGTGTTTCAGACAGGGGAACATTAAGACAAAGAACAAAGACCAGGATCGCTGTGCTGCAGGACTGGGACACCAGTGGGANGGGAAACAAAGCCCAGAGTATACCTTTAGCTGCAGATACACCAGGGCAAGCAGGTGCCCCTTTCCCTGAGGTCAAGCCTCCTGTGGTCTGCAATTATAAAGTGCTGTATGTGTGCGGGCCGTGCTTCAGGCAGGGGAACATTAAGACAAAGAACAAAGACCAGGATCGTTGTGCTGCAGGACTGGGACACCAGTGGGAGGCCAACAAGGTTTGTCTTCTCCAGGGTCCCAATAAAATAATCAGAGCTTTGCCAAAGAGGATCCCAACAGGCCTGAAATTTGTGATTTGCAAGAATTTGAGCACCCGCAGGAGCTGTGATTTTGCCAGAGGAGGCCTTTGTCAGTTTGCCCACAGTAATGAAGAAATAGAAGTATGGAAATGGCAAGTTCAAAATAATGGTAGGTTGGAATGGCTTTTGTATAAAAAGTGATTTAAACCTTGAAAGTCTGCTTCTGTTAGCATAGAAAATGTATCATATCTAATCCAAATAGAGATTGTTTATTTTTCTTCACCTGGTCCTCCTTTGTTAAAGATTGAAACATTACAAGATAAATGGGGAGTGGTTGTATGAAATTTTCAGTATTGACTCTGGATGAGCTGGTAGCAGCCAGCACTAGAACACAGGAAGAAAACGCAGCCAAGTCGAAAATCGTCAAGGGACATACATCAGTCACTGTCCAAAAAGCTGGCCCAAGCAGACCGGCCATTGTCCCCTCTGACATGGTCCAGAGTGTGAACTACTGCAGCTACTGTGGCGTACAGTGTAATAGTAAGAAGCAGTGGGATGACCACACCACTTCAGACAGACATGTGTTCAATGTGAACTCTGACAAGGAACATCAGTGGAACTACAGGCAGCCACCTTGGGGGATTTCAACTGGAGGATATGAGCTGTGTCACAGGTTAGGGTTGGGGCATTGTCAGTGGTGGGCCATTGTCAGTGACAGGGCATTGTCAGTGGTGGGCCATTGTCATTGATAGAGCATTGTCAGTGGTGGGCCATTGTCATTGGTAGAGCATTGTCAGTGGTGGGCCATTGTCATTGGTAGAGCATTGTCAGTGGTGGGCCATTGTCAGTGGCAGGGCATTGTCACTGATTCCACATCTTGCAACAAAATATAAAATGTGTAGTGTGTTCATTTTTTAAAACTGGCTAACTAATGTTCATTATTTTTGCATATTAATGTTTTGGTCTTGGATTCAGGAAGAAAGAAATATTTGAAATTCAATTTCAAAAAAAAGAATTGCACATTTGAGAACACACTCCTAATATATGCATGTATGGAGTTTGAGTAATTATGCTATGCAATAAATATTATTTTCTATTTCAAAGGCATTTGAATGGAGGCACCTGTAAGTACTCCAACATGCCAGACATGTACAACAGCTGCCGGTATGCCCACAGTCAGGAGGAGCTGGACGAGTGGAAGGAGAGGTATCAGTGGCGCCAGATGAAGAAGCAGATGGCAAAACAACAGAAAGTCTACTCTTACATGGATGAGCTGCTGGAGAATTATGAAAATTCTGATTCTCCTATAAGTGTGGTGCGTACTGATCTTATGTTTTGGAGAGAGTTTAAGAACCATGTTCTAAGTAGGTTGTTAAATCTTTCATAAAAGTCATTCAGATATTAAACACTGAACCATGACTTTAGAAGAGTTTCAAAGATTTTTTATGTACAGACACAGATGTGTCTGTACATATTGCCATCACCTGCGTCTGTCGTCGCCGTCCCTGTCGCCGTCCCTGTCGCCGTCGATGTCGCCGTCGCCGTCGCCGTGCACTTTCATCATTAACACGATAAGTGGAAGACAGTTTAACTTTTTGGCTGTATATTTACAGAACTGTTGAATATTCATAAAATGCAGGTCAAGTTCGAAAATCAGCATGTTAAGGCCATTATTGTAGAAGTTATGCTGTTTTTTCACTTTTCAGCATATATGCAACACTGTTAACACATTTTAAGGAAAACCGATAGGCCTGTTGTCATGAAACTCACAGGAGTAATCAATCTCACTAAAATGCAGGTCAAGTTCGAAAATCAGCATTATCGGGCCATTATTTTAGAAGTTATGCTGTTTTTTTCACATTTCCTCAAATTCAATTCTTAGGCATGTTAATAATCTCATTATTTAACTAATAAAATACGTAAAGGTGTTTGTTTCACATTTCCTGCATCTTCACAACATTAGTAGTTGATTAAGTAAAAATGATGGTAAACTTGTGATCGTGTATTGTGTAATAAAGTGTCAAAAATGGAAGTNAGGTAACAAAGCCCAGAGTATACCTCTAGCTGCAGATACACCAGGGCAAGCAGGTGCCCCTTCCCCTGAGGTCAAGCCTCCTGTGGTCTGCAATTATAAAGTGCTGTATGTGTGTGGGCCGTGTTTCAGACAGGGGAACATTAAGACAAAGAACAAAGACCAGGATCGCTGTGCTGCAGGACTGGGACACCAGTGGGAGGCCAACAAGGTTTGTCTTCTCCAGGGTCCCAATAAAATAATCAGAGCTCTGCCAAAGAGGATCCCAACAGGCCTGAAATTTGTGATTTGCAAGAATTTGAGCACCCGCAAAAGCTGTGATTTTGCCAGAGGAGGCCTTTGTCAGTTTGCTCACAGTAATGAGGAAATAGAAGTATGGAAGTGGCAAGTTCAAAATAATGGTAGGTTGGAATGGCTTTTGTATAAAAAGTGGTTTAATCCTTGAAAGTCTGGTTCTATAATCAGCATAGAAAGAGTATCACATCTAATCTAAATAGAGGTCATTTTTTTTTCACCCAGATCCAATTTAGACTATGTCTTCAAGTCAAATGTCCTCCTTTATTAAAGATTGAAACATTACAAGATAAATGGGGAGTGGTTGTATGAAATTTTCAGTATTGACTCTGGATGAACTGGTAGCAGCCAGCACAAGAACACAGGAAGAAAACGCAGCCAAGTCGAAAATTGTCAAGGGACATACATCAGTCACTGTCCAAAAAGCTGGCCCAAGCAGACCGGCCATTGTCCCCTCTGACATGGTCCAGAGTGTGAACTACTGCAGCTACTGTGGCGTACAGTGTAATAGTAAGAAGCAGTGGGATGACCACACCACTTCAGACAGACATGTGTTCAATGTGAACTCTGACAAGGAACACCAGTGGAACTACAGGCAGCCACCTTGGGGGATTTCAACTGGAGGATATGAGCTGTGTCACAGGTTAGTGGTGGGGCATTGTCAGTGGCAGGGCATTGTCAGTGGTGGGGCATTGTCAGTGGCAGGGCATTGTCAGTGGCGGGCCATTGTCAGTGGCAGGGCATTGTCAGTGGTGGGCCATTGTCATTGGTAGAGCATTGTCAGTGGTGGGCCATTGTCAGTGGCAGGGCATTGTCACTGATTCCACATCTTACAACAAAATATAAAATGTGTAGTGTGTTCATTTTTTAAAACTGGTTAACTACTATTCATTATTTTTGCATGTTAATGTTTTGGTCTTGGATTCAGGGAGAAAGAAATATTTGAAATTCAGTTTCAAAAGTTGAAAAAGAATTGCACATTTGAGAACACACTCCTAATATATGCATGTATGGAGTTTGAGTAATTATGCTATGCAATAAATATTATTTTCTATTTCAAAGGCATTTGAATGGAGGCACCTGTAAGTACTCCAACATGCCAGACATGTACAACAGCTGCAGGTATGCCCACAGTCAGGAGGAGCTGGATGAGTGGAAGGAGAGGTATCAGTGGCGCCAGATGAAGAAGCAGATGGCAAAACAACAGAAAGTCTACTCTTACATGGATGAGCTGCTGGAGAATTATGAAAATTCGGATTCTCCCATAAGTGTGGTGCGTACTGATCTTATGTACAAAACATAAGTAGTCACTACAAAAGCAATGTTCTCATTTCAATGGGCAGTTTATAATGATACAATTTATTTTCAAAGAATTATAGATTTTTTATCATCTTTCACTTCAGCTGGCAGACCAGTTGCCATATGTGAACATGGAAGTATCAGATGAACTTATCCAGTACAAACAGCAGAAGAAGAGTGAACATCTTTGGAGCTTCACCCTGGAACCAGATGTAAGACCTTCAGCATGAAAATACACTGAGCAAAAAAATTAATGCCCCACGCAATATTTCAAAGTTTTTATGAGAATTAAATATTAAATCAAACAAAGTGAATTTTGTTGTGCAGTGTACTACAGATTACTGTATATGGCAACAGAGTACTGTCCGTGGCCCATTACATGTTACATGAATAATTCACATGGGACATTTATATTTTTGCTCAGTACATATGCATGCAGCATAGTCAGGTGTTGGCTTGTAGTGTTAATTTGAAGCTAAAAAAATATTGTCAAGATGAAACAAAAGTGATTTTTACTTTGAAAAGTGATTACGTCATATTGAATTTAACTCTGTATTTTTTTTTATTGATATTGATGTTTCTTTTTCACAGATTGATAGAAAACTGGCAAAAGTGGCATTGCTGTACAACAAAGATCGTCTTCACTTTGCCCTTCACAGCGATGACCTGTCAAAGAATTGCCAGGTAGCGGATGGCGAGTTCTTTGAAGAGGAAGATGAAAAAGGGCAGCTGAGTTATAGAGTAGAGGTCCATTTTACTGGGGGAATGTTTGGTTCCTTCAGCCAGTGGGTGGTATTTGACTTTGGAGTCAAACCAGCGTTGTACAGGAAGCTGCAGGTGGAGGTGGGCACAGAAGAGGCTCATGAGAAAGTCAAGGAACTGAGAGAGAAATTGACTTTTGACAGGTGAAGTGTTTTTTTTTTTTCATTGTTTCGAATTGGATTGTCTCTATAGATATGTGTTTTGATAAATAATGTTTACTCGGTTCACATTTTTTCTTGAGCTCCAGAGGTCTGAGGCTATTATGGTGAAGACATTGGGCACTTTATGCTGGTAATTCAGTTGAATATTATTATAGTAGCTATTTTCTTTCAGATGGACTCTTACAAATAGAGAAATTGTCAAAATAGATTACAACTTGACAGACGAACTCACTGCTACAGCTATGCGCCAGTATAAAGAGCCATCGTCTGCCGATGCTGTGATCACACAGGACAGTGTGATAGTGGAGCTGAATAGACACAACTACGAGCACAAGATGCATAAACTTCTGGAAGTAGAGGAGCTTACTCGGAGTAATATGATATCAGAGTATGAGACATTGGTTTTCTTTTCATCTTTATGGGCAGCTTTATCAGTACTATATGTCACTAATTTTTAGACAATTCTCAAACAGTAGACAGGCATGAAGATAATTTGTAGAATAAAGTCCTTATATGATTTGCACCATTTGTGGTGATGAATATATTTTGAAATCAACAATGATCTCCTTGAATAAGATGCAAATAATTTTAAAACTGAGATGCTTATAATGATCAATTTGGTCAGAGCATTGAAATTAAGATTTCACTGGTCATTGTAATTTCATCTCTTTGTCTGTAGGTTCAACCTCCTGACCACCCTGGAGTTAACAGACAGCATCAAGGAGGACACCTTCATCTTTGCCTGTCCAGGTGAACTGTTTGCCCGAGTCCCTCTCAATGACCAGCTGAGCGAGGACACCAATGCTGGGAAACTGGTTCTGACCAGTGTGACCACAGTCCTGCTGGCACCCAAAGACAGCTCCAGTCACAAAGTCTACGAGGCAATCATTGTGCAGAAAGAAAACTTTGACTACGATGGCCGAGGCAAAGATTACATCTACATGTGCCTGTCTGCCAAGTGCTGCCAGCAGCTGGGTTTGAAAGCTGGGAAGAAGATCGAAGTCCAGATTCAGTTCCAGATGAACCGAGCACTGTTCTCCTTGATGCATTTTGCTCTGGATCATCTGAAGAATGTGGACTTGGTCTTCCCTGATGTCACCAAGGTTAACCCTGTGTGGAATGTGGTGCACAATCTTAAACTCAGGTACAGTATTATATATTAACTTTAGTCTGTAGAAATAAAATGTATCACTTGAGATACCTCTTAATGTCTAAACTTAAGTTTGTAAGTCCTGCAACCTAGTGCAACACTTAAAATAATTGAAGGTAAAACTTTTCTGAAAAAGCTTGACAGTAGTGAACATTTTGCAGTGAAGTAAAAAAAAGTGATTGCCTGCTTCAAATATCCCAAACCCATAGATAAAGGGGAAAATATCTTTCATGATCACGAAATTTTTTATTGGTTTCACTTCTGAAATGTCAATTTCCATTTTTGTCAACAGTATTTTTATATACTGTATCGAGATGAAAGTCTACTAGATTTATCCAGATGTTTGGGTGTGGTATTTATGCCCTGCAGACACCCCATATAGAGCTGCTTTGCACTTGCATTTAAGGATTTATTTTAATTGAAAGGTTTACTTTAATTTCTGATTGTAGCTCTAGTGTGCTCAATGATGACCAGATGAAGGTGGTGCAGCACATTGTGGCTGAGAGGACAGGATACACGCCACCACTCATTGTCTATGGACCGTTTGGGACAGGAAAGACGGAAACATTGGCACAGTCTGTGATGATATTGCTGAATGAAAGACCAGATGCTAGGGTCTTGATATGCACTCACTCCAATAGGTAATGGCTGAATTATGTTGCTAGGTAGTTTCTTTTAGGGAAGTAAAGAAGATAAGAAAAACATATTTTGAGGATAATACAGATTCATTCTGAATATGATGGGATAGCGGTACAGAAATGTTTGATTTGGTGAATGATAGCAAATTTGTATTTGATGCCTCTTTAAAATGCTGTTTAAATGTAAATTTTATTTCAATTCAGTGCTGCAGATTTGTACCTGTTGCGCCATTTGGATCCATATGTGAAGAAAAATTCACCTAATATGAAGATCCGAAGGGTGTACTTCAGAAACAGGCGTGTTAACACGGTCAACCCAGCGGTCAAAAAGTACTGTTTGTTGTCAGATGACAAGCAGAGCTTTGTGGACCCCACAGCAGAAGACATCAGAGAACAAAGAGTAGTCATTGTCACCCTGTCCACCTCTCTGTTACTGACAGTCCTCAACTTAAAGGGTCACTTCACTCATATCCTGGTGGACGAGGGTGCCCAAGCTCTGGAGTGTGAAACCATCATGCCCTTCACTCTAGCTGATGAGAACACCTGTATGGTGATAGCAGGGGACCACATGCAGATGAGTCCCAAGGTTTACAGTCCAGAGGCGAGGAGACAGGGCTTCCACAAGTCCTTCCTTGAAAGACTGTACACACACTATGATAAGTACTCCCACCAGAGCGACTGTGGCCACCTGAAGGTTCTACTGAAAAAGAACTACAGGTCAAAGATGGAGATCCTCAGGTTTATATCAGCTGTATTTTATGGTGGCCCTGAAAAACTGGAGTCCATGGCTGACTTGCCTGATGTGCCGAACTTATCACCTCTCAATTTTTATGCAGGTATTATTATGTTATCAAATAGCGTTGTTGTGTTATTTTATTGCATGTTTTGAGAGAAAATTGCATTTTGCATGGTTAGTAATGGAATTAAAGTGCAGTTTCTGCTTAATTGCATGTCAGCGTCCTTTCCTTACTGAATTAAATTTTGAATGTATTTTGTTATGTAACAATATGAGATTTTATTAATTAGTTAATTGATTTTATTTCTTTGCTAGCCCAAGGCAGTGAGATTCAGGATGATGACAGCACTTCCTTTTATAACCTGGCTGAGGTGGAGGAGGTAGCAGACAGGGTGGAAGAGCTGTGGAATACCTGGCCACAGGAATGGGGAGACAAGAGACCTGATACCATAGGGGTGGTGGCACCATACACTGATCAGGTAAGATAGACTGCATTCCCAGAGATTTAGATCGATCCATCCAGATCGACCTAACTTCCTGGGGGTTCACGCTAAATTGCTGTCAGCCGAGCGCGCAAGGCAGTTAATTACCCCCTTTAAGCCAGTTAAGCTGACGCCAATCTAGTGAGACTCCCAAGGGTTATAGAGCGATCTAAATATCTATGGGAATGGGGTCATAGAGTAGGCATAGTAGTATAGAGGGAAGGTGGGATGTGATAAGGTAAGATATAGTAGGCGTATAGTAGTATAAAAGGAGATGAAATGAGGGTAATCTTGTTAAGTTCAATGGTAGATGAAATTTCGATTGGCCTTTATTTTCTTCATATTGGTTCTGTCTCCCACTTTTACTCATTTGTTGAAATGCTTTTCAAAACAATTTAACAGTATATATTTAATGTTGGAGAACTGTTTATTTAAGAATGTAAGAGGGGGATATCATTTTAGAACCATAATAGTAAAACATTTGTTTTAGGTTACAAGAATAAGACGATCACTTAGGCGAAAGAACCCCCAACTTGGACAGGTGATTGTAGAAAGGGTCATGAATGTACAAGGTATTTATGCTCCAAATTTCACTTTTTGAACCATTTAAGTAAATTATCAGTTTTAATTATATTATAACTTGTGGTTGATTTTATACCAAGGATGTATTCTGTTGATGCAGTTCTAGTCTTATTTTTGGAGAAATGACCAACTTGATATTTCTGTTCCAGGAAAAGAGTTCCGAGCTCTGTTCATCAGCACAGTAAGAAGCAGGCACCTGTTACAATCCAGCCCAGCAATCAGTGCTGCAGCAGAATGTGACGGTGAAGGTGGAGACTATGGGTTCCTGTCAGACCAGAAGCTTCTGAACACAGCATTTACTAGGGCTCAGTCATTTGTAGGCATAGTAGGAGACCATGTGGCTCTGTGTGCCTTAGGAGACTGTATGACAGTATGGAGGACATATCTGAAGCACTGTCAGAATATGAAGAGTATCTACCCCCAGAATCTGACCCTTGACGCTGTCAAAACTGCTGTGATCAGCATGATGAACTCAGATGAAGGAAGAATGTACCAGGAAGCTCAGATGCAGCTTACTTATGAAGAAGAAGAAGAGAACGCAGAGTCAGGTAGTGCAGCCAGAGAAGCAATCCTTACAGAAAATGTTGCATGTAATGGCACAAGTGCAGTGGAAGGTGGTGACGTAATGGTGAATGGTAACAGTGAAGGGCAGGCACTGGTTAATGGCATGGCCTCGATGGCAATTGGTGATGATGTCCCCTTATCTGCTACAACAGCTTCTGGACCATTGGGACTCAAGCAGGCTAATGGGGGTAGAGAAGGTGTAGGATCTGCTGAAAATGATTGGGAGATGTACTTGGAGTTTCCACCCAGTGAAGTTCTAGGCCAGCTAGCCAAAGAGTCAAACAGACACATGCTACAGTCCCTCAGAGAGAAGGGAATGGTCTTTGATTCTGAAGAAGACCAGCTTATCCATCATCGGTCTCTCAAGTATCTTGGCTGTAAAGGGCATATTAGTATATATCAAGCAACCAGTTGGCTTACTCCCCAGATCTTAAATGAGTATAAGGATGTTTACCTCATGGATGAAATAAGAGATAATGAAGTAAGCAGTTTACCTGATTTCACAACCAAACAACTAAAAGGTCTAGTGGACAAAATGCCTTCCCAATTCAAACAGTGTATTATCCACAGGGATTCCAGTGAGATATATGGTGAAGTCTTGGGTAAAGAGTCTGACATTCACAAAGTGGTGATTGGCAGCAGTACAGATTGCAAGTCTGCCTGTAACCTGGATGATGTGGTGGTAGAAGTCAAAGCTCATGTAGGCTCTGAAATAGTTGGTAGAGTTGCAGGAATATTGAAGAGAGCCAGAGATCCTCTTATCCAGTTGTTTGTTTGCCAGGTAAATGAGGAGAGCACTGGCATTCTAACACCCATCAATTCTAATTTTCCAATCATCTATAATCTAGAGAGTTTGAGTAGAGCCTCTCCACAGCCCAAGGGAGATGAAGTATGTGTTTATGCCATCCAAAATTCAGAGCATCAGAAAGTGGTATTTGATCACCATGAAAGCATCAACCTTTGTGACATCAGTAGCAAATTGTTTGTGGTGAAGTTTGCCAAGTGGGAACCAAGCCTAGATGCCCCAGTTGGTATTGTTATAGGAGTACTCCCCAGGGGGGACACCATCCCCAGTGGATTACGCATCCTTTCCATAGAGTATAGCATTGCGAGAAAGTTCTCTGTGGAGGCCATGATCGAGTTGCAGCACTTATACCCACCCTCCTACAGCCCCCCTCAACCAGTGATTTCAGATAGATTGGACTTCAGAGAGAAGATGACATTTGCCTTCAAGTCCCCAGGCTCTTTGTACATCGACAACTGTTATAGCATAGAGCAGCAGCCTGATGGGACCTACCTTCTAGGTGTACATGTTACTGATGTGGCCTTCTTTGTGAAGAAGGGGAGCTACTTGGATGAAGAAGCAAGGAAGAAAATGAACACCTTCCACTGTATAGGACAAGAAGCGGCTGGCATTATACCAGAGCAGTTGCAAGCCAACCACTGTTCTATTCAAGAAGGCCAGGATAGATTAGTGATGTCCGTTCTTCTCACTGTCCAGTTAACTGGACAGATAATTCAGGCCCAGTTACGCAAGTCTGTGGTCAACACAAAATATGTTGTTGAGAACAGCGAGGCAGAAAAAGTGTTAAAGGGGGTCAGTGATGTCTTGCCCAACAATATAGCCACCACTCTTAAGTTTGTCCACCACTTGGCCAAGATGTTTGCAAAGATTAGAAACGGTAATTCATCTTTGTTTAACCCGGCTCTCGTCTCCAGTCCAGATGCACCAGAAGTACAGTTCATAACTAAAGAGCTGATGATTATGGCCAATTACCAGCTGAGCAGGATTTTAGTGGAGATTTTCCCACGCTGCACCCCACTATTATGCCAGGATTCCCCTAGAAATGGGATCTTTGACAACTGGAAACTAGCTGCTGCACCACTGGCTAAGAACTCGGTGGCCTTCGCCCAGTATTACCACCCTGTAGGGGGCATGTGTGCCTGTGTTGGACACCCCTGTGGCTGTGCAGAGGAGGCATGTGGTCCAGTAGAAGACCTGGAGTATTTAGATGTGCAGACATCAGTCTGGGGAGGGATCCTCCAGGCCACACAACTTAATGATGTGGTAGAGCTTTGTAGGCTAATTACCACCCCACATCATCACCCACAGTTAGCTGTGGCTGCTGTCCAGATGCAGAAGATGCAAAGTAAGCCTAAATATGCCTGTGCAGATGTCAAGTATGTACAGCAACATAACTTTGGACTCAACCTCCCGTACTATATGAGTTTCACAGCACCAACCCAGACCTACATGGATATTGTAACACAGCATTTGATTGGTGCTCTCCTGGAGTCCAAGCCTAACCCATACACAGAGGAGGAGATGGGGGAGTTATGTGAGGCTGCCACTCATTCCCTTGTGAGAGTGGCTAACTTCAAAGAAGATGCCCAAACTTTGTGTATTGCACAAGCATTCAAGGAGAAACCACTTATGACTGCTGGGATTATAAGCAGTTTAAATCAAGACAATGTCAAGATAATCCTCCCCTTCTTGGCTGAGGTAAAAGATCCAGAATTTAACATCCCCCTTCAGCAAGTTGGTAATGCCCAGTGGATGACGACTCAGGAAGGGAAGGAGAAGACATTAGTAGTACAATGGATGGAGAGGATATATGATATGCAGCTTGACCCATTGTCAGGTAGGGAGAATGATGCCCCTCTGGTCCTCAACCCCAATCCGTACATCATCCAGATCCCAACAAGTGACTGGCAGAAGATTATCCAGTCCCTGATCAAGGAAGACTTCTCCAATGTGAACCAGGTGATCAGTGCAGCAGGGATGAGAGCCAAGTTCCCAATGATAGATGATGGGTACGTGACTGAGGTGTCCTCAGAGATGAAGAAAGGACTGCCCTTTAAGAGGCAGGAGTGTGAATTTAGCCTAGTACTTAAACCCAGTGGTGTCATAACAGTGCAGGTCAGTGCGGATGTTGTCCAAGGCATGCTGCGTCCAGTTGTCCAGCTGATAAGTCTTACGCCCAACCTGGACATTTGCCTAGAACATGCCAGGAGTCCTGTGAAGTGTTTCACTAGTGCAGCAGCCAAATATGCATCTAAACAGAATTACACTGATGTGAATGCTTACCAGAAGGCTTGGCTGCCAGCGCTGGCTGTAGAGGCTGCAGAAATTGCATGTGAAAGTGGAGAAAGCTTTATCCTGCATCATGTCAACATAAGGTGGCAGGTTAATGACGTCCCCACGGGAGTCAAAGCAGTAGGAATGTTCACCATGCCGCTCTCTTTCTGTAAACAGCGTCAGATGAGTTTTGTATGCGAGCTAGAAAATAGAATGACAGGTGGAGAAGTAAGTGTGCCATATGAGGATTATCTGTGTATCAGGTATCAAAACATAGCTGTTGCCTCTCCCAGTAACTACAGTCATCTCTATGGTAATGATCCAGTGTGTTGGGTGCTCCACTGCGTCACAACAAACCTAACAGTATCACCAAGACAGGACAAGGTAGTAGTGAATGTGGTACTAAACCAGACATCTATGGATATCCCGCCTGTGTTCCTGACTCCTGAGAGTGCTTCATTGCCATGCACTCTGCAGTGGATATCAAAGCCTAAGCATCTTAGGTAGGTGAACTGGGTTTTCTCCTCTTTCACTCCTAGTTACCTTTCAGCTCATTCTCATACATTCTATAAAATAAGAGAATCTTCTTAAAGCTTGGTGGTTTTTATTTTTAATTTAGTTATTTGTAATACATTTTAACAGATTTACATATTGACAGTGCTATTTTAAGATTTAATGAAGCAATTGTAATCTTGTTTTCAGAAATACAGAAATGGCTATTAAAGAAATGGTTAATTCATCTCAGTTGGTGAAGGATATAGCACTTGGAAACCCAGCAATATCAACTGGTGAGTGCAGTGGGACTTGGCAGTAATTCCTTGTACACATTGTTAAGCCTTTTTTTTCATAGGATCAATTTCCTTTCACTTTTCATATATTTTATCCCTCAAGATTAATAATACTGTAAATTATGAAGGACAAAGAAATGAGGCAATTTCTCATGACAGAGAACACCCTTATTATATTAACATGTAGTATCTGTACTTGTAGGTGTGGCACCCTCAGTAGTTAATCAGATGATGGAGAAACTTTTCCCTGGTTGTAATCCCCTGAACACAGAGCAGCACCGCGCCTTGTCCTTGGCATTATCGCAGTCCTTCACAGTGATCCAAGGTTGTGCTGGGACAGGGAAGACAGAGCTAGCAGCCAGACTAGCTGTCATGTTTGTAGACATGAACTGCCCCCAGCAGAGCCTGGTTTCCTCCACAGCTGTACCTGCACAGGTGTTACTGTGTGCCTGGTCTGAGAACAGCTTAGATAACCTGATGAGTGAGTAATAAACTGGTGTAATGATGGCATTGATAGTGTGTGTGTGTGTGTGTGTGTGTGTGTGTGTGTGTGTGTGTGTGTGTGTGTGTGTGTGTGTGTGTGTGGTGGGGGGGGGGGTGAGATTTAATTTGTTTCAATATTGTGCCTTGTCATTAGTCTGCTCTGTTGTAAACCAAATTACAATTAAATGTTTTTAGTATAAATTTAAAAGAGAAATGTGACTAATAGATTAATAGTATGTAGGTATGTTACTACTGTTATCTAATACAACTGTTTCAGAATGCCTGAAGAGTTTGGGACCAGGGGCACCAAGAATGGTGAGAGTGTACAATGATAGTATTGTCAGGCAGGCCTACCCCATGCCTAGGCGGTTTGATGGGACAGAGGCCAATATGTATGACCTTGCCAGTGGTGATAAAACAGATGTGGATAAAGAATTAGCTTTACACCATTTCATTAGGCATCCTTCAAATTCCAAATGCACTGAGATAAGAGTGTTTGACTTGCTTTTCAAGGTGAGTTGTCCAGCTACACATGATTCGGGTTTTAACTTTTTGAGAACTTTTCCTTGGTGTCGAAATGATGGACTTGTCTTTATTTTTATTTATGTTCTTAAATGTGAATTTACTTTTTGATGTTACACACATCAGAATAGAACAGCACTGTAAGATGCATGTCATACTCTAGTTCCGTGCATTGGAATAGATGTTGTTCTTACAAGATGTTGTTACGGTAGTAGAATTTGACCTAAATATTTATTTTCACAACATGATATCAAATACATTTTTTTCGAGGTGCCTTTCCATCTTAAGTAGCCCCCAGACCCCAAGTTAAAGAACACTTAGCCATTTTTTTTCTATGTTTTTTCTTACATGTCATGTTTGCTTTCAGGAATATCCTCAGGAAGTTACTGAGGAGCAGCTAATGATTTATGAAGACAAAGTCCTAGCTGCTGAGAGGGATGAATTAAGCAAAGTACAGTTGATCCTGTGCACCATTGCCACCAGTAAGAAACTTATAGCAAGGGCTAATATCAGACAGGTATGCATGGTAATATTAGTACAGGGTTGGTTAATATTGAATGTGTTTACAAGTATTTAAAAAACACATAGCAAAACAAATCAGGGGTGCAAAAAACACCTGGTAGAATGTTGTGTCAAGTTGTTAACATTAGACAGTCAAGTTATAGACAATTACACATCAAAGTTTTATATTGAATATATTTGTAAGGAAAGGTGAAACTGATGCTCGCAATAAAATGACCTATGAAAAGATTCACTACTTGTATAATTATCATGAATTGTTGGATGGATTATGTTTCTTCTTGAAGGTAATTATTGACGATGCAGAGATGTGTACAGAACCAGAGACTATAGCACCACTGGTTTACTGCAACCCAAGACAGGTGGTTCTAGTGGGAGATATTCAGCAAATGAAACCAAGAGTTTGGAGTAAAACTGCTAGAAAATTAGGGCTTGAAGTTTCTCTTTGTGAAAGGTATTCCCAGAAGGCTGTTCAGTTGAAGACCCAGTACAGAATGGTAAGGATGGATGATCTTAATAAAAAATATTATAAAACAATGTATTGAATATGGATTTGGACATATTCTTCATGTTTTTCATTGTCAAAGAGATATAAAAGGTTCTATTTAGCTGTCTGGTCATGATAATTGAAAATGCTTTAGGTTTAATGCTAACACTGATGGCTGTCCACCTCTTCCAGCACCAAGGTATCTGCAGGTTCCTGTCCCCTGCTATATACAAGGGGTTACTGTGTGGGACAGAGGACTTGCTGAGGCCCTCCAACCTAAGTATGTGGCCAGCTGGCCCAGTCTGGCCTGTACTGGTTCACTCTGTCTTAGGTGAGGCCGAGACTGTCACAGTGAACACTGGGGGGAATAAGAAGAAATGCTCTAGGAAAAATGACTTGGAAACAAAGCATGTAGTAAGTATTTTATTTGTGCTTTTGGTCTACCATTGCTATATGTTATCAATTCTTCAACTGTATGTGTACTGATTGTTGAACTACTTCTGATAATGCAAAAAATAGTTTTTGGTTTGTTTAAAGTTAAAAGAAAATGAACTAGAAATGATACATAGATATTTGTTGCCATTTTTGTTTATCACAATTATATGATTTTTAAATTTCTGATATTGATGTCAAACAAGTGTATATAAATATATGTATATATATATTGAATTGTTATTTTAGTTTGAATATTTTTATTCCTTCTACATGTTTATCACGAATGGTAAACTTGTTTCCCCAGGTTGATTATTGTGCCCAGCTGGTCACAACCTATGGTATAAGTCCAGGCAGTATTGTGGTACTCTCCTGTTATGAAGGACAGAAAGAGGAGATCAGTAATCAGTTGATGCAGAAAGAGTTGGCTGACATTTCTACACAGACAGTACTACAAGCACAAGGTAGTGAACTATTTTGACATTGAGATAATTTGATTATATTCGATAATAATGTCTGCATTTTACTAAAAAATTAAGCTGTGCATTTTCCATTTTGATTTTTATCGCACATTTTCAATTTGCATTATTTATCCATAGTCCTTTATTTTTGATTATATTTGATAATAATGTTTGCATTTCACTAAAAAACTAAGCTGTGCATTTCCCATTTTGATTTTTATCGCACATTTTCAATATTCATTATTTTTCCATACTACTTTACTTGTCTTAACATACTAATACAAGGCAAAATGTCGTACCAGTGGTCTCTCAAATATGGCTGCCCGAACATATCTTAACTTGAACTTTTCCTTTCTTTAAAAGGTAAAGAATGGGACTATGCTGTATTTTCAACAGTGTGTTCCTTGCCTGCTATCAGACAGGAGCACAATCCAACTATTGCCTGGAAGGAGGAACATCTTGGACCCTTGGCAGACCACCACATGGTGACAGTGGCCCTGACAAGGGCAAAGAAGGGCTTAATTATTATTGGTAAGTCTCTATGGGCATCACAGAATTATCTGAAAAACAATGAATTGTGATTGTTTTGAATGCATAAATAAGTATCTCTTTAATTCTGTAATTTAAAGCAACACCACAGACGGTGAAAATTTTTAAATATTTATTTGCAGTGACTTATATTTTGTATGACTTATATTTTGACTTTTTTTCAGGTAACACTGGCCTTTTGGAGTGTGATGGTAAGTGGAGGCAGCTGTTACAAAGTTACAGACAACTTCCAGGTGCAGTTGTCCTATAATCAACTAGCCTGGTTTAGGAAGAGGTATCAAAGAATAACTAAACTGCTGCACTAGCAAGGATGCTATGTTGCTCTTTAAATGGATGATAGAATATGGAACCCTAGACTTATGCTTACAGACGTGGTCAATAATTTACGTGTAAAAGTTTGCTGTCTTTCATTTAACATACACTCTTGATGAAATACACTCCAGTTGAGGACAGCCAATTGCTTTCAGTACTTCACACTTATATTTGCTTTTATAGTACAGGAAACAACTTTATAATGCACATACATTTTTAATAATATGCGGACAAGGGAAAATTGAAATTTATTTTACATGGTAAAAGCCAATTGATGAAAGAAAGTCCATTCCATCAAAACTTTTGTTTTTGTGGAAAAGTGTATTCATCTTTTACCATGATTATACTGAACATGTTGACCCGGATCATAGGATTTTCCTAACACTTTCACAGTTACATAATTGATAGACCCAGGAATTTATAATTGGCAGATGCATGCACCAGCTTTAAAATGATGAGCCAAAATGTGAAAAAGCTAGTGCCTTGAATGAAGTCTTGAAATTTTGCAAAGGAATTCAGTATTGACAGATTTGTGATGTGGAATTTAGCACCATTTTATTGTTTCAGAAGTGTAATTGCTATTGTTCTCAGCTACAGAGACAAATTCATTTATTTTTATTTAGTGGTGAACAGTTTAATTTGAAAAAAAAATATTAAAGCACAATATTAACATTAAAATGATTTGAAAATCTTTGTAACCATGTCACATTTTATTTTGGGAACACCCTTTGGTAATAAAATGAAAAAAATTTCAAGTTGAACATTGAACTTAATGGCATGCATTTTGATATTCTTTAATCTAATTTGTTACTTAGCAAATAGTTTAATTATTTACAAGGTTTGAATAATTGCTTTTGCAGCTGCTGGAAAATAAAAATAAATGAAACATGAAATTTAGTGTTTATTTTCTTTTATGGGAAAGGTACTGTTTGAGTAGGCTTCAGATGTTTTTTCAATAATATCAGAATTGGATTTAGAAAACAAGCATGGAGGTTTACATTAGAAAGAAATTGGTTCAAGTTTTCTACCAGGAATACAAGATAGAAGGAATATACTTGTTTTACAGTTGAATTACTTTATATGTCCATTTTTTATATCGATGAAATATTTATATTTAATAACAGTGATTAAGTTAAATGTGGAATGGCATTAAGACAAAAATTAAATTCATTCTCAAATTCTTTATTTAACCACTAGATACAAAAAAGTTATAACATTTCTAGAATTTCAACTGGAGTCTACACTAGTCTCTTGTACCAAATGCAGGAATCTCAGTGTATCAAACACTTTGTAACCACCTAAATAGGACAACATTCATACAATATATACAACCTATGTAAACCTATAAAATTTAAACCTTGTAATATTGTCATCAACCTACTAATGGGCAACAGAAATAACAGAAAAGGACATGAAAGTTTGCATACCTGTGACTACTTCAGTTGATAAAAAATTAAAACTTCTCATCTTTCATTATTATTTGTAGCAAATAGTATGCTCGACTACTAAAATGTTTAACACAATACAAAAATGGTGATGACAAATAGCCATTTAAAATTTTTTTGGCAAGCTAAAACATATAACATCATTTTCCATTAGGAACTAAGTGAATGCTGCTTGGATCACTAAAAGGTCCCACTCGGCCATGCTTGTCTGCTGCGCGTACTGCAAAATGATAACGATTTCCTTCCTGAAACTGGGTCAAGGTACATGCCATGGGAAGTGGGAGAGCATTCACCTCACCAACCTGGTGAAAAAAAAATAAATAAACATTACAGAATGTTTTAATTCCAAAACTTGAGTTCTGAAGTACTACAGTTTTTAAGAATCCAATATGAATTTTTTTTCATAACCTTCGTTTAATGATAAGAGGAGGAAAAGATATCCTGTATACAATGGGTGATCAATGGTCACTGTACTTGGTTCCAAAAGGTATCTTTTATTCATGAAAAAACAACTACTGCTGGTAAATAAAAATAAATAAAAGTAGATAAAAGAGAGAGAGCTATGCCTATCATATGCAATTGAAATGATTAGATATGTCAACACTGCATGCACACTTTATTACTCTATAGCTGAAAAAAGTTCAAGTCAAAGATGGTTTGGCATTTGCATCGAAATCCCCTTGTCAGTTATCATGTGACAGCAGCTGAATTTAGAAGCTTGACATACATATTATTCAAGAAAAAAACAAACATGAATATGACTTTTAATACCTTTTTCCACAGACTTGTGCTGGGTGGTAATGACCCCTCCTGATATGCAAACAGCTGATAAGAGGATATGTGTTCATAACTGTATTCAACATTCATGTTCCAGGACAGCACAATACCTGAAATGGTGGGAACGAGTGAGAATCTAAGTATCTATATATCAAATGTGTCCTTTAACACACAACACTTGCATATATTTTTTCCACATATTATTCTAATGCTTCTTATAATTTTCTAAAATTAGTGTCAAGAAGGCATTTTGATTCACTTACCTTGTGTGACTCTGTTAATTTTGAGATCAGGTTTTGGAGGAATAACTTTGGGCAGTTTTGTTGTGACATCCTGATTGGCTGGCAACGGAGGTAGAGGTGCGGGATGCCTCTGTGAAATGACAAATTGATTTCAATCAGAATACAAAGGACTATCCTCTAATTTAATGTGTTTGGTCTGTCAAAGCAAACAAACCTTTTCAAATCCCAATAGTACTTTTCAAATCCCAATAGTACTTAAAATGCTATTCATATTACAGCTTAGACAGCAATTTATCAAAACTCAGCATCTTCTAGTAACAAATAAGACTGAACATTGTGTGCAGACAACTTTGTGATCTATCTACTTCTCATGTGCAACATAACCACGAAGGGTGCCCAGTCACATGATCTACAAATCAATCAACATAATCAGAAACATGCCAGCAAATGTTAATGATCTTGAATGGTATCAAATCCTTCTTCAGCCAATTTCAGCACAGCAATCATTAAAGGATCTGTATACTATAAGTTCAATGCAGATTCAAGTGTCCCACGCATTTACATTGTCAACTTCAATACCAAAATACTAGACAGGAAGAAAAAAGCAAAATCCCAGAGGAAGCAGGAGTCTAATTCAACAAGCAGGAAAAGATATTTCACCTCAACAACCAATAATCACATGAGACAAGTAAATCTATTTTTGCTCATTCCCAAACCACAAGGTGATATCCTACCAAATTATTTAGAATATCTTGTAACTGATTCCTTTTGTTTGCGAGGTGGCTTATTCTCCCCTGCATGCTTGTGCTTTCATCTCCAGCAGCTTCCACTGGCTGCAAGCCAACATAAGCAGCCTGTTAGACAAGGTAGCACAGGTAGGCAGTTTGCATTTGGTTCATATAATATTTTGTGAAGTGATTACTTCTTAAATTTAAACATAAAAAGCATTGTAAATTAAACCATACAGAAGAGTTAATTTTAGAGAAATAAAAAAGGGAAGCAATAGTTAACCAAGCCCGATTGTATACCTTGTGGACCTAAAACGGGCAGAGGCAACACAAAATGCTAAACATATCTGAAGACTTATTTCCAACAACCCAAGTTTTCTACAACATTGTTACAAGTATATGTACTTACAGATTGTGCTGTAGAAGATACAGTGACAGTACTGGCAGGTTTCTGTACAGGTGCAGCATGGAGCGGGGGAGGTGGTATTGTCAACTGTTTTTTGGCTGACACTGTCACCTGCTGTGGAAGCTTGGCAGCTGTCTGAGTGACCACACTAGATGGCAAACTCTGCCTCAGTCCAGCACGTGTGACAAGACTAACCAGAGTAGGACGCGTCCCAACGGTTCCACTGGACACAGGGACCAGGGTAAACTGACTCGGGGCAGCAGGTGCCCCTGGCCTCTGTGGTAACACATACACTGCTCCGGTAGGATTAAATGATGATGTTGGCTGGAAGATCACTTGAGTACCTGGGCGGATTTGATTGGTTGACATCTTTTGCTGCATTATTTGACTTGGGTGAACCAGTGTCATACTGGTTGTCTTCTTCAGCTCTTGTGTTCCTCCACCACTACCCACATCATCATCAGTGAGATCTATCACCTTACTGACAGTGGTGGTTACATTATTTCCTTTTCCAGCTGTGATACTAGTAGTCGCCAATTTCCCTGGCTGGTCCGTGGCTGCCTGAGAGGCTGGAGTCCCGACACTGCCTCTTGTTGGGGATGTGACCAGCATTTGCTTCCCTCCCACAATCTGAACATTGACCCCACTTCTCTGGGCTTCAATCATGGACCGCACTGTGGGGAGCTGGGTGGCAGGATTGGGGGATGCCGGGACAGGTCTCCCTGATGGCTGAACCTGCTGTTGAACAACACTTCCAATAACATTCACAGTCATCTACAAGTTGCCATAAAAAAAAAGAAAAGAAAATATCTTTTCTGCTTGACAGGGAAGGTAAGCAAGCATAGCTGCAGCGAGACATCTATTTCAATTACTTCTTAAGTAGTCAGTTGTCTGGCCAATAATATAATCAGGTAATTAATGTTCTTACCATATCTCATTGTATAATCTAATCAAGATTTCCATTGTTTTATCAGACACAAAATTTTCAAATACAATTGTAGGATTAAAATGGATTTAAATGGGCATAATTTCAATAATTTACACAGATAAACAAGCTTCTTACCGGCACAGTAGTTTGCCCACTCTGTACTAAGGAGGGCTGTGTTAACACTGTAGATGCTGGGCTAGTGACAGTAGACTTGGCCACACTACTAGCTGTCATTACAGGCACTAGCTGGAACTTGCCTGGACCTGGGGAGGTGGCAGTTTGTGACTTAGCATTCTGGTTCATTGCCCTCACAATCTGAAAGCAGAAACATTATCTTAAGTAAGAACAATTATACTAGAGTCTTTCATACATAATTTAAACAGAAGTTTGGGTGCTTATTTATTATCAATTTTAATGATAACTAAAATAAAGTATTTGTGGACTCAAAATACATTTATTTAACATATATATAACCGATTATGGCACACTAAACACACATGTACTTATATATAACAGCACACTGAAATTGGGCTATAAAATCTTGGGTGGGAGGAAAAAGACCAATTTAATCACTTCTAGGTTTCCCGCACCTTACAAGACCAGCATAGCCATACATATATATGAATACCAAGTTCTAGTAGCCGACGATCTAATTCTCATTAAGTACAATCAATATGGGTAATTCATATATTAAACCGCAAACCTTCCAGTAAAAGGTCCTACTTACCATTTCTGGGAACAGCTGGGTTGCCACAGTTCTGGTTTGGATATGAGGCTGTTGAAAAGCAAAACGGGAACTTGTATTGTCTATCATGTATAAGATTATACACACAATCAACATCATCTTGCTTGTATCTCTGAATAGATACTGCTTAAATTTACAGAGACAGCAAATCTAACATATGTACAGTACAGTGAATCAATAATGAAACCAATGTGACGTGTCAATAAATGTTCCTGGCCAATAAACACCAAATAGTTCAGACAGGAAAAAACAGAGACAGCAATTTCAACATATGTACAGAACAGCCAATCTTATTCAAACCTTGATCTCAATTTCTCAATTTAATTTTTGACATAAAATAAATATGCTAAACAATAACAAACCACATAGCTTCCTTAGCTAAGACCTTAGCTTCTCATTACACAAAAAAATACTTAAAAAAGACAGGTCAAAACCCCTAGCAGTTTAAGACAAAGTAATTGACCAAATCCACCTTCACCCAACTTAATAATGACAAGCTCTTTGCTCTTTACTACCATAACTTCACCACTCTACTGACCGCATATGGCAACAACTCACCTTAACTGCATGAGTGTGTTGCTTGTTGATGGCAATATTATATTTTTTCTTCATACGCTGGTGCTGTATGGTGAGTTCTAGGACCTGCTGCTGCATTTCTTTCACTTGTTGTTTCCATGCCTCATTGCAATTTTGCAAATCACGAATCTTTTCATGGAGCTGGTTGATGACACCATCATTATTGGTTTTTAAGTTGGCTTCTACATGCCTTTTCAGATAAACTTCCAGTTGCTGAAAGATAGGATTTGGACTCTCATCTTAAACTTTCTCTGGAATAACATTTTATCTCCATTTAAATGCAACGATAAAAGTATAAGTGAAAATCGAAAGATTCATCTTAATATTGAAACAAACACTTAACAACTGATTACACAAACTGCCAGATCCTCTTGTACAGTAACCTACCTGTCTTGTCAGTTTTACTTTCTTGGACTTCTTTTTGCAATTACTACTTGTGTCTTCTGAGTCGGCAGATGTTGATGAGGTAGTGTCAGCACTGTCTTTACTATCCACAGATGCGCTGTCCTCGTTATCCTCATGCGATGTCTCTGCATTCTCCAGAGGAACACGAGAGCCAAGCTTGTTTAATATTCCTTCTAAGCGAGACTTGCTATCCAGTTCACTTTTCACTTTCCCATCAGTGGTCTCAATCTCTGGCTTAATGGTCATATCATCAGTCTTGAAAACATTTTTAATATTATCAGATGTAAATGCATCTTCGTTTTTAAGAGTGAGTGACTTTGACTCTTGTGACTCTGAAGTTTCTGTCTCTTCCTTAAACTGAGATTTACTGTCCTCATCCTCAACATGAGGTTTTATATCTTTACTATCACAGATTGATGGGTTTCTCTCCTCTTCTAGTCGTGGCTTCTTTAACACAAGATCCCTATTCTCTGGAGAGCCTGGAGGAGATCGTTTTGATGTGGGATCATTTGTTTCAGAGCCAGTTTCTGTGTTTGTTCTTACTGCAATTTTAAAAGCTGTTGGCTCATTTGATTCAACTGAATCTTGGTTGACTGGATGCCCATCTATGTTCTGACAATTTACGATATTTTGGACACTGTTGGATATAAAATTGCTTTGATCATCAACATGAGTCTCACTTTTTGGGACTTCATTTTCAGTATTATTTGCAATAAAGTTATCTGAACTGTTTTGAGGTTCAATAATTTGAGTTTCCTTCCCAGATCTTTCTGATATGTCATCCATGTCACCCTGTAGCAATTCATCTTCTTTGTCCTCTGGAACCGTGTCATCTTCTTCGTCCCTTTGTAATGTCTCACTGTCCTTGTCATTTTCAAGAAGAATATCTTCTGTGTGATCTGGTAAAATTTTGTCACTTTCTAAAGTTTCATCTTTCACACCACCTTCCAATGTTTCTTCATTAAAATTGTCTACAATATTTTTGCCAGTATTATCTGATTTTGTATCTAAAATGACTACTTGTTCAGAGGGATTTGTTAAATCTTGGCTGTGATTATCATCTAAATTAGGCTCTCCTTTAGTTTCTGAAAATGAATAGAATAGTATTTACATTCAGACATATTTTGCAATACTTACACATGTCATAGGCCCTAAGGATTTCAAAATAATCAAGTCACAAAAAGGAATTGATTCGTTGTATCTAGCCCTACATAACTTATGCTAGTTGAGAATGTTTATTCAGTTTTTGTTTTTGCATGTATAACTGCAGAGACTGTAAATGCCTTTTTACAATGAGCATTATATCTTAGCATTCCATCTGTAATAGTCTGTTTTGAGACACTGACAGTTTAAAAACTTGGTTATTATGTAAGAGAATCACTTAGAGGGCATCCGCAACTAGTTGATTTGCAGACTAACTAGTCCGTGGATCAAATATGATGTGCATTTGAAAGCAAGCCACATATTTTCCTAACAATAATGTAAACACCTCCCTCATGCATAGTCCCAGCAAAGGCAGCACAATTAAATCTCCTCACATGCTTTCAAGTGGGTCATGCCAGATTTGATATGCAGACTAGTTAGCCTGAGGATCAACTCGTTGTGAATGCTCCCTTAGACAGAGCTCCCTCACTAAACATCAAAAACATATATAGATTGGTACATATGGGTTTCCAAGTGGAAGTGAACTCGTCAAAACCAGTTAAGTCACCTGTAGTGTTATTACTTGGTAGACCCTCCCAAAACAAACTGAAAAGATCCTCAACATATAAAGGCCTTAAAATTCATGTCAAGGTAATAATGTTACCCAATCACTGTTGATTGTATTTCCCTCTTGGTGCGTTTCCATAGAAACATACTAATACAATATTTCTATATCTTACCATTGAGGTCGATGCTATTGGCATCAGCTCCTTTTTCACAAGCGTCTTTTTTATCTGTTGGTTCTAATTCTTTAAAGTGACTTGTAAGTTTTTCAAACAAATTGCCCTGATCTTGCCTGAAAGGGGAGGAGCAGCAGGAACTGCTTACAGATGAAGAAACACTATTACTTTTAGCTTTATCAAAAGTTGATCCAATTCTAAGACTTTGATCTTGAGATATGTTATCTAAATTTCCCGATGAATCTGCTCCCTGTTCAACCAAAGTCTTGTCAACACTTGTCTCGTCTAAGCAGCCATTTTCCACTGGCATTGATGATACTAAATCAATACCTCCTGAGCTGGAGAAGATCTTATCACTGTTGCCACTGTTACTTATATTCTCTGCACAGTTGTCTATCACAGTTGTTTTATTAGGTAAATATGAAGTGTCCCCATTATCAATGCAATTTTCTGTTTTCTCATCATCTCCGGACATTACCACTGCCTGTTTCTCTGCCATGGTGGCTGCCTGTAATCTTGCCATCTTGCTGGGTGGCACAGTTTTGCGGGCAGTGGCAGGCCTCTTCCTGGTGTTGCCATCTGCAGAGGTCCCACCCAGTGATGTCTTTCAACACCCCATTCACATTTGTGTGTATTCCATTGAGACTTTTTATGGCAATATGCTCAGAACTGCCACTACTTTCCACACTAGTGACCATGGTTAGAGGAGAGTTTGGTCTTAATTCTGTGCTGGAATGATTCCATGAGCGCGACTTGGATGTGGATTTCTTTGCAACTGGCGGCCTTGTCACAGCAAGTTTCACTTCTGAAATGACAGAACTACCCATCAGCATTTCTGAGCAGAAACAAACAAACAAACAAAAAAAAAATCATGTTATCATATTAATGTTTTGGGTCCAAAATGGTTGTCTTTACTATACTCATTGCTGATGTTAGCCTGCAGTAATATGAAGTCTTTTTGTTTAAAAGTTATTGCTTGGCCAAGAGCTGTAAAGACTGAAAATAATGCAATATCAGTTGTTTACAATGACTAGATGTTGANAATNAAACAAAAAAAAAATCATGTTATCATATTAATGTTTTGGGTCCAAAATGGTTGTCTTTACTATACTCATTGCTGATGTTAGCCTGCAGTAATATGAAGTCTTTTTGTTTAAAAGTTATTGCTTGGCCAAGAGCTGTAAAGACTGAAAATAATGCAATATCAGTTGTTTACAATGACTAGATGTTGATTAATTATAGTAAATATAGTAATTAAAAGGGAGCACTTCATGTTCTTAGTTTACTTACCAGTATTTACTGTGGGGTTCAGTTTTTCTTCCACAGCTGCCATATTTCTGAATAAAAAAATTAATGACCATGTATCAAAAGTTAAAAGAAATTTTAACTGTCAGCTAAAACAAAGGTATTCTTTTATATTTTTCAACATCAGAGATCTTTTTAAATTACTGCCTGACAATTTTTCAGCATCATATTCATTCTTAACTTGTAAAGCAACTAAAAAGTCAAGTCAGTCTATTTTCTAAGTGAGAATCATATATCTCAAAAAAATTAACATTCTGACAGGAAGCGGAAAAAAAGTTTACAAACAAAATAATTTAAAAGTAAAAATTATATTCAGCATCAAAATGAGGGTTGGAAGGTACTAGTAAAGGAAAATTCATCTGCTCAGTGATAAATTGTTTGTGGAAGGTTAAAATGTCCTTTAGCTGATGGCATCAAAAGGAGACTAAGGGACCATTCCCACAGATATTTGGATCGATCTATTTTCCTGGGGAGTCTCTCTAAATTGCTGTAAAACTAACCGGCTTAAACGTCTGTCACACCTGGTAAAACTGTTAGGGGGTAATTATATTCACCCCTAGCTGATTCGGTAGGCGTGACAGACATTTAAGCCTCTCAAGCTGATAGCAATTTAGCCTGAACCCCCAGGGACTTAGGTCGATTCAGATGGATCAATCCAAGTATGGGAACCCAGTCTAACAGCGAGTGTATCCTAGTCTGTTTGATATCACCACATTAGGGGAAAAGTTTTTCCAACAAATTTCCTCAATTTTTTTGTGAACTTAAACATACAATCAGAGTCCTGTTATGCTTCAATTTGTTCCCTTGATTTCAAAACAAAAAATTGACGGTCTCTATTCAAACTAAGCCAAACCTACTACAGTAGCACTCAACAATCCAACCTATGCTTGTCAACTAGGTCAACTAACACTTGCTGAGCTCATGTTGGCATGATTTATTATTGCTGACTAAATAATAGATATCCAAAAAATCAATGGAGTAGTGGGAAAAGAGGGACAGTTTATATTTCTTATTTTTCTTCAGTTTATATTTCTTCTGCTGCTAATTCAAATTTCTGATGTGCCAAGAAAATCTAGACAATTAACTGAAACGAAGACTATAATAGTGCAAACCCTCTCATCAACCAATCAGCCATCTCTGGTTAAGTTGAGCAGTCACTGTTCAAGTTCATTTCGCATCCTTTAATTCATACGGTTGGTAGTGCAGAATTGAATGTGAACTATACATGTATATATGTCAAATTTCTTATAAATGTACATTGATCCTGGCAAGAAATCAGCAAGATATTTCTATGACAAACTGTTAGACATATTTACAATAGTCTATGATGAGAAGGATGATATTTTCTCAGTTCGGGTGACATCTCAAGTGATTCCTCAGATATGGAGTACATTGAAAAAATTGCTTTAAGAGGCTCATTGTTACAGGTATTTGGAAGAAAAAAAAAAGAAAACATATGGCAAGAACTAAAACAGTAGTCACAGTCAAAATGGACTTGTGAAAGCCACCGATGGAAAAAATATCACATCATCCAACATCCTCTGCAGAGAAACCAACTCTCAGTACTTATTATACAAAGTCTCTAAATTACATCAGAAGTTTAAAAATAAACATTACAGAAACAAGCACAAGACAATCAAGAGAAAATAAATTATAATAAGAGAAGTGTTTTTCATTAATCAGTTAAGAAAAAAGAAATTTCCCTACTGATGAATGATCTATTCAGGCTGAAATATTTCTTTTTATTTAAAAAATAGACAGTTATTTTATCAAATTAAATAACTAGGCTACACAAATCCTAAGAAATAAAACATCTGAATAACCTAAAACCAATAACAAGAAGGTAACATGGTAGAGTTAAGCCTTTTTCTTCCCACCAAAAAGTGGGATTTTCAAAGACATAAATTAATTCTTGATGAAAAAATTTGTTGCGAATGGTACAAATTTTTCGCAGACACTTTTCATTCCACCAAACATTTCTTAAAATATTGCCCCATAGGCCCTGATGCTATACACAACAAGACAAGTTACAAAGGGATGTGTGCTTTATCAAATACTTTTTGGTTGTGTTCAGGCAGAAAGGACCAGCTTCTTGAAGGTTTGCAATCTTTCTTAGTAAATCAGTTTTACAACTGAAATCGCTAGGACAATTGATTTTCATTACTTTTCTCCCTTTTTGGTTGAGGTAACAAATAAAAAATGTTATAGGGAAAATAAGTAATATAAAGTTAAACATTTTTCATCAACGACTAAAATTGAAGCATCTGTTTCTTACCGGATAGATATTATTATTATTATTAAATATTGGCATCCGTTCCAGTAAGACTGTACTAATATTAGTTAAGGGCTTTGGTGGATAATCATCTGAACTTTTTTCTTAATTTAGTTAGTCTACATTTTCACCTAACTGATCCTGTTTGGATCACGTGACATCTATGAGACGCCATCTTGGGCCCTACTCATGCATACTGACCTTTAAACACATGCTGGGGGCATCTCAAAATAATCTGGTTGAGAAAGTAGGTCAATCCAATACCAGACAAGAAATGACCTTGAGTGCATTATAAATGTTAACTTCTTTCTAACATGAGTCAAGGGTTAAATTTTACACATCTTGTTAAAGTGGCATTGAAAATATCTGCATCAGCCAGTCCAATTCTCATTTCCAGAATTTTAAAACTCTCAATTTCAATGAAGTGCTTCAATTCTACCAGAAATGATAAAATTAGTGACACCTGGATAAGGTGGTAACACACAAACTAAATATCGTTAAAGTATGTAAAAAAATTGAAAAAAAAACAAAAAAACTTTGAAATGCAGTAGACTAAAACCACAGGGCTAGCAACAACGTCCAATAAAAAACCTCTCCTTTACGATTATTTTTACCACAATCATAACCTAGTTAAGTACTTCATACAGAGTACTAGACAAAACCAACTAGGCTAATTCATCTGTTTAAGTACACTAATGCAATTTAATGCAATTTCTTCAGGATGTTAAAATAATTTCAAAAGGATTACAATAACAGTAAAATGTAAAAACACTTTAATGTTACAAAATATCTCCGTCCATTTTTTTATTAGTAAAATAATGGTAAGTACTTTACTAGGCAAACCTAAAATAAATTTTATTTTTACTAACCAATAAAATGTTAAAGACAACATTTCTTTGTGGTTCATGAAAAACATATTCTAAACTTATAAAAAGTAGACTTAAATGTAACTAGGTCAGACTAGGGTGATATCATGTGATCAATACATGATTGTTAGTAAATGTGATGACCTTGACATGAGGCCTTGAAGGGTTTGCAATTATATTTTTCGAGTTTCAACCAGAAAAACCAAAATGATGTCCAAAATAAACCCCTTATGAAAGAGAAATCAATTACTATATGTACACTCAAGTGTTCTTGTTGAAATAAATTAGATTTCAATCCGAGGGAAAAACTGGGAAAAGATTAATGTTCCATGACGGAGTGTAATGTTTTTAGACGAAAAATTTTCAAATAAAAAAATTCTAAAAATCCTTATACTTCCTTATTATTTGCTCTGGAGAAAGTTTTTTTTCCTAAAAAAAGTCACCACAGTTCAAATACTTTCCATAACTTTTGTCTATAAATCAGTTGGACAGACAAGCATCTAGTGGTATTTGGTATTTCTTCTAAAAGGTATGAAAATATTCATAACTTAGTTCTCATTTAAAATATCAACATAGTGAAAAATCTAGGACAGCCCCAAGTTGATATGTAAGGCAAGGACCCATTTTTAAACACATTCCTAAACAAATTGCCTATGCAAAAGCTTTTGACATATATTTCTATGTAGACCCTACAGAAATGTTAGCTTTATTTCAAGATCTAAAAAATTTGGTAAAGGACAAAAACAGTCACATAAGTCTAAGTTAAAAGTAATACTGGAAAATGAAGTAAACCAAGATAATATCACTTCAGACTTCTTCCAAAATTGGTCAACCTACACATATTACTCATGTTGCTTAAAAACGTCTAACGATGTTAATTTGAAATCAGCAGGTGCTGACCAGCCTGTCGACACTGCTATAATAACAACATAGCATAAAACTATGAAAGGAGGTGAAACCCAAAATATGACCAGTTGTTATAGTACTGCTGTAATATTAAGTGTTTAATTTGGGAGTATATTCATGTTAGCTTAATAAATATTACATCAATTATGGTAGCATTTTCATTTTAACTTAAAAAATTAATCTTTTTACAGAAATTAATCAACTTTTAAGACTTTGTCTCTATTTCCTTTTAACAATTTGTCTATATTAAAATTTCATTTTTCACAAATTAGTTGGATTTGCATATATTTGCCTGGAATTTATGTATTAATAGTTTTGTATATTTTCTAAATGTTTGGTATATTGTAGATAATGCTACAATCAAACAAAACAAAAGCAACAAGTGCAGCTTACATACTCAATGTATAGTTAACCAAACATTTGCTAATTTTTTTTCACATATTGAACACGAAAAACTTTTAATGGCCAATTGTTTCTTCATCTGGAATGTCAGCTTTCTGTGAAATCCTGCCTGAGCCCCAGTAGTCGTTCATTTGCATACGAATGGATCACATGACAGGGACCATCTCAATTTCGTCCAAACATATCACTAGGTTATCAACTTATTCTGCGATCGTGTATACGTTGTTTTGCGTTCCTTAAATGCACCCTAGTCATTTCAACTCAAAATTCGACAGAAAAAGACTAAAAAGTGTATTTAAAGGTCCCGGTGACATCGGGCTAGGCACTTCCGGCGCGCGTCGTCTTTGTTTAACGATAAAAACCACCATAGGTACACAATCACCTACCTGTAAGCGTGCATCGCATGCAATTACTGTACACAAATTATGCATTTAGCAATCCATGCATTACCTCATTATCTGTCGGTCTTCTTACTTGTTGCAAATTTGCTAAATCTAAAAGCACTCACCTATCTTGGTGTAAACATGGCCGACTTCTTCGCCAGTGAGGTACGCATGCGCTGATTATGCAAATTACTTCGCATGTCACGGCAAACGCGCTTTCTGGCAGTGTGCCATTTATCCCTCGGACGATATTTGGTGTCCATTTTGAAAGAATATTTACCTCGTACTTTGTGAACTCGCCCCTTACAAACCCGCCACGCATTTTCTGTTTACAGAAAATTATGTCCTCACTCGGGTAGGCCAGAACCCCTCATTAACACAAGCTCCAACATTTCGGAGTGCCGAACTGACGTCAGTGTCAAGCGTCCCAAGTGTTTCTCGAGCACGCATTTGACGGATTTAAACTAGCGATAGGCTACCACAGCTGGGATCTGAGAAGAAAAACTGGACTACATAATTCTTAGAAAGACTCATGTGGCCCTCTACCCTAATACGCCCAAAGTAGGGGGCTGCAAACGGTTGTAGGCTACCGGTAGGCCTACAGTCATCGTACAGTGACTATCAATCGGACCAACGGTCACATCCTCAAGATCCATTGTTTAAAAAGCACATGCGACGGCTGATGCGATTGCACCCCAACTGTTTAGGTGCATATCAATAGGGGCCTACTACTAGATAGGCCAGTAGCCTACAAGTTATGAAATGTTTAGTAGGCCTAGGCTTGGGCCTACTTCCATATTCGGCAACAGCCCTTCCTTCTCAATAAGTAGCCTAGGCTACCGGGAATTTATTATAGGCCTAGTAGGCCTATGCCTATGTCATAGTTCTAACGATTTTATTAGAGAAACAGATCACGCTAAATTTACATTTGTTCTACACTGTTTCTTCAGGTTCTCTCACAACCAACACGAAGCGACAGTAGCCTAAATGAATTAGGCCCCTAATTAAGGCTAGGCCTACTCTGATCTACTCTCCGACTATTTTTTCTGCTCATATGAATTCTGTGCCCTAGAGTTTGATCGCTTGTTAAATTTATGTCTAGTAGGTCTACTTCAGCTACTTGTTTAATTCATTTATAATGCAAAGGAAAACGCGTAGCCTACCGGGTAGCTATATGGGCCAGTTGTAGCCTAGAAACTACAGAAAAGTGTCATGCTGATCGAGTAGGGACTACCTACTTTGTCGCTATCCAGGACAACGGGAGATAGTGGGAGGAGATATTTCCATGCATTCCATTTACACAACTGTTCGGACTGATAACAGAACTTTTTTATTCAGCCACTTATTTAGCGAACTGTTTCAGATGTGGGATTTAAGAGCCCCTTTTCGCACACCACGCCTTATAACATGTCGCTGTTTTGTAATTGCTACATGAACCTAAACTTGGAGCTAGGACATTAAAATAGAAAATATCTATATTCTATTTCATTAAATGGCCGTGCGTACCAAGAACGTGCACGTTCCGTCAGCGGAAAGATCCCAAAGATAAATAGCAAATTACAGTGACCAAATTTCGAAGCACATGTTTGCAAAACAGGCAGATGCGTTTTGAGTTGATTGATGGTCGTACATGTATGTACATGCTTGTACATGTACATGTAGGCCTATGTTATAATTGCTGGTCTGTGGTGTATTTTTTAATATCTTAAAGACATTTGGGGTCAATAAGATCATAAGCTGTATGCAAATATAAGAAGTGAAGAATGCAATGCAGCACAATCAGACCGTCAACGAACTACATGACTACAGTCGCTGGAAAGTCGCAATCAGGAGGTCACTAGCTTAACTAGCCGGACTAGCGCTAAATAACATCAAAGACTGTGACCTAATTTCGGAGCGCGTAGCGCAGCATCGTCCGTTTTTGGAACTGGTAGGCTTATGGGAAATAATAAATATCGCAGTCACCGGGTTGCTGTTGAACCTCAGTCTCGAGCATTTATTCACTGTCGATTCAATATTGATGGAAATGGTTGTTGGGTTCTTCGCTTTTAACTAGCGAGCCAAATTACATTGAGGTTTTGACGTCACGTGGCAATAACATATAATATAGGCCCTATGCATTGTAAATAACCAGGACAATATGTATCATACACGGTCACCGATTAGGCTAAACATCTGCAGTAATGGGAATTTGCAGTAGTGAGTAGGCCTACTATCAATCTGCAAGTCTTTCACGTGACTACATACATTGGTCTAAATTAGCGATTTATAACGCCGCACGGCTATAGTTTTATGCGAGGGTATTTTTATGTTTCGACCAGAGGTTAGGCCTTCATGTATTATACTTTTATGCTTCTTGTATTTAAAACATAAGTGGGATCTGATTAAAACGTATATTAAAATGAACAGATGTTAATAATACACCGATAATAGCAAAATAATGTAGTAATGTGAGTTAATTGCGTGCAATGTATTCATATTTATTAAAGAATTTTAACTTTTAAAAAAGTCTAAACTAAATGTGCAATATGTTAGGAGCTAAAATCAATTTAAAACACACAACAGGACAGGTATGAATGATTATCTTTCATTTTTAATTTGCTTGATGCAGCCCTTTTTCATTGCATTTCTTGTGAATGCTGAGTATTTACAAGGGTTATAATCAGGGGCTCTTTCAAAAGCCATTCTCAAACAGCATTCCCTTTACGCTTATTTATCATGTCTTATGAAAGCAAACTGCATGCGCCTGGTTTTTGAAAGCTTTCATCTGTTGAAATAAAATTTCAATTTTTGAATTTTATTAAGAATGCTTTTTTTGAGCAAGACAATTGTCTTAAGTTTCTGATTTAATTTCAGCATGGAAAATTATTTGAATAATTTGTCGATGATTCCAGTAATAGTCTTTAGTTGAATTCGTATCTTCAGATTGATAGACTGCTTAATTAGATGGTGTAGATAAGACTCATTAGAGCTACATATAAATTAAGTTACAGATGTAAATTCTATTCACTCATCCAGCAGTACCGTGAAATATAACTCTATTCCATCTTCTTGTGCCGTTTCATGCCCCCGAAAGACTTGTTTTAATTAATAGGCATGAAAACTTCATGGTTCCCAATTTAGAACATTTGTAAGCTATGCAAAACATATTGCACTCTTCAACTACCTATACACAAATTTAAGAAAATGTATTTAAGGCAGTCCCGTCAGCACGCAAGATGCGAGGTTTATTTCAGTCATCAGTATCGCAATGTACCTAATGCTGCAATGCATCTCTTCCCGCTTTACGTTCTTATGATACCATCCCCAACAATCTCCTCTACGCGCGACAAGTAGCCACCTAGTGGCTTTAAATTAATAGCTTAGACGGATGCAAATCTTCTCATGTCTTATACAGACAAGCTGTAACTAATTATCTTTCTTTTTAACCCAATAGTTAAAAATTCACCTTTGGGTGCAAGTTGTCAATACAACCGCCATTTGTTCCTGTATACAGTTTATACACATAATATGCCATCAATATTCCATTCATTGTTAAAAGCTATGGGCCCACTAGTACCTGTCTACTACCCGTTAATAATACAGCACGTAGAGCGTTTACCAGCGTGTTGACCTAAATGCTCAGGTGTATATTTGTACTCATTTATGGGATCTGTACATGCTCACCCGCATAAAAGCCATTTTTGGCATTTATTATAGTACAAATATTTCTCAAATGTGATTGTTTATGGGATACCTGCGGCAGCGATACACGTACGTAGCATGACGTACAGACAGTAGCCTAGTCGACTATTTTAGAAGCTGTACGCAGTGCGTATATACGACCATACCTATCACAGACTTAATGTAAGTGTCTGTGTGTATGCAGGGGAGTTATCGAGTAACATTTAAGAAGGGGAGGTCAGAATATAGCTGCGCCAAAAATGATGGGGGGGGGGGGCTATCTATAATAGAAAAGCGCTTATTTTGTGGTACATTTTTTAATGGTGCAATTTGCTGAGCTCTATGTAGGCCCCTAAAAGACGTCGTTGAAAGTATTGTTGAATGAATGATTCGCAATGAATGATCCGCATCCGCGGACCCCCCTTCTAATAATCCTGGATCCGCCCCTGATATTGTGTTAACATTTAAAATTCCTCAAAAATGCGAAAATGTGTTGCATAGCACCCAATTAATTTACGTCATTTTTTAGATAAACATTATGATTTCTACCACATATTTACTAACATTTATATAATAAAAAACATCATTCATTAAACACTCTTACCGCGCTATGATATTCGATATCCGGCTTGCGCACGTTATGCAACAGCTCGGCTATAAAAAGGTTGTTTGTGTTGGCGGTTTTAGTGTATGCTAAATTTTAATACTTTTCTCTTCAGAACACTGAAAAGTGGTCCATGTTGTGGTTTTGTAATTGGGCTACCATCTAAGGTCTGTTTTCAATGCATACCAGGTAGTCCTGAAATCTGGGAGAGCGGGAAATAAGAAAGTGTTCTGTCAGAAGAATGGGTAGTGGACACTCTGGTTACGTGCGCCTTGGACGAATAAAACGTTTTATTCGACCAAGCGTGCCTGCGCGCCCAGTAGAAAGGTTAGAAACATTAAATGTGCTATAACACTTTCAGTAAAACTTATGATAAAAATACTTTTCGAAGGAGATGAACAAATTGTATGAATGCGGCGGCAAACGTATTCATACAATGCGAAGTGAATTCCAAAAAATATTTAACTATTTTAATTCCTGTTTAGTTCTCCAAGTGCAATTTACATACAAATTCTCCTCTCGAGAACAAGTAATATTCTGTAATCGTCTGCTTCAGATTCTTACCGACGCTGACCTAGCTAGATTGCTTCCAATCGTGTAAGGTGCTGAAATGTTCGAAGTTGTCAAGATGTCTAACATTGGACTTCCGAGTCCTCGAATCGTTTTCATTAGATTGCATCATTTCAACAAATTAAATTAAAACTCATTATGGACTCGGTATTAATTTATTATATAATTTTATTTACAGAATATAACATGGTTTAACGTATCAAAATACTGCAGGTACCGTTTGGTCTGAAACTAATCACTCCAAAGGTAAGAGATTCTGCAAATGACCACATCTTTTCCCATGCCTGCTTAAAAAATACACACTTTACATAGGTAATATTTTTACCCACAACGCAGCCAGGCAGGTCATTAAGTCTCAGAGTAAATCTTCCAACATTTTGCAAACCGAGGCCATTTGAAGGTTATATTATGCCCAGACCTTAACTTATGCTTGTTTTAATAAGCGTATGCTTTAATTTCCTTTTTGACAGAGAACAGTGAATAGTTTATCAGTCTCCCTTTTCAACCCAAGGATATACCAATTCTCCTAAAATGAGTCTTTTGCCAAACTTTGTCCATGTGTAATACGATTCTGTTTTCTGCACATCCAGACGAAACATACTGTAAATCTTGGAGAAAGGAAGTTGAATCACCTACAAAGTAAAAGGGGTAAAACATAAATCAATACAAATCCATCATGTTTTGTTATGTAATTTAATATAAAAAAAACAAAACAATGAAAAAATTAGTTATATTCACATCCCAATTGTAAGCCATTATCTTCCAATACTTTTGCCCCTGTCAGTCACTTTCACCAGGGAGTAACTGATTGAGGTAATTTAATTTTTAAGTTTTTGTAAAATAGATATAATTTTACAGAAAAGTTACTCACTGCACAAGTCAAATAAAGTGGGCCTTGGGAAATTTTGTTCAAAACTTCAAGGCAAATGTCACCTGGAAATGTACAAGCCATTTAAAACAAACTGCTTAGCTACTATACCAAATCATAATGCTTTTTGAAAAACTGTTTCAACCATTTTTAGAATATTTAAGAAACAATTTTTTCCTCAGAAAAAACAGTTACCATTTAAATGGTAAACTAGCTGTTTGCTGTAACATTGTTATAACAAAGTTTCTGTTGTCAACTGTCTCTTACCAGCTATCTGTTCTGAATGGAATAATCTCAATATCACACTATATATTGGTAAACTGTTCACAAATCCAACAGTTTTGAAGAGTGTTCCTTGGAACGTAAGCACCAACAGCCTTAACTGAAATAAAAAAAATAAACCATAATTGATGTAACAATTTACAAATGTTCAGTGAAATGATAGCTTGGCTTGGACGGTTGAAAATATACAGACTATGCTTTTTTTCAAATAAATTCACCTATTTTCCCCTCAAATTTTATTATTTGCAGGAACAAAATCCAAGCATTTAGCTGGAAAACTTTGTAAGTGTAACGCACTTCCACTCCATTTGAACACAGATTACTTTGAGCATTTTGTTTATGACTTCAAGTTATTAAAATTCATACTGATCCTTTGGTTATAAATGATTAAAGGGATAACAGCTGTTCATTTTGGCCAAAATGAATTTTCCTGGGGTAAAAGACAATTTTCCCATACTTACCAGTGGTTAAAGAATCCATTTCGACATTCAAAGTTAGTCCTAGTTTTTTTTCTAAAAAGTTTGTTTTTTTGTAATATTCCAGAATAATTGTGTTAACCGCAGTTTTGGTGGTAAAACAGAATTTATTATACCATATATTTTAAGAGATTTACAATGTATTTATTGTGAAATATAGCTATTATATGAACAGTTGTTATACCTTTAAAATATCTTAATGTTTTTTAATATTAAAAAACTTATTACACCCATTTCACTATTACAATCATCTTGATTTTCACTACAAAAGAAAAAAACATCACTCTACTTACTGCTGTAAAGACCACATAGTACAGAGCAGTAGTAGGCAACAAAAACAGGAGGATGGTGAACAGAAGAGTGCCAATAAACAGCTGGTCTACATCATATGAAGCTGAATCAACTCTGTGTCTCAAAACATTCCACTTCTTCCCTCTGAATAATCTCCAAAGTGAACCAAGGACAGAGACCTGCAGATTGTAAAGTCTGAAATAAAAGTGACCCCACTGAAATATATATATATATATTTTTTTTTTTTTTTGTTGGTTTATTCAAAAAATTTACATTACAAAGCCAGAGTCTAAATCTTTTTAAGTCCCAAATAAATAATAACAAATGTCTTAATGGGCAAAGAAACAAACCAAAGTAAAAAATCTGAAGATACTGGTTTTTGTTGTCAGTAAATCATATAGACATACTTTGCAGCATAGACATAAAAACAATAGATATGAAGTGTTGCCATGGAGACCAGATCCCTCAGGAGACAAAGTTGTACTGTAAAGCCTAGACAGCCCATATATGAGATGAACAGCAAAACATGACTTAACACTGGCCTGAGCAGATTAAGGTAGCCTGAAATGAAATAATTTTTTTTTCAGAAAACTGGCTTCAAAACAAACTAANGCGACATGATTTTTTGCCCTTTTGGCCGCCCATAATTTACAATGTATTTATTGTGAAATATAGCTATTATATGAACAGTTGTTATACCTTTAAAATATCTTAATGTTTTTTAATATTAAAAAACTTATTACACCCATTTCACTATTACAATCATCTTGATTTTCACTACAAAAGAAAAAAACATCATTCTACTTACTGCTGTAAAGACCACATAGTACAGAGCAGTAGTAGGCAACAAAAACAGGAGGATGGTGAACAGAAGAGTGCCAATAAACAGCTGGTCTACATCATATGAAGCTGAATCAACTCTGTGTCTCAAAACATTCCACTTCTTCCCTCTGAATAATCTCCAAAGTGAACCAAGGACAGAGACCTGCAGATTGTAAAGTCTGAAATAAAAGTGACCCCACTGAAATATATATATATATATATTTTGTTGGTTTATTCAAAAAATCTACATTACAAAGCCAGAGTCTAAATCTTTTTAAGTCCCAAATAAATAATAACAAATGTCTTAATGGGCAAAGAAACAAACCAAAGTAAAAAATCTGAAGATACTGGTTTTTGTTGTCAGTAAATCATATAGACATACTTTGCAGCATAGACATAAAAACAATAGATATGAAGTGTTGCCATGGAGACCAGATCCCTCAGGAGACAAAGTTGTACTGTAAAGCCTAGACAGCCCATATATGAGATGAACAGCAAAACATGACTTAACACTGGCCTGAGCAGATTAAGGTAGCCTGAAATGAAATAATTTTTTTTAAAGAAAACTGGCTTCAAAACAAACTAACAACATCATAAATGAATTTCACAAACGGAATGATCAAACATACAGATTTACTGACCCGCTTTACCTTGATAAATAATTTACATCCAAAGCAATATTTCATGTAAAACATTTGTCCTCTTATTAATCATAACAAATTTAGTCTTACTAGTACCTACCTACAAATCAACACAATCTTTGTAAATAAATTCTTACCTGTCCAAAGAAAAATGTGATATAAAAAGAAGTTCCCTAGCAGCTGATCTAACTGGCTGTTGAGTTTCAGACCTGCAGGAAAGCCCATCATCCACTTTAACAGAACATTCAGCTGCCTGCTCACATGCTAAAAGATAAAACATGCATTTGAATTCAAATTTTTGTCACAAAACCCAACCACATCCCACCATACAGTTGCACAACCTAAAGAAATGCCAAAGGATACAGTTTCATATTTCTCGAAAAATGTTATTTGAATGGCTATGTTTTGCGAAGTTTTAAAGCTCTGAGTGATTAAATTGGTTTATCTTTTGGCATGAGGTCTTTCTTTGAGTTGTATAAGAAAACTAGTAGAAGTGGTTTATATGCATTTAAGGGAATCCATGCTCACTTCATTAATAACTTTAAGAAAAAATTTGTCTGAAATAAATTTTTTTTTCAGTTTTTTGTTTTTCTTTTTCTCTTTCTTCCTTGTATGGATAATCTGCACATTCACTATCTATTTTCTAGTCAAGAATGAATTTGCTTATAAAATCATATTTAATAATAAATAAATTAATTAATTACATCAGCCTGTGTCATCATCCAGTTGGCTATTAAATCTGTTTGAGCACTGCTGGACATCCACATCATAAATAAGATGCCAATGACAATGTCTAACAACAAAAGGCTGGCTATGTTCTGGACTCTGAAAATGTGAAAAAAGGGCACTTTACACTTACACCAAATTTAAATGGTTATAAAATAAAAAAAATGTCATTTTATAAATGAATCAATATTTATACTAGGCCTACATTAGTAACTTTTAAGTTACTAAAATTTAAAAATCTTAGAAGACATCATTACTTAAATATTATATATTTAAAAGAAACAAAAACAATTGAATTATCTATAGAACATGTTGTTCAATAATTTTAAATGTACAGTGTATGTTGGTTTATGACTCTATCAGTATACTTAATATATTATTGACTTCATTTCATTTTTATTTTAAACTTTTCTGAATTGTTTTCCATACCTAAAGTGTGCACCTGATCCCTCTCCTGTGTCCATAACTGCTCGACAAAGTTGCCTGTACTTTAGCTTAATTTGGGTAACAGAAGCAAACAAGCTCAAAATGAAATCTGAAACTTTGTTCTGGAAAAACCTAGAATAATAAGAAACAAATTAACAGCATTAAATATTTAAATGACAATAAAGAATTTGATTTGATTTACAAGATGATTTTAATTTTAAAAGTTTAATGTGAATTTGTCCTCTGAAAGTGACTCTCAGTATAAAATACCTCCTACAAAGATTTAGGCGAGCAGTGAAATCACTCTTCATATGTTCAAATGTAGTTCTAAATTATAATCAATTTTAATAATCTTGTCAATTATAAATACCTTGAATTTCCTATCTTGCTTCCACATGCCACTACCAACAGAAGCAGTTTATGAAACACAGTCATTAAACTGAAAGTGGAAAAACTTTCCACTGGACCAGGTTCTATTAAATGTGTAAAACTTTCATATGTGTTGTGTTCCTTGATTCTAGAGTTTATTTCTTCAGAAGCCTCTTGGCGAGTTTTTAAACATTTCACCAAACATGCCAGAACTGTAGATTTCGATTCTTGGTAACAGTTAAACCTATCTCTAATACACATGGATGCCAGCAGCAATGAAGCATCAAAAATGATAACTGTCACACATGTGAGGTGATTTGTGACCATAAAGTCTTCACTAACTGTACAAGTTGGAAGACCTGAAATTCCCTCTTCCAGTAATATCCAAATATCATTTCTCCCATCAACCTGAATATCGCCTTTCATCAGTGGATCCTCATTCAGTCTTTTCCACCTTCCAACAACCCTCATGTTATCTTTCTTAGTTTTAATATCTTCGAAAAGATGTCCATTCCTGGCATTGTGCACAAGCCCAGTGATACAAACAAAGTTATTTTGTTTCAGGATAACACCAACAAGGTACCCTGGTGCTGACACCAAACACTGGCATGGTAAAAATAGCCTCAAGACATCCTGTTTTATTTCCATCTTACTGTAACCCTGCAAATAACCTAGAAATAGTCTAGAACATCAGGCATTTTATATGGAACAACAAAAGGAGAAACCTTTAAAAATCATCAGACATTTAAGTTGCTTCCAACTTTAAATGAAGGGGCAAAAGATATCAAGCACAAAGACACATAAAAAAGAAATAGAAACCGGGGGGGGGGGGGGTGCTCGGTGGGTTTGAGGGTTTGATTTTACCGTAGGAGGCAGGATGCAAAGTTGCGAGATACATAAATTCAACAAGTTTTTTTTACCTCCTTTAAGCAGTCCTTTGAAAGAAATATGTATAATATAAGGAAAAAAGTATTCCAGGGAGTTAAGCCCTTTGTGGCGTTTGGATCCTCCTCATCCTTTTCCAAGCAGATATCTAGAGCACCTGTTACTCGCAAAACTTGTAGGAGATAATAATAATTATTATTATTTGTAAAATATGAAAGTGATTTAAACTGGATTCTATAAACTGAGATAATGTATTTTAAACAGTAAAAAATTTGAATATTCATAATATTGTTAGTTCTTACAGCTAAATTCCTTTTCTATCTTAGCCATTTACTCTCTAACCCTATTGAATTCCAAACTGAGTTTAGTTTCGAAGATGGCGGCTGAAACAGAGATGGAAGCAGACGAACAGGAAAGACAGAATCTCGATGCTCTTGGTGAAGGGCTTATTCACGAAGAGTTTAAGGAAGCAGACGAGGTTTCGAACATTATAAGCACCCTGAAAGACATTTACACCGATCAAATAGCTGTCGAAATGGCCCTTGAACGTTTTACTGGTAAGTGACATTGTAAAGTTAAACCAGTCTAATCGAGCGGAGCGGATAACGGTCTCATATTACCAGCGAAAAGGAGTTTTGTTCTGCGCAATGCATTGTGCATATTGCATTTGATCAATCTGTTTATATCAGAAATTTGTGTATATTTAAAATAACACGCATTTTTTTGGCAATCCCTAAGAGGCAGTGCTTGGGCTTTTGCTTCTGTACACGGCTTGAACTTGAGATATTAGATCTAAGCACGCCCGAGTACAATCGCTTGGGCTTGCTCAATTTCAGAATGATTATGAAAATTGCAATTCTGTAAATGATACAACAGAACTTTTTGGGTTTTGTTTTGTAGGCCAGAATTTTATTTTACATTACAATATTCTCAGGTTTTAATCTGTTTCTCTGCCATGCCAGTGACATCAGCTACTGGATCTGTGTGGTGACTCACCACCAGTGACTACAGAAGTTGCTGTCAGGCTGTTTGTGATGGTTATGAAGACCTAAAGTTATCAGATAGTTTGCTTTAGAATATTTACCAATGATTGATGCCTGTGCTGTTTGTTTCTTTTCTTTCCTTTTTTTTCTGTGATTCAGATTTAATGCAAGTCTTGTCTAATGTCAGAAGCATAGAATTCTGTTTGCAATACTGTATTTAAATTTAGTTTTGAAAAAAAAAGCAAATTTATTCATTTTAATATGATTTAGTTTCAGCAGAGAAACATTAAATTTATGGAATATTTGCTTGTACTAGTATTTATACTAAACCAGCATATTATGTGCCGAGGGAAACATAATGCCTCTTTTTATGCTTGGATTTCCAGTTATAATGGACAGTTACCAGGAACAGCCTCATCTTCTGGATCCCCACCTTGGTAAGCAGTGTAGTGACCAGTTTTTAAAAATCGCATAACAATAGCAAGCAGGATTTAGCAGGATTTTGAGGAGAGTGGGCTCAGAAATATTGGCAGACTAACGAGTGCGATCTGGCAACAAATTATTGCTATGAGCTTCAATTATCAAAGTGATGGTAGACATTTCATTGCATTGAATTTTGCATGACTGAAAAAATGATTTTATTTTAATAGAACTTCTTTTTACAGCCCATAAGAAAGAGAAAAATACCTTTAATTCTCCCTTTTAATGGTATATAATTCTATTTTAGAGAAATTACTAGGACAGCTCATTGAAATTGTGAGAGAATCGGCAGTTCCAATGCCAGTTATCCACTTAGTTTTCAAATGTCTTTACCTGATTACAAAGGTAGGAAAGTCTTTTATCATTATTTACATCTGTGGTTGTAATTATAATGGTTAAGTATATATATTTTTTGCAATTTAGAAATATTTTGTTTGCTATGAAGCTAGTGTTAGTTATGTTACACAGAAAAATAAGGTTTGAATATTCACATTCTTCAGGTTCGTGGCTACAAAGTTATAGTGCGCTTGATGCCCCACGAAGTTGCTGATGTTGAACCAGTATTAGCATTATTGGCCCAGCAGAATCCTATGGACCATGAGGTAATAGTTTTTAATAGATATTACACGTGGGGAAGATTTTGATAAGCTGATCTACTTTTAAAGTTATAATGCATCTCATATACATTTATATGGTCAAGGTTACTGCACGATTTTAAATGGATTACTTATACCTCTGGCTTTTGACTTTTGACAATGTTCTATCTTAGATATAAACAAACACTGTTTATGCTAACAATTTGATTCCAGACATGGGAGACCAGATACGTGCTGATGATATGGTTGTCCATAGTTTGTATGATCCCCTTTGACATGGTCAGACTTGACAGTAACATTAAGACTGCCACTGGGGAAGTGAAGAAACCAATCATGGACAGAATCTTGGATGTTGTGAAGGTGATTAATAATTTGATCCCTATGGTACAATTATTTTTCACTTTAGGCTTTAGAATTTTGAATTTTGTCATAGCTGTGAAACTGAAAAATGTTAGCAAAACACTAATACACTGGCCAATGAAAATTAAATTGTGAATGATTCGTTATCTAAATAACTACATTGTTGATGTACATTATTGATGTATGACAACTTGAGGTTAATGAAAGTAAAGCTGTAATTGGATGAAATTTTAGCGATCTTTTCTGGCCGAGGTAAAACTAATACAAGATAGGTGCTATTGGGTGGTTACACAGTATTTAATATTTAACTCACGTGAATGTACATTATTGAAATATGGCACATGCCTCATTTGAAAAAAAAAAATCCTGGGCTTTCCTAGCTTAATTTTCTTTTTGTTTCTTCTAGATTTATTTGAATGTGAATGACAAAGCTTTAGATGCTGCTGCATATTGTGCAGCAAGATTTATGACCAGACCTGATGTGAAAAAAAAGAAATTACCAGAGTTAATGGATTGGCTGGTTCAGGGTCTTGTTAAAGCTGACAGTAAGTTTAACAAACAACATTTTGTCTAAAATCATTGAAAAATATTGTAACACTTTTGAAACTGATTAAAACCAGGATTTACAATTTACTTTAATGATAATATTTTAATATGTTTACCTAATTTTATCTCACGAACAAGGAAATGTTTAGCCCATAATTTAAACAATTAGACTGACTTATAAACGACTCTAATGGGCTGCACACACATTTCAAAGTTAGAATTAGACATCAAACTTGAACTGTTGAAATTCATATTTTTAGCCAGCAAAATGCAGGGCGTGACTGCTATGAGGGGAGAGCTGGCCACCCTGGCAGCAATCTTCAAGCATGGAAAGAGAGAGGATGTCATAGATTTTGGTGAGCTCTGTTGTGATGGAAATAGTGTTTATTCTTGCAAATAATATATTAATGCTTCTTGTTACAATGGGAATCATGATCCAAGGTAGCCTAGTCTTGCAGTGTAAAATTAAGCAAGATTTTGCAGGCCTTTGAGGAATGTGGGCCAGAAGTAATGACAGACTAGCAAGTGCAGCAGTGAATAAAAGTTGTCAGAATTTTTAAATGACTTAACAAAGCCAGTAAAACTTTGTTCAGCATTTAAAAAGATAAATTACCTAAAGAAAACTTGTTCATAAATTCTTAGAGTCATTAAGTTGTACAGAAGAATAACATGATCAGAAAAAAAGAGACAATTAATTTTACAGCACCAAGTGTCTTGTATTTTGCAGCACCGATTGTCTTGGAAAAACTGGGTGAATGCAACTTACGTGAAGTCAACAATACCATTCTGAGAAAATTAGCTATCAAGATTGTGCAGAGATTGGGACTTACTTTTCTCAAATTCAGGGTAGCAGCTTGGAGGTGAGTTCTTGAAAGAATAGATAGAAAGCATCTTGCAAGTCGGGTATTTTTGTTTTCTAATATTGAAATGTCTTTTGTTGATATGAAGCAGTAGTGTGCTTGAATGGATCCAGATGAGTAGTCCACATTAAACCACACTCTCCTCCCCCTTCAACTATATTTTGAAAAAAAAATACTTTGGGTGTATTAAGTACTTGGTAAAACCTCTAAAAATAAACTCTTTTTCCAAACTTCATTTTGAAAAAATAAATAAATACTTCAGATGTCCTTAGTACTTGAAGCCTTATCTAAGAGCTTTCTCTCAATATGAACACAGGTACCAAAGAGGTAGCAGGTCCCTGGCTGAGAACCTGGCCTTGAAGGGCCTGACACCTGCTGTTGCCAAGCCTACTATGGTGCACACTAAGCTGGAGGATGATGAAGAAGAGGAATTTGATATTCCAGATGAAATGGAAGAGGTCATAGGTTAGTGGTATATTGTTATTATTGTCAAACAGATAGGAACATAACTTCGCCGTTCCCACCATAAAATTACTTCATCAACGTCTTATGTCAAAGTGATCCAAGGCTATGGATACCGTAATGGCCGAAAGCTCTGAGAAAAAGCTTTCACAATTTTCAGTCTTGAACAGCAGTTTTGATACTTAGAAATCTTTTTCTTATTATTGTAATCTTAAAATTTAAAGGAAAAATAATATTTTTAAAAACATGGAATTTTTCCAGAGCAACTGCTGAATGGATTAAAGGATAAGGACACAATTGTGAGGTGGTCTGCTGCCAAAGGGTAAGTTGTCATTGAATTTCATGTTAGAATCTCAAATTTTTATAGATTATATAGTCACAAAATGTTCAGAAATTTTTGGGATCTTTTTATATAAATCAGATTGTTCGAAGTGATAACCCAAGCAGCACAATTTGTAAGAAAAGAAATGATAATGAAATGCAGTGTATAATTTATTTTATCTTGATCATTTCTTTTACAAGTGTTGGTCGGGTAACTGGCAGGCTACCACAAGAATTAGCAGATGAAGTAGTTGGTTCTGTTTTGGAGTTGTTCAGCTTGAGAGAAAGTGACGCAGCTTGGCATGGGGGTAAGTTTTGTGCAGAAAGTAATGTAATCCTGTGCTTTAAGTCATTTAAGTTGTACATCAGAACCATGGACAAGTTTTAATCCAATTCCCAAATTGTAAGTGAGCCCACCGCTGGTGTTCTCTTTTTGGGTACAGTGGTTGCCGAAAGTTAAAAGTTATAGAGAAAATTGGACGAGACATATTCATTAGATGGTATTCATTACACTGAGTTTAATGTGTTTCTACTGTTTCTTCTTTGATAAGGATGTCTTGCTCTGGCTGAACTAGGTAGACGTGGTTTGTTACTGCCAGAGAGGCTGTCTGCAGGTCAGTATGGCAATTAAATGTCAGTTGTTAAAATCCTAGTTTCCACAGTTATGAAGTCTGAAAGTATTTCTCTTCTTATTAAGAATTCGATATATATATATATATATATATATATATATATATATATATATATATATATATATATATATATATATATATATATACCGGGAATCGATTCCAACCATATAAACGAGTACAAATGCACTTGTTTGGTCACAAGAGAGTGGGCTGACCACTATTTCATATTTCACATGAAAACTGTTATTTTCCTAATGTGCCAAAGGAACTAAAAATATTATTTGATAAATAAATGATGCGTTTTCATTGACTGTCAGTATATATTATATATATATATCGATGTCATTGTTTTCAGTACACACACTTTTGTTTGACTTATAACATTAAATTTTAACATTTACAGGTTTTCCATTTTTGATATTTGACTTTTTTGTATTTGTTATCAGTCGTCCCCATTGTATTGAAAGCTTTGGCCTATGATGAAAAGAAAGGTGATTTCTCGGTGGGAGCCCATGTCAGGGATGCAGCTTGTTATGTGTGCTGGGCCTTTGCCAGAGCATATGATCCTGAGGAGATCAAGATATATGTTAACAATATTGCATGGTATAGTGATATATATTGATTATTTTTAATGTTCAAATTTTTTTCTGTTGGTTTACAGTTTGAAAATTTTAAACTTAACTTTTGAAATGTGTCAAATGTTGGTTATAGATCTAAGGGCGAGGTGTTTTTTGAAAATACATGAAATGGTAAAGTTAGTTTATGAGGTTTTCTTATCAAATAAATGGATTTGCTAAGCAAAATGATTTCAATTTTGAAATTCAGGTGGAAGGGCTAAATGGTTTTTTGGAAGTTTATATAAGACACCATCCTGTAGATTATAAGAATTTTTTCCATCTTTATTTTCACTTTCAGTTCCCTTGTTATAGCCTCAGTATTTGACAGAGAGGTTAATGTACGGAGGGCGGCCTCTGCAGCCTTCCAGGAGAATGTAGGAAGACAGTGTACATTTCCTCATGGTATAGATATACTCACTACTGCAGACTACCATGCTGTGGGAAACAGGACCTATTGCTATCTTGAACTGAGGTTAGACCTCTCTGCCTTTGTATAAAGACTTTTTCATTCTTGTTTAATGAGACTTACTATTGATAGATATTTCTTGTAATATCTGTATATAATATAATATATGCTAGATGAATGTTACAAGATGTTTATTATGAAGGGTAAATTGCTAAATTTAGAAATTAAGAAAGAAAGTGTTATTGCAGTGAGTTTATTGGTATTTATGTACTTGTTTTTTTATGATAAGGTAGATAGCTTATATGAGATGACTTATGCAAAGTTATTACATTTCCAGTGTATTTGTTGCACAGTTTCCGGAGTATACCAAAGCATTGATAGATCACCTGGCACAGGTCAAGGTGAACCGCTGGGACAGGTGAGACAGGTGTTTTAACTTAAGAGCACACATGTATGTGTCACATGTAACATATTATTTGTTCATAACAGAAATTATATTGAGATGTGAATTATTCACAGTACTAGCAATATCTCTTTAATCGAGTCAGGTGTAGAACTGTAGTGATGATTTGATGTGTTAATTCTGCTTAGTTCAGACATTACAGTCATTAAATAATACCCATTTCTAATGATTTCTGTTCTTTGTTGCAGTGTAATACGTGAATTGGCAGCACAAGCATTGTATAAACTTACTCCATGTTCTCCTGAGTATATGGCAAATACAAGTGAGTCAGTCTTAGATATCACTGTCATTAAACATTATTTTAGTTAGTATTATGGTATGGTCATGATATGGTGGATTATGGTATGTCATGATATGGTGGATTATGGTATGTCATGATATGGTGGATTATGGTATATACGTAATGATACGGTGGATTATGGTATGTACGTAATGATATGGATTATGGTATGTACGTAATGATATGGTGGATTATGGTATGTTATGGTGGATTATGGTATGTACGTAATGATATGGATTATGGTATGTATGTAATGATATGGTGGATTATGGTATGTTATGGTGGATTATGGTTTGTACGTAATGATATGGTAGGTTATGGTATGTCATGGTGCATTGGGGTATGGTGTGGTATGGAATGGTATAGTATGGTATGAAATGTTCTCTTTCATTCCAGTTCTCCCTGCCCTCCTACCTCAAACCACAGGCATAGATTTGAACACCAGGCATGGGACTATTCTGGCAGTGGCACATATAACCCAGGGGCTGGCAGAGTGGGCACAGGAGAATGGGAAGTATGGGACGCCATTCTGTCTCTTGGACTATTTAATGTTATAGCAGATCCAGTTTGAATTCTCTCTTATTCTGTCACATAAGCTTGTTATACACCTTGATTGTTGGTGATCAGCTGATTGGTATTATGTAAAATATTAAGATTAAGGGATGATGATTTTGAATTTTCTACTGTTAATTATTGACTCTGTCAGAGCTTTGGGTGTATTCCTTCAATAAACATAGTATTAAGTCATTTTGAGTGGCACATCATGTCATTATACATTTTACAGAAAAATAACTGATGTGGTGGATCCTTCTATTATTGATGGGTTGAAAAACATTGCAAAAACAGTAAGTTTTTTTCTTTGTTCTAAACACATTAAAATTTCCTTTTAAAAATCTTTAACTTATATTTAAACAGTTTTTGTATCTTCAGAAAACCATGTTACCTTGTTAACATGAGAAAATTTAATATATTTGTTCTCTTTAAGCTTCAAGATGCAAAACTTTTCCGTGGATTGGGAGGGGAATTGATGAGAAGAGCAGGTAAACAATGCATATCATCAATACTGAATGCAGTTTGATTAGTAATTGCTCTGTAAAAATTTTTCACTCTTATTTTAAAGAAGTTACTTGACTTTATGTGTTTTATATATGAATATGACTAATGTTAAGAATCCTGGTATCTGAACATAAGCAGGGTTATGATATAATTTGTTTTAATAGATGTTATTTTTTAATTCTGTATTTCCAGTTTCCTGTTTGATTGAAAAATTGTCAATAGCCAAGATGCCTTATCATAATGACACTATCATCGGTAAGAGTTTACAGCATTTTAAATCCAACCTCTGATTAATGATTCTTTTATGGCTTTTAAAGCTTGAACCAAAATTCATGCATCCATTTTTGTCTATTTCTTACTTGGCTAATGCAAAGAGGTAAATTAAATTTTAGTTAAATTTTAGTTAAATTTTAAAGGAATTGGTTTAAATGTCCCTTCATATATACAGTGATGCAAGTATATTTTGAATGAAAGTATTAAAGGATTTTTCATTTTTGCTATTGTCATTTCCTATTAGACTGCTGGCAGGAGATCATTGATGACTGCCTCAGGCATATAGAACCTTCAATACAGGTAAGTGTATTTTAATACTCTAGAAATCTAGGCTGGCCAGCTTACTGTTGAAGTTGATAAAAATTGTTGTTCTTTCTTATCGTTTGACTTAAATATTTAGGTTTGTAATGATAACAATTTATTGATATAGATTCTGTGAAGATAAGCACATGGATGGTGCAAGCAGATTTAAGACATATTTTGTAATTTTTAGGCTGCTGCGACTTCTGCCATTCCTGCCTTTTTCTCCGAGTATCATTCTCTGCCTGATGGTTCTCCCAAACCTGAATTTCAAGGTAAAAATGAGGAAAAAAAATCTCAATTTTTTTTTAAATCAAGGCATCGTTTTTCACATAAAATCCAGTTGTATAGATAATTAATGAAGACCATAAAGGGTTGTATATGACTAATATGTGGTATACTTAAGGTATCTAAAGGATATTTTTTTGGCAAGTAAAATGTGCTTTGGAATTTGTTGCCGAGAAAACTTTGTTTGTATTTTAGTTTTTCTTGAATAAAAAGTCATCAGATCAGACTGAAAGCTACTTTTGCAGATAGCTTGCACTAAAGATTTGCTAAAATTTTTATACAAAGATCACAGAGTTATGTATTCCACAAACACTTGTATCAGCATATTTTTATCATAGTTTCAAGCAAAAATGGCATTATATATTGCAGAAAAGATTTTGACTAGGTACTTAGAAGAGCTCAAGAGCATAGTTGAAATTACTAGGTGAGCTTTTTGTTTTAAAATTTTTCCATTGCTAAATCATTTGTCTTACAGTTCATGAACTCTATAACATAAATGCATAAGTTACATTGCAAAATGGATTTCCGTTAATATTCCTTTAATATTGAAAACCTAACTTATTTGTAGTCTCAGTCCTTTATCCCAGTGGGCAAAGTTCTCATTCCAGTCTTTATTATATCTTTACAAAGGATGGGCTTTTCTCAGGCCATAGGCCAGTTTCCAAAGTTCATGCTTCAAGGGAAATTGAAACCAGTTCTTCAAAGCCTGAACCATGCTGCAACTGTGATGACAGACAAAGACAAAACCTTTGCTGAAGCTAGAAAGGAGGCACTTAATGCTATGACATGGTGAGATATCACACTGTATTGTAATCTCAAGCTCTGATGGGTGTGTTGATAAGAAACTTAACAAAAAGAATACTGTTCCCCTAAAATTCATCTCAAACTTTCCTTGCAGGCATCATTTAGTACGTTGTTTTCATGTAGAATCCTTTCTCAGAATCTGTATTCTGACATAATTCACACTTTTATGGGCTGTAAAGGATGTATTTTGGGGCCATGAAATGTTTTCATTATTACATGTGAAGGTAGGGAATAAAAATCAGTCACAGTTTGATTTGGTATGAGTCAAGAATAGGTTCCTAAATTTATATTCACTTAAATAAATAACCTAGTAATATTAGGAAATAGAAAATACCTAGTACTATAACTTTCAAATGTGACTGTAGTTATTAACATGATTAGAGAGTTATTTTGTCAGAAGAAATCAAGTAGATACAGTGTCAGAAGTCTATAGAAATAACATCTTTCAAATCTATGTTGGGAACCTGGTCAGCACTGTTTGAATACTGTTTTCTTTCAGCATATTCCATACAGTGGGTGTGGAGACAGATGGAAGTCCCCACAGTGTGATATGTAAGGAGAACATACATGAGCAGTTTGACATCTTGTTTGTGGCCATGGGTGACTATACCCTTGACAGCAGGGGAGATGTGGGGGCATGGTAAGAAAGGAGGTCATATAGACCGTGAAATTAGTGAATAAGATGTGATAAATATTTATATCTGATGTAGTATGATTTACTAATGTAAGAAGAGAGGTTTAGACTGGATGGAGCTGTTATTATTCATTTTAGATGAATTTTAATTCCAAGTCATATTTTGATCTAGAACAGTAGACTTGTAAACCATTGAAATTCTTAAAATTTTCACTACAAGGTTGCAAGTGTACACAAAAGCTTAGTAGTGTAGATAGTTTCATTTGCTATGTTTTAGTGTCAGTAGGGTGTACATTCACTGTATCAATAGAAATCTCTGAACTGGTGTATAATAAAAGTGGACGTTGGACAAGAACTGCTGGTGAAATATTGGATCTAATAAATATTCCACTTTTTCACTAGTAAGAAGACTGAAACTTTTTTCATTACTTTTTTTATACCTAACAAGCATAGCTAGTTTTTTATCATAAAACTCAGCATTTTCATATTGAATTGTAGGGTGAGAGAAGCTGCCATGTGTGCCCTTTGTGAATTAATTACCCTAACTGTCAAAGTGAATCCAACACTTATAACTGCTGAAATGTAAGTAATGTTGAAAAAAAAACTTTTTTTAATTCATTTAATTTTATTTTTTAAAACTAATTTTTTTAATTCATTTGATCACATAACACAAATTACCAATTTGTACTTAAATTGCATTTGTGTATTATTTCCCTGATTTGCTTGACCCAACTGGTGGTGCATGCATAGGAAGGTATTTGGTACAAATGTTTTATACAAGAGGAACTGTAATATTTAAGATGATCTCATTAATTTTTAGAACAAAGCATTTATTTTGCTGCCTGGTTCAACAAGCATCTGAAAAGATAGACAGAACAAGGGCACTTGCTGGGGAGACATTCATGAAGCTGTTATATCACAGGTGAGCAGCAGAAAGTCCAGTGGACTGATTTTAATTATTAGATTTTTGTACTTTTTTTTTTTAGAATGGATGTAGAAATTACTCCCCATACCACAAAAAGAAAAAGAAAAATAGAAAGTAAAATCAGCAGTTTGTAAATTGAACACTGAAGTGCTTTTGTATAATTTTTGTTTATGCAACTTCAGATTTTATTTCTAATGGGCTTAATTTTAGTTATTTGGCCTTGCTATTTTGGGTATATGTATTCTGCCTGGACATAATGTATCACATTTTGTTTTTTCAGTCCAGAAATTCCAAACATTCCACACAAAGAAGAACTTTTACAGATATTTCCATGGTTGGTCTTTTTTGTTTTATTCTAAATCATTTTGAAATAGGATTTGCATCAAAAGACCAAATTGAAGTATGAGCTGTACTTTAAATGGGCAGTTTTCATTTGATTTTGCACAAAGACTAAAGATTTCACTTTCTGTTGTATGTTAAAGTCCGAGATAACACTGAATTCTTCATTACTGACTTTCTGTTGAAGGGAGGAAATAAAAGGTTTAAACTGGGCAGTACCAAGTGATACATTCCCAAGGCTTACCAAACTGCTAAGTGTACCAGTGTACTGCTACTCTGTTCTGCTGGGAATGACAGTCAGCGTGGGTGGATTGACAGAGTCTTTAGTGAGTTAATGAACAATGACAAATGCTTGTTCATTTTCTTATATAAAAATACTAATACTTTTTTCAATGGGAGAATATTGAAGCAGTTTATCAATGTTATTTACTTTAGTTGCTTCTTTTAAATGAATTTTTATGAATTGTATTAAAGTCTAACTTATATTCATATTGATTATTTGTAATCAGTCAATCCCTGATTGAGATTATGATTATTGTTTTGATGTCTTCAGGTGAAGCACTCTGGAACTTCATTAATTGGCTACCTAAAAAGCCTCTCCAATGATGCTGGAGCTGTACAAAACTTTGCAGATGTCTTGATAAAAATCTTCAAAGATTACCAAAAAGTTGACAGGTAAGTTTAAAGAAGATTTCCTATTTAATAAAAAGTTATGAAAGAGGAAATGGTTTGATTATACTCTGTTTCTACATGGTGTGCTCAATTAGCGGAATTTATGTGAAGACTTCAAGAGTCAGGCATTTTGAATTTGATATCCATGACAAGTTTGTATTATGCAATTAAAAGAAAGATGTTATTATGTGCAGGGCTGTGCTTCTTTGCTGTTTATTTGCCTCAATAATCACTAGACAGGTACTTTAAGTTATTAACGCAATTTTATATTTTTTGTCCAGGGTTTCTCTGCCAATGTTGAAAATGCTAGATCAGTTGTTAACTAATGGGTGTTTTCAAGTCATATGTGAAGACGAAAGGTAATAAAATTTAAAAGTATTGCAGACAATTCTTTTCTTTCTTCTGAGAAATAAAGTTCCCTTTTAATATAAAGTGGTAACAAGCATCAAAGTTTATTTCATTAGGGTTATTTTTTACATAAGTTGATGTGTATTGTTACACATTGATAAACCTAACGAAGATAAGTCTGTCCCTTTTTTTAAGCTTACTATAGAGTTAATTGCCAGTTTGAGAAGGGTCATTGGAAGATGTATTTTATCCTTCCTCTTTCAGCAACACATTTCCTATGGATTTATTAACCCTTTGTAAGCAGGAGATATCCCGCAGTGGAGCAGTGCAGAAGCTGCTGGCCAGCATCGATATGTATGTACTTCATATATCTAACTCAATTTTTGGCTTGAAAAATAATATATATGTGCTTTAAATCTTCAGTAATTATGTTTAATTCATTACAAGCCAGAAGAATCGTGTGACTTTCACTGACTTCTCATGTTTTGTGATTCTGTATTGTAAATGAACTCGCAAAGCTTTTAAACACCTGTGGCAGTGTTTATTCTATGCAGCAGGTAGGATCATTTCACTTTACCTTGGATACTAGTTTTACTGTATTATTTGATGCTTGTAATGTTATTCTCTTCCACAGATTCTGCACATTACTTCAGTTTTCATCAGAAACCAAAAAGAAGGCACTCATTCAATTAATGGTGTTCCTCTGTCACAGATATCCTATTGTAAGTACATGTAACTTTGATTCTTAGATTTCTTTAATATGATCAGTCTTAATGTATACTTAGTTTTGTTTGTGTTTAAGAAAGTTTAAATTGGTTAAAATCTTGCATCAAGAACAGTAAGGTAAGATATGACCTGAGAAATCGGCCCTTCAAGATGAAAGGTACATGCTAGGAATTTGGGCTTGTGTTATTCGTGTATTGTATAGCATATCATGAAGGACTCTTAATTATCAAGGATACATTTCCATTACGGATATTATCTCTATACTATGTCTTTGGTCAGATCCGGAAGACGACTGCAAATAAAGTGTATGAAGCATTGGTGACATATGAAGAAGTAGGCCCAGATGAGAACTTGGATGAACTTCTTACTCTCTTGAGTGAAACATCATGGTAAGTTGAGGTCAATTTATTTAATGATCAAGAAGGTTCTTAATTTGACATATATTAATTAGCAAGGACAGAATATGTGTCTTCTAGATATAACCATTTGACTTGTTAAAATGAGGTACGTCATCTACTGTAATTGAATTTTGATTATAGATAAAGCATTGGATGTTTTGTCAAATTATCACTTAAAGATTCATGTGGTTTTTAAGATCAAATTTGCTTTCTAAGAAAACGTTTTTTCAAAAGAATTCCATTAATCTTATTGGGTTTGATTTATGCTTTTCCATGAAGTACAAACTTATGTCATAGTTTGCTCATTACCTTTACTGACATTTCAATTTACCAGAGTATACTTGTTCCATAGTGAATTTTGTGACTTAAGGTTACACCTTATAGTTTGTGAGAACATGAAGAAAATCTGTTAGTTGCTTTTTATGGTTAATTTTACATGTCTACATGGAAGGAGATTCCATGTTTTTTTAAATTGCTGTGTGATTAAGTTTCGTACCTTGTCGCATTACATGTGAGGAGTTCTCGTTTTTCTGCATGAATTTCTGCAAGTTGCTGTTTATAACTTATAAATCATTGTCTGAGAGAGTTGTTTTTGTTTTTGTTTTTCTAATAGACTGGATTTTTCAAATAGACACAGATAAGATGTTGGTCCATTTGATTTCAATGCACGTTTCTTTGTTTTAGGGATGATGAAGTAGAAAAATTGCGTCCAATGAGAAATCAGCTCTGCAGCTTGTTTAATGTGCCCCCACCAGTTATGAAGGTGATTTTGTTTTTGTAGAACATGTAATTTCTGATATTTTGTGTGTATTACTTATAAGAAGTTTCTGTTTTGAATTAGATTAACTTGAAAAAATTTGCAGGAGAGTCAAATATCTATTTTGCTCTATTTCAGAAGCAGCCCATGAAGGAATCCTAAGAAAAAAATGAAAAAAAGCAAATGGAATCTTTTAAAATTAAAAGCAGTTATACATTCAGCAAAGAATACCATTCCTTTTGAACCATACCTAGTTGCTCTGCTATTTTCACCTCAGGTGATCATATATAACAAATTACCAATGTGTACTAAAATTGCATCTGTGTATTATTCCCCCGTTTTGCTTAATCCAGCTGGTGGTGCATGCATAGGAGGCAGCCATACCTCTTTTATCCCCTAGTCGCTAATATATCATGCTCAAAAGGTCATCAAATGCAAATATATTTAAGTTGACATCAGTATTGAACTGAACCGAATTGAATGTACTGAGCATATTTATTGATGTGGACAGAAAATGTGATAGCTACCAGTTTTTAAATCAGGAATTGTTGATTTTTGTGTACATTTTTTAGAAATATATATGGATATTTTTTATTTGAAATCTTTGATATATATACATATAGCTCAGTTAGCTTGCAACCATAAGAAGAAATGTATTGACGTTGATCAAGATACTAAGGCAAAAATACTATCTAGAAATACATCCTCTTGTTTTTTAAGTGTGAACTACTTACGTAACAAGTATCATGGTTATTTATATACTATTAAAACGAAAATTTACATTTATCAATACATCTTCCTCATTCCCTCACAATGTTTGTAAATGATTTCTGTGCCAATCAATATAGTTGGGTTGATTTGTTTTTGTGTCAAGGACTAAGACGATTAAAAATTGATGTTAAATATTGATGAAACACAGAATGTTTCAGTCATATCATATCTTTGCACTGTTTAAGATGGTGAAGTATTCCTATACTTAACTCTTTGTACTCTAGCAGCATAAATGTGTTAAAACGTACAATTTGCGTGAATAGTGTTTATATCAAATAAATAGCTTCATTTAGCACCAAGTGAAACAATTTAAAAAAAAAAAAGATTTCATCAGTGTAACGTGAATGTCATTCTTTGTCTCATTTTTTTTTCTAGGCGATGCTTTTGACCTAAACTTTGCTTTTTGTCATTCTGCGTATTGAATTTCATGATTCCAAACGAATAAATGAAAAAATTTCTGTCACTATTATAATATCAACATGAAAGTTAAAGTGCGTCTTATTGTAAGTGTGTTGGGGATATTATAAACTACCAATGGGCACAGGAAACCTTGGAATTTTCTTTCTCTGGCGTCCAAAGGGAAGCTGTGAAGATACAGAAACATGCCAAACTAGTCCTGACTAAACGAACATTCAGAACTATACGGAGTTGCACTGTAAAAAAGTAGTTCTGTAGTGACCGGACCGGCAATGAAGCCAGCAACGGGGGCAAGGAAATCTTAAGTCGTACTTCACTTGGAAGATTGCCCGCTACGGATACATGTTATTTGCACAGAAATAAAAGATCTTTAGAGAGTAAGTTGCCAGTTAGTATAGCGCATGTCAGTATACGCAGGAAACAACAAGCCAACTTTACGCTGCATCGGTAAGAAAGGAGAGTTGGCTCGGACCGCGCATTCGTAGGTCATTTGCACCCTCTACAAGGGCGACAGATTGATCTTTCACAAGATGTTCACAGATGTCTTTAGAGAAATAGTCATTTGATTCTCTGACTTTTTGAAATTTACCTATAATATCTGCCACCCTGGTAGAGGGTAGGTTATTTGTATTTCCAAGAAGCGCGCAAATCGCCATTTTATTTTATGTAGTTATTTTATGATACAGAAGTACTTCTAAGCAGTATGAAAGTGAATCTTATTAATCTGAACTACAACTGGTCTGGTGCTGCTGACGTTCCGACTTTTTTCGACAGAAAAGCATGCTTCGGGCACTACGGCTTAAGAGACACCAAGCAGACCAAGCTGCTACAGTAAAAAAAAAAAAAAAAAAAAAAAAAAAAAAAAAAAAATATATATATATATATATATATATATATATATATATATATATATATATATAAAATGGGAGAGAAAGAGCTTAATAAAAATTGAGAAATGATGTTGAATGACGGAGAGAAAAGAACAAAAGAAAAAGATAGAAAGAGTAGAAGAATATATAATAAGTAAATATTAATTGGACTTTAAAGTATGCTTACCTGTTCAGGTATGGGGTTACTATGGTGTTTGTAGTGCTAAGGGCACCAAGACACCCAAAAACCGGCCCTGCAGACACTGTATGTGTCTGTGTGTATTTTGGTCACCATGCCTGTCCGGGTCGTCGCCGAAGCTGTTGCATCTGTTGTCCATTCAAAATGATATATCTGTATTACTTAAAATTTTCGGAATAGCTTTTTGTGGTAAAAGGTACATTTCCTTCGAAAATCAGCACGACCGGTGTAACGAAACGGAGAGTCCTACCCTTTTACGGAACGTGGGATCCGGTATAACAGAGAGTCCGGGGGACACTTTATATTAAGATTATTCAGGGTCCGGAGGTACCCTGTATTTCAAAGAAGAGTGTCAGATTCAGAAATCTGACAGTCCCGGACTCTCAGTTCCGTCACACCGGTTTATTTTCCAAAAATAATATTTGTATATATTTTTGCAATACGTTTTGTTGTTTGGTGTCTGTATGTTTGGCAGCGTCGTTAATGTCCCATACGCCTGTTGTGCAACTTACAAGTGTCAAACCGTATTTATGTTTAACTTCAAAACTACCAGGGCCGTAGCCTCCGGGGGGGCAGGGGGGCAGCTGCCCCCCCTGGGATTTGAGGTGCAAAAAAAAAAAATAATAATAATAATCGCAAAGGTAAAAAAAATTCTGATTGAGCAATAAATAACAGTTAAAATGCGCCAGAATACAGTATTATACATACAGTTTTTAAAAATTTTCCACACCGTGGGAGGGTGACACCCCCTCCCCCATCGGGGGCTTCGCCCCCTCGTGTCCGCTTACTGCCCCCCCTGGCATTTTACTCAGGCTACGGCCCTGACTACTAATGGCTATCGTTATTATTATTTGATAAAATGGCAGGCTCAGTTCGAAACTCAGCATGATCGGTTCATTTTTATGAAAGGTATCAATTTCTGAGTGTATTTTAGCGACGTTCGCCTAAATAGTCTGAAAGTTCCAATTTATAGGAATGTGTTAAATTTTATAGCAATGGAAATGGATTTTTTCTTTAGTGACTGTATATTTGCTAGCTTCGCAATGTAGTTTTGTAGTTGCAGGCTAGGCACAAATGTGCAACATTGGTAAATTAAACGCCTACTATGATTTGTGCGTGGAAGCGCATTTATTTGATCATCACGCGTGCTAATCTGTGGATGGCGCCTGTGGATTTTCTTTTTTTACCCATAACCTCATCAAGTGCCGATCCATTACTTACAGTACTGATTGATGTCAATTTAATCCTTCCCGGAACTAATGAACCCTAGATAACGGTGCAGTGGTGGTTTTAGGGGGGTGTCAGGGGGGGTCCTGACCCCTTCGATTTCTGAAAAAAATCACACCAATGGTCCCCTCTTAAAATTAGAAATTTAACTAGCTGAATCATAGTTCAAAACCGTACGAAATGGCACCGTTCGCCCTCTAAAATATCAAAAATTTCGGCCCCGGACTCTCCCTTCAAATAATCCTGGATCCGCCCCTGTGGTGGTTTATTCAGTTTAATAGTTTATTGATGCATTTCACAACATAACGGGTACACACCAACAATCCGAAGGTTCTACAATCCGCATCGCTCTAGTCGCCGACTTACTCCAACCCCATTTTGTAATTAGCATCAAGGTGTAGTTCGTAAGACGGTAGACCGTGGCCACTTACGATGACAAAGAAAAAGTTGCAAGGAAAACCGTACACCATTGATTTTATACAGCGCCCGTGGCAAAAGTAATCTTGGCTGAATTAACAAGGATAGAAATTATCGTCTATGTGAAGCGTATGGCACTGCCGCAGTACATTGATCTCTTCCCCTGAGAGTCCATCTCTGATCTCAGATTACTTGGATTTCACTGGGCGCCACCAGTTGCCGGGAGAAGGTTTTGTTACGAACAAAAAATGCAGAATTATTACAGACTTTTTTAATTCTCCAGGTAAAAATTATGAATTAGCACAAGCATATGGGTTTTCATACATCTATATGTATGACATTTCTTCTTTAATGATTGAGGGTAATAGTTCTAATAGACAATTAAAACTTGTTCCTATTGAAAATATCAGATTTTAATGTAGAATCTTCAAGTTGACCATGCTGTTAACAATGGGTTTTCATTTGCGTTGTCAGCTTATTGTTCTAAATAAAACATTTATTTGTTTAAAATTTAAGCCAGTAACGCGTTTTCATGGAGAGTGTGCGATGTATTGTGACTCTGCACACGCGGTCTGTGACCGCTCTGACGTCATCGAAGCATCCCTAGCGGCCATGCTTCCCCCGCTGCATGTGGCTCCTAGGTACACATGGTTGCACCCCTGGCGGAGAACCAAGGGCGTATATTGAACTTGAAGCAAACATCAGACCAAAACTGTGTGGGAGATAGCCCTATACGATAATTACTGTACTGTCGTAGTATAGTACCCCTCTAAATCCGCCACTGTACATGCATTTGACCGTGACCATTCGTGAACAGTTTCATCCACAGTCCCTCGACTAAAATGAGCCGTACCTGTCTGTAATTTGCATAACAATAACTTGCTCACGGTAGTGCGATCTGTATTTCCGAATGCTCACTAGGCAGTAAGACACAGCTGGGCGAAGACGCAATGTTGTTCAACGTGTCGTGCAGTCGCAAGGTCGAGCTTTATGAGGCGTAGAAGCAAATGCATGTTTCGTAAGTATCACTTTTTCATCAGTAACCTATGTCAGTTGATAGAAAGAGGGTAGAAGAATGCAAGAAAATTTACGAAAAGTATTTACTAGTATATCACTACTATTTGTTATATTTTGCCTGCCGTTTCTGTTATGTCACTCAAAGTATCATTAAGCAAATTAGTAAATGGGCATACTACTAAAAAGATCACAGAATGATTTAGGTGATAATACCGTACTTGTCACTGTTCTGAGCTTTTGATCCTTAGACAAGTGTGCCCCATGAACGTGTACATCAATTTTATAGTCAAAGTCAATCAAAAATTCAAACGTCTCCTTTTACGACAATCACGATAGTTTAAAATATAAAATCAGTTTTTGTAGGTTTGTTTATTTTATTATACATGTACCTGTAAAATGTTTGTAAGCAGTGTTGAAATACTGGAAATGATTTAAACTAAAGCGAAATATGTCTCCCAAACGCGTGGTGCAAAGCGACTTTAGATATTACAACATAACATAGTAGGTAAAATAAATAAACGTCCCTTGTGATGATCTCCACAAATTAGAGAAGTGTTTTCAATATTTATTTTTTCAACGCAAAACACCTGAAATATCTTTATTACTAACTTAAGGTCTTAATTTTGGCGTTAGGCAACATAGATATCGATTACTTTTTTGGGGTGCTATCGGAGCCTGAACTTTGGACAAGTCAGTAAACACCCACATCATTTCAAGTATCCTCTTCTCTTAGATGTAAAATGCATTGGTCGTATTTTCCGAGTCTCCCCGTTTAGTCAGATATTGCTAACATTACCTTCTCATTTCAGAAGTCCACTGAGATGCTGAGAACTGCACGACACCCGCCTGCTAGCAACCAAGCCGGTCATTCACGTTCTGGAACCCTACGCACATCCATGCATTTTTGTTTTAAAATTGAATAAAAACGTTTGTAATTACTTGTTTTTTATTTCGATATGAAATAATGATAAAAAAATTAGTAGTAGTAGATGGTTAGGGTAAAGTTATGAAGATATGATTATTGTCTGTGCACTTTCAAATTAAATTTGTTAAAAATGATCTGTAATCATTGTGTTTGGGATAGATGATTTCTACAGTAACAGATGTCTTAAATCGAAGGTTTTAAAAGGTTTGTTAATATGCCCTGAAGTTGAGAATTTAAAAAATACATCCGCAGGATTTTCCAACAGCCCACATTTATAAATATAATTTTTATGAATTTACGATCTTGCCTTTTTGAAAATCTGCCCTACATTTTATTATGTGGAGAGAAGGTTTTTTTTAATATCTATTGGAATAAATAAGTTCGTCCTTCGGGATATAATTTTCTTAATTTAATATAGGTCCATGTTTTAAGGGTTCTGGTTTGCTACAGAAAATTTATTCAAATTTCACGACCTCATCAGATTAATACTTCAATTTTAAATTAAAACAAATATGAGAGATCATGACACACTTTAGAAAAGGCAACAGTTGAAATTTGCTCCACCCAAAAATTAGGTCTGCATATTCCAATATATTTGAAAATGTCTCATTAAAATCATAAATAGAATATATTGATCCTTTGATTTAATTTTGTGACCTAGATTTATTTCCACACAGTCCCAAATGTGCAGACAAAAAGGTAATCTTTTTAATAAATTGTAAAAAATGTAGTATTTTAGCCAAATAATTTAATGTCTTTTTCTGCATGATACTAAGTCTTAACCCCATAAAACTTGGTAAAACAATACTAAAAATATAGTGTTCTTTTATACACCTAATTGCAGTGGCATTAATANTAGATAGTCATATAATATAATAAAATATGAATTATTGACATTTCGGGGCCGTGGTTTGGTTTGCATTGGAACTAATTCCTAATACTTTCTCTATTTGGATTTCAATACCGGCATCCATGCTTTTTACTAAAAGAAACCAACATCTAGAAAGGGGTATCGATAGCTTGTCCTAATTAAGGTATAATTTGAATATAAAAATACTCTATTACTGTGTTTTGAAAGTAGCAATAAAAGCATGTTCCATTTTCGCCATATTGCATGTGCGGTGCGTGGTCGTTCGAGCGCGTCAGTGCCTGCGTGTGTGCCCCTGTTAGGTTCCAAAATACGACTAGAAGGCTTTGGAAGATTCTGTCAATGAGACGCTCGTGCATTTCGTGGGATCACTGCAGAGTTGGCAGTTCTGAAATGTCAAAACAATGTTTTAATTACGATTTTAAAATGATATCCCAATGCAATAAAATTAGAACTAAGATAAGATAACGAAAAGAACATAATTCTAAACGACAAAGAGTTTAAACGACAGGGAGATCTGAATAGATATTAGCTCACTTCATCGTAAGACAAAGTAAACTATTTCAAAATAAACGTAAACTTCTTCGGCTTTGGTCTTTGTAACGTACGTTTCTGTCTAATTACACTACCTAATAAATGGCATAAACCAAGTCAATCAGTGTGAAAGTTTCTTGACTGAGTGCAGCTACTGTACGGTAACCTACATTGCAACATGAAAGGGCGAAAACTTCGACAAGCCGTACATTTACACATGCACTGTACGTCTACCACATTATCAAATAACTTCTTTCCACTTGTAAAGGCTAGTAGGCGATATTCTACTCACAAAACATATTTGCCTCAACTGTGGCTTCACCAAAAATGTAAGCCTACACAGTGGGTCCAAGCTTCAACGCTGAAAAATTGTCTGGCACAATGACTTCACCACATCTATCAATGCAGGTCGTCTTCTTACAGGGTCTAGCTGTCAAGTGACCAGCCAGGAGCATAGCTCGCAATGTGATGCGTGACTTATTGTTATGCAAATCACAACTGGTACAGTGAATGGCACATTTTTATTGAGGAGTTGCTGTGAAAATCGGTCCCAAAGAACGGCGAATCTATAGAATATATATCCATAGAATATTATTTTACTATAAGGCTATAACCCTCGGCCGCATAGACCTATTTGTCACCATACATCATCTTTCTCAACAGTTTATATTAAGCCAAAATTAAAAATAACAATGAAGATAGATATAACAAATCGCTGCGCGGGATGAAATATACATGTATTTGTACGCCCCCGGACTATCGATTGCAGATATATGTACAGGCCCGTAGCCAGCAGTTTGAAATGGGGGGTTCTTCCTTTGAAAAAGTGGACCTTTTACCAAGAAAGTTTCGTGTACATAGATAAAATTTTACTCAGAGGGGACCTTTTTCGGCAAAAAGGGGGGTTCTTTCAACCCCCCCCCCCCATGGCTATGGGCCTGATATATACGAGTAGGCCTATGTATATCCAAACTGGCCTGCTCTAAGCTTCTGCGGCGCCGTGGTGAAAGAATACTATTTAACCATGATTAAGGGAAGTTATTGAAGTCATCAATTTCAGATTTTAGAGATACTAATAAACTTACCTTTTTTTAACACCGGTCGTATTCACAAAAGATCGTAAATACAGAGAGAAGGAAAAAATACCCAAGAGAAAGGGGGGGGGGGGCGGGTGTGAAGGAGCGCACTGTGAAATAAGCTGATGCTGTGCAGATTGTTCTNCGTGGTTTGGTTTGCATTGGAACTATTTCCTAATACTTTCTCTATTTGGATTTCAATACCAGCATCCATGCTTTTTACTAAAAGAAACCAACATCTAGAAAGGGTGTCGATAGCTTGTCCTAATTAAGGTATAATTTGAATATAAAAATACTCGATTATGTGTTTTGAAAGTCGCAATAAAAGCATGTTCCATTTTCGCCATATTGCATGTGCGGTGCGTGGTCGTTCGAGCACGTCAGAGCCTGCGTGTGTGCCCGTGTAAGGTTCCAAAATACGACTAGAAGGCTTTGGAAGATTCTATCAATGAGACGCTCGTGCATTTCGCGGGATCACTGCAGAGTTGGCAGTTCTGAAATGTCAAAACAATGTTTTAATTACGATTTTAAAATGATATCCCAATGCAATGAAATTAGAACTAAGATAAGATAACGAAAAGAACATAATTCTAAACGACAAAGAGTTTAAACGACAGGGAGATCTGAATAGATATTAGCTCACTTCATCGTAAGACAAAGTAAACTATTTCAAAATAAACGTAAACTTCTTCGGCTTTGGTCTTTGTACGTTTCTGTCTAATTACACTACCTAATAAGTGTCATAAACCAAGTCAATCAGTGTGAAAGTTTCTTGACTGAGTGCAGCTACTGTACGGTAACCTACATTGCAACATGAAAGGGCGAAAACTTCGGCAAGCCGTACATTTACATATGCACTGTACAGTACGTCTACCACATTATCAAATAACTTCTTTCCACTTGTAAAGGCTAGTAGGCGATATTCTACTCACAAAACATATTTGCCTCAACTGTGGCTTCACCAAAAATGTAAGCCTACACAGTGGGTCCAAGCTTCAACGCTGAAAAAATTGTTCGGCACAATGACTTCACCACATCTATCAATGCAGGTCGTCTTCTTACACCCCATTCTCATAGATTAGATCGACCTACATTGGATCGACCTAACTCCCTGGGGGTTCACGCTAAATAGCTGTCAGCCGGGCGGACACGAAAGTTAATTACTCCTTAAAGCTTGTAGTAGGCGGGGACGGACACTTAAGGGGGGTTATCTGACAGTAATCTAGTGAGACTCCCCGCGGTGATAGATCGATCTAAAAGTTGTGAGAACAGAGCCTTAGAGGGTCTAGCTGTCAATTGACCAGCCAGGAGCATAGCTCGCAATGTGATGCGTGACTTATTGTTATGCAAATCACAACTGGTAGGCCTACAGTGAATGGCACATTTTGATTGAGGAGTTGCTGTGGAAATCGGTCCCAAAGAACGGCGAATCTATAGAATATATATAGGCCCCTATCCATAGAATATTATTTTACTAACCCTCGGCCGCATAGACCTATTTGTCACCATACATCATATTTCTCAACAGTTTATATTAAGTCAAAAATTAAAAATAACAATGAAGATAGATATAACAAATCGCTGCTTGGGATGAAATATACATGTATTTGTACGCTCCCAGACTATCGATTGCAGATATATGTACAGGCCCGTAGCCAGCAGTTTGAAATGGGGGGTTCTTCCTTTGAAAAAGTGGACCTTTTACCAAGAAAGTTTCGTGTACATAGATAAAATTTTTCTCAGATGGGACCTTTTTCTGCAAAAAGGGGGGTTCTTTCGACCCCCCCCCCCCCCCCAATGGCTACGGGCCTGATATATACGAGTTGGCCTATGTATATCCAAACTGGCCTGCTTTAAGCTTCTGCGGCGCCGTGGTCAAAGAATACTTTTTAACCATGATTAAGGGAAGTTATTGAAGTCATCAATTTCAGATTTTAGAGATACTAATAAACTTACCTTTTTTTAACACCGGTCGTATTCACAAAAGATCGTAAATATTACAGAGAGAAGGAAAAAATACCCTAGAGAAAGGGTGGGGGCGGGTGTGAAGGAGCGCACTGTGAAATAAACTGATGCTGTGCAGATTGTTCTCCCCTCCATTTTCTGCATGTTATATTTTGAAGACTGGAGATAGGCCCCTTTCTCAGCTTTTGCAGCTAGAAAGACAGATATTTTATTAATCTGAATTCTATAGCCATTTTCTTTTCACATTACCAGCAAGTGAAGCAGTCAGAATAGAATGGGCAAAATACTGTCAACACGTTTACATGTATTGCTAGCGAATGTTTCCCCTAAAAGCTGTGGCTGTAAATAACATTTTATTTCAAGCCTGTTGTGATTGGACAGCCACACATAAGACTGAAAATGAGATAATTAACAACAGCAATTAGCAAAAATGAGTTTTTATTACAAGCACTAACTTTTTCTGCACTCTTGTTAAAGCAGTGCAAGAAATGCAATACAAATAAATATACATTTTTGTTTTGTGATACTGTGACTTTTATGTCGTTGATACAAATACTTTGTTCTCAGGTTATAAACAATAACAATACAGCTATTTTTAATATTTCCCTTCTTAACATGTCCCTTCAAGTAAGTGATAACATTTGGTCATGCANTGCAGATTGTTCTCCCCTCCATTTTCTGCATGTTATATTTTGAAGACTGGAGATAGGCCCCTTTCTCAACTTTTGCAGCTAGAAAGACAGATATTTTATTAATCTGAATTCTATAGCCATTTTCTTTTCACATAACCAGCAAGTGAAGCAGTCAGAATAGAATTGGCAAAATACTGTCAACACGTTTACATGTATTGCTAGCGAATTTGTTTCCCCTAAAAGCTATGGCTGTAAATAACATTTTATTTCAAGCCTGTTGTGATTGGACAGTCACACATAAGACTGAAAATGAGATAATTAACAACAGCAATTAACAAAAAAGAGTTTTTATTAGAAGCACTAACTTAATTTTTCTGCACTCTTGTTAAAGCAGTGCAAGAAATGCAATACAAATAAATATACATTTTTGTTTTGTGATACTGTGACTTTTATGTCGTTGATACAAATACTTTGTTCTCAGGTTATTAACAATAACAATACAGCTATTTTTAATATTTCCCTTCTTAACATGTCCCTTCAAGTAAGTGATAACATTTGGTCATGCAACTTTCACTGTTTTTGTTGTAAATGTTTTTTTTTCTCAACTCTGAACTATTTTCAGAACGGCACAAGTTATGAGAAACTGCTTCTCAGAGCTTTTGGAGACTCATCAGTCAAAAAAAAAAAAAAAGAAAAAAAAAAAAAAAAAGCATTTACCCATATTTCCACCAACTTATAAATATGCATTTTTTATTAATCAATATGAAAATTAGGAAACTAGATACAAAGCTTCAAAATGAATCACACTTACGTATTTCTACCAAATGTACAATTTGTACTGAGTGTCAGTATAGGAGTAAACGCATGACAATCTCCAACGTGCATGGAACATGCCATATGGGAAATTGAGGGGGTTTGTTAGTCAAAATCTTCGCCAAATGTTCCAAACATTCATAAACAGTTCAATATTAATTATGGCATATCCTCAACTGATTTTCCAATGACTTACATGACACATAACATCACTTCTAGCCCCCCCCCCCAAAAAAAAATAATAAAATAAAAATAAATAAATAAATAAATAAATAAATAAATAAATAAATAAATAAATTTTAAAAAATTAAAATTTTTTTTCTCTAAAAGAATTCCAAAATATTTCTATTTCTAAATAAATAGGAACCTGACACCTTGATATTTGAAAGATTCAAGGACAATCTCTCCTGGACAACCTCACCCCTTCACAGTGTAGTGGCAAAACAAAATGTGGCAGTTAGTTCATTAAAGGGATACCTGGATGGGTGACATTATCCGTTTATCCCACCTCTAGCTTGAGATACATTTTGATTGAAGGCAGGCATTTAAAGTTTGTCTCAGTGTTGCATTTTTATTTTCAGTATGATATTGATTACAGGAGGGGTGTGTGTGTGTGTGTGTGTCCTGATACCTTGAACAACATACATCCAGTTTTCTAAGGCCCAATTCACATAAAAACAAAGGTCTACCTTGATATACCCAACTCTGCTGGGATTTTTGCTAAGTGCAATCAGCTTAAAAGATTAGTACATTTTCTGGTGTTAAGAATACAGAAAGCTAGTGACTATTATGAGTACTGGTATGTTGGAAACAAGAGGAGGCAAATCAATCTGTTCAGCTGATTGGACTTAGCGAGAGTCCTCACAGAGCTGGGTTGAACCACATGGACTGATGGTGTGTCTATAGGAATGGGGTCTTACATACATGACCAACCAAAACTACAAAACAGTTTAACTTATTTGTTATGTCTTCTTGTATTGGACATTGCCAATCATGCATAATAATCACTAAACAGGATTTGGACTGAGGTTCCTTGGGTCCCATGGCTCAAGTTGCATCCGTGCTGCCATGAGCCAAATGTCAGCCTCAATGTCACTGCATGAGACTGTTATGTGGGAATGTAATGATATCTTTATATCTTTTTTACTACTGGATAGGCCACCCATGTCCTTATGTGCTTGCTAAACCAATTTCCATACCTACAATGTGAGGATCAAATAATTATAATAATCATCTAGCTAATTGTAACTTGAACTTCAGAATGAAAACATTTGTTTTAATACTTCCTTTGCTCTTAGATTATGCTTTTATATTTTCAAGAAACATGGGAACATCTCATTTAAAACATTTTAGTACATAGCAGTTGACAGTATTTCAAAAAAGAAGTGAACAGCCATTTCTCAATACATCAGACTGTATCAAATTGCAATGAATACTGTGCATTTTTTATTTATCTGCATCATAAAGAAATCAATCATGATCTGAAATCCCTTTCAGAATTAACACTAGCTGAATGTACCATCCACTTTAATTGTCGCCTGCCTATTATTGTACTCTTGGCAGTGTATCACAACCAGATAGCTTCTAGTTCTGTAGGCAGGTGGTTTAAATGAGTTCTGTTTTGAAAAAATACATCAAAACATGTGAATTGATGTTTTCAACAGAT